>QNUK01000533.1:0-441627 GCA_013621035.1 Clarias magur
ACTACCTTTTCTAATCTGTGAAGGAGAATACTATGATCAATGGTGTCAAAAGCTGCACTGAGGTCCAGTAACACAAGTATAGTGACGCAACCCTGATCAGAGGCCCATAGGAGGTCGTTTACTACTTTAACAAGTGCTGTCTCTGTGCTGTGATGAGGCCTAAATCCTGACTGATACACTTCATTTATGCTATTTCTGTGTAGATGTGAACATATCTGCTGTGATACTACCTTTTCCAAAATCTTGGAGATAAACGGAAGGTTTGGTATCGGCCTGTAATTTAGAAAGCAGACAGGGGTCAAGGTCAGGTTTCTTGATTAGCGGTTTAATAACGGCTAATTTAAAGGATTTGGGGACATACCCACTACTGAGTGAACAGTTAATTACTTTCAACAGGGGTTCTATTATTGCTGGTACTATCTGCTTGAGAAAATGTGTCGGTATAGGATCTAATATACAGGTTGACGATTTTGAAGAAGAGATGAGTGAAATTAGTTCCCTCGCTTCAAGGGGAGTAAAGTGTTCTAAGTTCTGATGTGATATGGTTAGATCATCTGAATTATTTAAATTGTCTGGTTTCAAAGCCTGAATTTTTTGCCTAATATTTATGATTTTATTATTGAAAAAGTTCATGAAATCCTCACTACTGCATGATGATGTTGTGGAGATTTCTGCAGTGGTCTTGTTTTTAGTTAATTTAGCTTCGGTATTAAATAAAAATCTCGGGTTGTTTTTGTTATTTTCTATTAGAGTGGAGAAATATGTTGATCTAGCATCACTGAGAGCTTTTTTATAGTTCAGGATGCTCTCCTTCCAAGCTATTTTAAATACTATCAATTTAGTTTGGCGCCATTTATGTTCGAATTTGCGAGCGGTTTGTTTTAAAGCACGTGTGTGGTCATTATACCAAGGAGCGAGTTTCTTATCTCTAATCATTTTCCTTTTAACTGGAGCGATATTATCTAAGCTATAACGAAGTGCTGACTCTAGATATTCATTCGCCTGTTCGAGTTCTGTGAAGTCAGATGGCGATCCAATCAAAGTAGATAATTCTGGAAGATTATTGATAAACTCTGTGCGGTATTTGATGTAAATGTACGTTTAAAGTGGAAGCGCGGTGCTGTGTGTACATTATTACTATAACACGCTTTAATCGAGACAAGGTAGTGATCTGAGATAACTTCAGACTGTGGAATTGTGGTTATATTTCCTATACTTAATCCGAAGGATAATATTAAATCCAAAGTGTGACCTGCTTTATGAGTGGGTCCTACTATACACTGATTTACTCCTACTGAGTCCAGTATGGACAAGAATGCTGTTCTCAGAGGGTCTTCTGGATTCTCAAAATGAATATTAAAGTCTCCAGCAATTAACGCTTTATCTACAGAAACAACAAGGTTTGAAAGGAAATCTGCAAATTCGCAGAGAAACTCCGAGTACGGCCCAGGGGGTCTGTAAATGATGATTAGCGGGATTGACTGAGCTGACTTTATATTACTATAGAGAACTTCAAATGCATTAGATTTAAAACTGTGTTTTTGTACGAGAGACAGATTATCGTTATAAATAACTGCGACTCCTCCTCCTCTACCAGTTAGCCGAGGCTGGTGTATGTAGCTGTATCCAGGAGGACTAGCTTCATTTAGAGCCACATACTCGTCCTGTTTAATCCAGGTTTCTGTTAAACATAATATGTCAAGCTCCTGATCTGTGATAGTTTCATTAACAATAACTGCTTTAGATGCGAGAGATCTAATATTTAACAGTCCTAGCTTCAGATCAGAGGTGCTGGCTGCGCATTCAGTGTGATCTGAGTTTGTGGTGTCTATGTTAATTAAATTACTAAAACAGACTTTCTGAGTCTTTCTAAATGTATGTTTATGTTTATCTCGGGAACAGACACAGTCTCAATCTGATGAACCCTGAGTGACGACTCTATGCAGCTAGCAGACGGTTGGTTTAGCCTGTCTGTCTGCTCCCTGGCCTTGGCTCTGGATTGTCACCGATTAACTAGGCCTCTTCTGAGACTATGTGCTATACTACAAGAAATGAGAGCAGCACCTTCCCGAGTGGGATGGACACCGTCCCGCCCTAACAGGCCAGTTTTGCCCTCAAAAGTCTTCCAATTGTCAATGAAGCCCACGTTGTTTTCGGAGCACCACCTGGACATCCAGCGGTTCAGCGACCATAACCTGCTGTAAGCTATGTCGCCACGTCTCATTGGGATGGGACCAGAGCAAACTACTTCTTCGGACATCGCCTTCGCTATTTTAAACACCTCTGTAAAGTTACTCTTACTAACCTCTGACTGACGAAGGCGTATATCGTTAGCTCCAGCATGTACCACTATCTTAGAGAACCTATGCTGACCTAGAGCCCTAAGATTACCTGCTATGTCCGGTGCTCTGGCTCCGGGATACACCTGACCACTGCCGCTGGCGCCCCTAAAGGCCTAGCTAATTTCACATGTCTCAGTATAGAGTCTCCTATAACCAGAGCTCTTTCAGGTTTCTCAGCGGGTGCATCACTGAGGAAAGCGAACCTGTTGGACACGTGAAGCGCAGAAGAGGTGTGCTCCGGTGGGCTAGCCTTAGCGTTAGCTTTGGCTGAACGAGTATGCCGCCGAGTCGTCACCCACTCGCCCCGCTGTGAGGGCTCTACTGCCGGAGTCGGGGATGATTATCTCCACCTGTGGCACCCAGACTTTCCACTACAGGATTACCGCTGCTCTCGCGCTCTCTAACCCTCTCTAAAGTCTGGATGCGCTCCTCTAATGCTACTATCTTCTCCGTCAGGGTGCTAACTAACACACACCTATCACAAATAAAATTATCACTAATGACGGAGGAAGAATGTCTAAACATCCTGCACTCCACACACTGAGCGAGCTGAATGGTAGACATGATAACGTACCTCTTTGTGCCGGAGTTGTGATTATTTGGTGATGGATTCGCTTGTTGTTGGTCAGATGATACGCGCGTTCTCCCAAAAAGCGCAACAAATCGGATAAAGTCCAGTAGTATTAAAAATATAATATGTAATAACTTGACTTGAATAATAATGGAATAACTTGACTGGGCTGCACAGAGTCCTGATCTCAACCCGATAGAACACCTTTGGAATGAATTAGAGCGAAGACTATGAGCCAGACCTTCTCGGCCAACATCAGTGTCTGACCTCACAAATGCGCTTCTGGAAGAATGGTCAAAAATTCTCATAAACACACTCTTAAACCTTGTGGAAAGCTTTCCCAGAAGAGTTGAAGCTGTTAAAGCTGCAAAGGGTGGGACAATATCATATTAAACCCTACGGATTAATTAAGAATAGGATGTTACTTAAATTTATCCAAAAAATCATGCACTTAAAAAAAAATGTCATAAAGTATGGATTTCTATTCTCTGGTCTATGACATAAACACCATTTTAGAACTTTAAAGGACCACAGACGTACATTGTAAACGCTAAAGCTCAAAGTAATTAAACATATTGAGTACTGTTAACTTAAATAATTACAGTTAGTTGAAATTAATAAACCTTGAACAACACTAATCCACCATGCCACAAATTATGTAATACTCCTTCACCCAAAAATATACTTAACCCTAACCTCATATACCAAAAGAAAATATTTTAGCTCTTACATGTAGCAGACACCCTTATGTCCAGAGGGACATACATTTGATCTCATTAGACATCTGAGGGTTAAGGGCCTTGCTTAAGGGCCCAAACGGGACAATTTGGTGGTCATTTAATTTGAACCGGGGACCTTCCGAACCAGTGCCTTTACCACTGAGCTACCCCCTGAGCTCTTAGCTTTATGACAATTTTTTTTTCTATTGGGGACCAACCAGAAATCTCCACAATATCAAAACTAGCAGATGTTCACATACTTGTTGGGACCAAATGTAGTTCAATATATTAATTTATCATCTACTGTATACCGCTTATCCTGTACAGGCTGTGTGGGCCTGGAGCCCGTCCCAGGAGACTTTGGACATGAGTTGCAGGGCACACAGACACAGTGGTCAATTTGGGAAGTCCAAGTTAACTAATCTGCATGTCTTTGTACTTTGGAAGGAAACCAGAGTAACTGGAGGAAATCCCCCAAGCACAGAGAGAACATGCAAACTCCAGACACACAGACCCATGGCCCATTATATTCATGTATATGAAATAGCACTATCCTACTTCACAGTAGTCAAACACGGCTTAGTAAAAAAAAAACCTGCATGTGTCTTATTCTTCATGAACACTTTTTGTTAAAAAAAAAAAAGTAGATATAATGGAATTAATTGAGCACTGCTGTCATGTAGTGTTGGTAAGTTTAAATCATTTTAGTGACTCGGTTCTTTTTTTTTTTGAGTCATTTAGTTCATTTCATTCTTTTGATCAGAAATAAAATAAAGTGTTACATCTTCAATAAACAGACCCCCAATACATTTACATACACAAATATAGCTATAGTTGGCTATAGTTCCAGTAATTAAAATATTACAATGCTGCTGGACTTATTAAAATAAACAGAATGAACAGCTCGCCTCTTATATCTTCCGGTCTGAGTTTTTGGTCCGTTCGTTTTTTCAAAGAGTTGCTGTAAAGGTGAGCAAGTACTGTAAGGATAATTCCAAGGGCCACTGTTTGACAGGAGATGCAATGCTTTTGTACTGCTTTTGGAGAGAGAGAGAGAGAGAGAGAGAGAGAGAGACTTATGAATGAAAAAAAAATTAATATAAGGAACAACTTCACTGAAATCATCAAACACAACATCCAAAATGAACAGATGAAAAATGTTTTTTTTCCTCGAGAGCCCCCATTGCTGCCATTGTTGCAAAATATGTGTCAGAGTGTGAGAGCATGATAGACAGTGAGACACACCCTGAATATCCTTAATCCTAATTAACTACAATTTAACATCACTATTGTTCAGATAGTTACTGATAGTTTGTGTTGCTGTTATTGTTTTTTTTACTATGTTATCCTTTCATTTTTAATACGTTTATAATGTTTCTATATGTTTATAAACGCAGATTCATGTCTTTTTTGTTGACATTCACGCCAGTAACCGTTCTGAACTGAACTGAGAAAGAAAAAGAGAGAAGCAGAGCGTTGCTTCCTCATTGGCTCAAATCAGAGCGCGGGCTTTTTGTAGCTCCGCCCCCTCTCTGCCTGGCGACTTTGTTGCGGTTGAGTGCTGCCTCAGTCGCCTGATCTTTATAGCATGTGCACCTCTTCTCACACCAGCATCATCCACCCACACATGACTGCAGATCGGTGCTTATTCGCTACGTCGTTGTTGCGATGAAAACATTTCTGCGTTCAATCGGGTTAATTCATGTGCACGAGACGGAGTCTTTGTTTCACGCACGACAAAAGGGAAAATAATAACAGTAATAATAATAATAATAATCATCCGCATGCAGCTAGCACAGATCGGATTTATATACGTGCGTCAGTTTTGAGGTGTATGTTGAGGAGTGTGTGTTTGTCGCGCGTGTGCAGGTGAGAAGAGGACAGCCCGCGCGCTCTGTCCCTCGCGCATTCTTCCTAGTTTACACAACAAGCTCACTGCACGCGCAGGTGGCTCGAATTAAACCGGTGTGTGTGTGTGTGTGTGCGCGCGCGTGACTGAGCGATGGTGGCGAGCATGGCGAATTCCAGCACCACTAAAGAAAAAGACGACGGGTAAGTGATGCTAATTTGTTACAACATGGCATTGTTTGTAGATGCTGCTCAGAAACACGTAATCCTCACTGCTTCCGCCATAACACTGTTATAACGCCGCTTTAAAGCCCCTAGGGGTTAATAGAAATCCTGACGATGAGCCATGATGCTTTTGCTTCCAATAACCATTAAATCATATTTCATTTTCGCATCTGTTCATTCTGCGTCCCAGTTTTATCTGTAAGTCCACTACACAGGCTATGTGTGACTTATAACAGCGTCATAGGCCACTTCAGGAAGGAGCTGTTCAATCCTGCTACTGTGGCTGAATATGAAGCATCTAACAAATCCATGAACATTCCTCTATTACAGAAACGCATTGCTTTCACAAAAGAGAAATCATAATCATAATCATGACTTACTATCTCATAATTATGACTTAGGCTCCTGGAATTAAAATGTACAATATATATTTTTTTCTCTTTAAGCCAAGGTCTGACGTTCATGTTTGTGTTAAAGTTCAGAGCTCTAGTCACTTGGGATGGGAAGCACCAGCCACACCTCCCGATACGATACCATCACGACACCTCGGTGCTGATTTGATTAAAATATACGATTCTCAAAGCATCAGTTTTATTATTATCCTGATCCGATATTACATTTCCCGACGATTTTTCTTACAATTTTAAACCTTCAAAAAAAATCTTTAAGGAGTATTTAAATGAAGCCCATTCTTGATAACATTACTTTTTACGCTTAAAAAAACTAACTGCATTTAAACATGACAAAATACTAGTGTTGAACATTGTAACTGAACAGCATGTATCTCTGTTATCCGCCATAATTATTATTTCTAAACAATAAAAATTCTGTTATTCACTCCTACCACACGGAGTGAAAATGGATAAATAGTTCAGAATGCGCCATCGAAGGCAGATCGAAGGATTTTTGATAATATAACGCCATAAAAATGCGTTTCCGTTGTAAACTCGTAAGCTTCTGCGCTCAGTACAGAATCGTTTATATCTGAGGTTGATCACAATCACCGGTCCTGGCCAATCAAACCATCCAATTGTGGCCGATTGACCGGTTCATAACTATTATAAATGTAAAAAATTTTTTAATCGATTTATGAGTCATTGTGGCAATACTTCATTGTGAATCGCCCACAAAAGAATCTCGATTCATAACTGAATCGACTTTTTCCACATTTCTACTATTTATGCAGTTATTGTACGTCTATAATTTTTGTTTTTTATACATTAATAAAAAGTTTCCACAGCATTTCAATAGCATTTATTGCCAGTTTGATCTTGTGGGCAGTTTGATCTTTAATGGCCTTGTATATTTTCTTGTATTTGTATGGAATACAAACCACAATCTTTAATCAGTCTTTAATGAATCTTCATTTGTACGCTGCTGGGCTGTAAAATTTTACTCGTCCTCACTGCGGATATGTTTGTGTTAGCGACCCGCGTTTTATCTTATAGTGGCGCTTCACATCACTGTTTTTTATTATCACCACCGTTTTTTGAAACATAAAAGACAAACTGTTTTTAAACGTCCCGCAGAAAGAATAAACATACACACGTGGACAAAATTGTTGGTACCCTTTGGTCAATGAAAGTAAAACTCACAATGATCACATAAATAACTTTAATCTGACAAAAGTAATAATAAATAAGAATTCTATGAATGTTAACCAATGAAAGTCAGACATTGCTTTTCAACCATGCTTCAACGGAATTATAAAAAAAATGAACTCATGGAACAGGCCTGGACAAAAATGATGGTACCCCTAACTTAATAGTTTGTTGCACAACCTTTTGAGGCAATCACTGCAATCAAACGATTCCTGTAACTGTCAATGAGACTTCTGCACCTCTCTGCAGGTATTTTGGCCCACTCCTCATGAGCAAGCTGCTCCAGTTGTTTCCGGTTTGAAGGGTGCCTTTTCCAGACAGCATGTTTCAGCTCCTTCCAAAGATGCTCAATAGGATTGAGGTCAGGGCTCATAGAAGGCCACTTTAGAATAGTCCAATGTTTTCCTCTTAGCCATTCTTGGGTGTTTTTAGCTGTGTGTTTTGGGTCATTGTCCTGTTGCAAGACCCATGACCTGCGACTGAGACCCAGCTTTCTGACACTGGCCAGCACATTTCTCTCTAGAATCCCTTGATAGTTTTGAGATTTCATTGTACCCTGCACAGATTCAAGACACCCTGTGCCAGATGCAGCAAAGCAGCCCCAGAACATAACAGAGCCTCCTCCATGTTTCACAGTAGGGACAGTGTTCTTTTCTTGATATGCTTCATTTTTCCGTCTGTGAACATAGAGCTGATGTGCCTTGGCAAAAAGTTCCATTTTGTCTCATCTGTCCATAGGACATTCTCCCAGAAGCTTTGTGGCTTGTCAACATGTAGTTTGGCATATTCCAGTCTATGATTTGTTTTCAACAATGGTGTCCTCCTTGGTCGTCTCCCATGTAGTCCACTTTGGCTGAAACAACGACGGATGGTGCGATCTGACACTGATGTTCCTTGAGCATGAAGTTCACCTTGGATCACTTTAGAAGTCTTTCTGGGCTCTTTTGCTACCATTCAGATTATCCGTCTCTGAATTTTCCTCCTGCGTCCACGTCCAGGGTTACACGTCCATGGGGCTACAGTCCCATGGATCTTAAATTTCTGAATAATATGTGCAACTGTAGTCACAGGAACATCTAGCTGCTTGGAAATGGTCTTATAGCCTTTACCTTTAACATGCCTGTCTATAATTTTCTTTCGAATCTCCTGAGACAACTCTTTCCTTCGCTTCCTCTGGTCCATGTTGAGTGTGGTACATACCATGTCACCAAACAACACAGTGACTACCTGGAGCCCTATATATAGGCCCACTGACTGATTACAAGATTGTAGACACCTGTGATGCTAATTAGTGGACACACCTTGAATTAACATGTCCCTTTGGTCACATTATTTTCAGTATTTTCTAGGGGTACCAGCATTTTTGTCCAGGCCTGTTCCATGAGTTTATTTTTTTAAATAATTCTGTTGAAACATGGTTGAAAAGCAATGTCTGACTTTCATTGGTTAACATTCATAGAATTTTTTTTAATTATTACTTTTGTCAGATTAAAGTTATTTCTGTGACCATTGTGAGTTTTTCTTTCATTGACCAAAGGGTACCAACAATTTTGTCCACGTGTGTATACCGATGTGTCCATTCATCCTTTTACTTTCCTTTTCTTAAAGTAAGCCATGCTCTTTCGCGACTTTGTTTTTGTTTCTTCTGTCTGTCTATATACGGTAAACTATTGGCTTGATTGGCTCTGTTGAGTGATGCGTATAGGCACACCCCCTAGAGGACAAAAGCGGTACATTACTGATATATTAATTACTGTATTATTATTGTTGTCTTTCATTTTTATACATATATATATTTTTTCTCAGGATTCTCCCGATTTTCTTCCAAATTTAATTGTGGCCAATAGTAGCCCTAGTGCCATGATCGATGTGAGAGCGCTAGAGCGCCACCCATCCTAAAATATCACCCTGAATTCCAAGTTGTCATTTCTGGGTGATGGGGCGAGCTCAGTAATGCTGCACCGCTCTGAGACATCATATGCAACATATGCAACAGTGTGACATGCTAAATCTATGCAACACAAACAAAAAGACAGTACAAGAAAAATAAGCTTCATGACCAGACATATGCACACAAATTTGTACTTACAACTGTATAAGATGAGGAATTAATATCTGAGGAAAAGCGTTGCTGCATACTAGCGGGCATGCACACTCATGCTAGGAAGTACACAGAGAAAAAACTCCACATACTCCTGCACCCTCTCTTCAAGCTTGATGTCCCAGTAGATAAACAAGGTCAGATTTAAACTTTAAATTGAAACTTTTGATTTGATTGTTTCACATCTTCGTTATAGTGAAAGCAACCTGAGCAAAGCGAAGCAATGAACCAACATTAGTTGGTTAACATCAATTAAGGAACTGCCGTAGTTATTATTGCATTTAGTGGTCAAAAATGGGAACTGCAGCAATTGATAACAGAGGCCCAGTGGGGCATGAGTCATGCTGCCAAATCTTTGTCTTTATGCCAAATTGAGTTAGATTAAAAGCATCTCGTTTTATAACCAAATAATCTGATTTAAACTAAATACATTTTCACAAACAAAGGCAAAGTGTAAGTGCAGACAGTCAGCAAATCTGAAATGTACATAAGCAATTTAAATATATTTCAAAGATTTTGCAGGGAAAAAAAGGATTATGGAGTTTTCTTATATAATGTGCATTGAACAGAAATGTTTGCACCCCATACAAAGGATGAGGGGAAAAAAAGGTAATTGTGTCTTAGAATATCATTCTGCTTCCCCAAAATCTTTGGTCAAAACTTCAAAACGGACATGTTGACATTTGATGCAGAATGTTTCAAGAGGGAGTTGCAATGCAACCGAAGTGATAAAGTGTGTGTGTGTGTGTGTGTATGTTACTACCTCTTGTTTCATGACATCACCCTATTTGTACTTCACATACCCTTGTTTACACTACGCCGGTTTTGTTTTGCGCCTGATTTGACTTTGACTCATCAGTACCAACAATTAAACATGTCAGCCCTCAAAATCCAAATGAAGAACGTGCACTCACCAGGTGAAATTTCATTCTTAATAAAAAAAAAAAATACCTCAAACGGTGAAGGACACTATAGTCAGGTCAAGAAGACTGAGTATTGGATATTTAAAAAAAAAAAAGAAAAGAAAAAGAAAAACGTGAGGGGATTTAACTTTAACTGAATAAAATATTATTTATATTATTTGTTTCTACAGCAGGAAACAAGACCATGAACAAGCACCTGTGTCGGATACGCTCGCGGTGTTTTGCATAATCCTGCCTGATATTCGACACCGTCGCCACCGTGTCGCGTGTCAGGGTGGGAAGCTTTGGTCAAGCTTGCTTGTTTTTTTTTTTGTTTGTTTTTTTGTCTCTTTAACGGAACAAAATCTATACTAGCCGGCCATAAATAAATAAATTAATGAATGCATACACTTTAATTACATTTAATCCTGGAAGTCCTGGAATATCTCACGTGCCGTCAGGGAAGAGAAACTCCATAGCTGTGATAATCTGGTCACTCAGTACATTCTGGTTGTCAGCTGACTTCATTTTATTGCCACATACAGTAACGTTGCTGAGTCTAGACCTCAAAACTGAACTGAAGTAACCCCAGATCATAGCACTGCCTCCAGAGCTTGTACAGTGGACACTATGCATGATGGGTGCATCTCTTCATGCTCTTCCCTTCTTTACCCTGGCGCACACATCGCTCTAGAATAGGATCAATCTGGACTCGTCAGGACACATGACCTTTTCTGCTTGCTCCAATACTTTTGCTCCCTAATAAATTACTAAGTAAATTACTTTCACTATTAAACATAGTTTTGGTTTCTCATGTCAATTCTTTCACAATGCAGCTTTGCTGAGTGTTTAAGTCATCTCTTTTACTGTATAATGCTATTTCCAACCCCATTTATTTCACAAAGTTGGGAGATCACTACCAAGCTTTCAGGTTTTAATAATGCATTGGACACTTCTTAAACCCTTACACCATTTCCAGTTATTTCACGTTTTGTCTTTGCTTGATGCAGGTTTTTGCCAAAGCAGTTTATAAACTCAGATCTATGAAAGACAAGAGGTTTGGCAATTTGGTGAGGTATAAGAGCATTCAAGCATAAAAAAAAAAATCAAGTATAGGGTGCTGATTAGATTAGAGCTGTGAATAATAGACTCAATGATAGAATAGCTTTAAAGTTTACTGTCTAATGTGTCTCGAACATCTACTGTATATTTTTTAAATATTTTTTTTGAAGAATTAAAAACTACTACAATATCTAATAAGTACTTTTAGGATACTCTGTATGTTGTGTTGCTGATAGTTTAAATGTTTAAATGATTTTCATAGTGAAGATGACGAGGCGATACTCTCGCAAAATGCGAGTATTTGCAGAAGATGCAAGCAGGTTTTATTTCCTACTAAAGCTGTGGTATATTCTTCGATTTCCGTCTTTGGTCTGTGTATATGGAGTTTACTGATTCTGTGACTCTGTATACAGGATAAAGTGGTATAGACAATGAGTGACAGTGAGTAAATGACTGCACTCGTTAATGTAGATACAGTACCTTGACTAACAAACATTTAGATAAAGCAAACAGAAGAACTGGTACGTCTGCATTCTTTGGGCAGTGCCTAATGCCCTGTATATGAGTTGGGATATTCCCTGCAGGTCATCTTAATTGTCTGTTTAAATACCAAACCTCTCTGACTCATTCCTACTGTAGTTATCCCATCTGTAACGGAAGGAAGCCTGAAACCACTTCTTGAGCACCCTTTTAATTATTCCAGCTGAAATTCGACACCGATGTGTCTCTGGGCACAATGCTTCGCCTGCTTAATACCTCTTCCTGTTTTGCAGTAGAAATCCCCTATTTGTAGAATCGGATGGAGTTTGTGCAGTAGACATCACCTCCATATAAGCCCTGTATAGTAGAGGAACCTCACACAAATCGACAGAGCCTGGCCTGACTCCAGCAAGCCGTCATCCCGCATCCCTCTCTCATTGTAATAGATAGCAGTGGAAACACAAACCTCGCACTCACTGAACAGGCTAGACCTGATAAGATATCAGGTTAACGTGTAAACACTGTAAAATAGGAAGCACAACGGTCGATGTCGATGGTTTAGTCAGAGCCTTTATCGTACCGCGATACGCGAATAATTGCAAAGGAGACATTATCTTCCTGATAGCAAAGGATGCACGGCATCCTAACAGCCGCAAGTGCGCTGAATTTACAAACCCATGTTTTGTGAGCCAACATTAAGCAAGAAAGCAATGCTACAAAGATTTTCTAGTAATAGTAAAACTAGTTAGTTACTTTTTGTTTTTTACTTTAGACTAAGACAAAAGCCAGCGTCCGGTTCGGCTCGGCTAAAATTTGCCAAAAATGCTCAAAATTTTTGGTCTTTATATGGAATTTCTTAAGCCGGGGCAACCATATGTCAAGGTACCACTGTACACAGTAAACAATACACAGACAACATTTTTAAAATGAATATTATTTATGTTGTTTTTATATAGATTTTTTCCAATTTTGGTCTAATTTAGTCATCGCCAATTCCCACCCGCCATTAGGCCACCCGCCATTAGGCCACTAAAAGCAGGATGTTTCCTCCAATCACATTTTTCCGAACTGCATGCTCACTCCCCGCTAGCTCGTTACCGCTGCACCACTCTGGGGCCTTAAATCATTTTTTTCATGTATATATGATTATATTTCAGGTCGTGATATGTTGCAGTTTCTAAATAATCCAATAGGTGGCGTACTCTAAATTGTAATCTTTAAAAATTATCTCCCACTAGCCATTTTTCCTCATTATCATCACAGGACGGTGCAGCATGCTCGTAGACTAGCACCATCTACCCTCTTCTGCATACACGAGTTTCGCGGACACCTGTGATTGGCTAGCAACGTCGTGATTTAGTAGCAACCGGGATAAAGTATTTCCCTCTCACCCTGACACAAATCACCAGGATCATCAACATCGTGACTTCATGACCCTTGGATGATACAACTGAGCTTATTTCTATTGTGTCAAATGACCTACAACAAATCATATATAGGATATGTGATATATTCTGCGATTCTGAAGATTTTTATCCTAAAAATCAGTTTTATCTAGATTGTCCTCAAGGCATTTTCAGATATTTGTACTAGAATATATAGATATAGATATATGTTGGCTCCTCCGTGACCTGAACAGTACATCGCTGTCTCACCTCAAAGTGCACACGTTTTTGCATGAAAGGAAAAACTTTGCAAAAGAGGAAGCATGGCTGATTTCTGCCATGAGCCAAACCGGTCTTGTGTTTTTTTTTTTTATGGCTTTTAATCTCAGGGCCTTTCTCTTTCCTGCACCGACATGTGCAAACACGTTCAAAAATGTTTTTCAGAACTGCAATCAAAGCCCAGGTGGTTGCTTATGCTACAGTTTTTCATGCCTTTTCATCGTTTATTAAACTTAATAATAGGATCCTGCATGATGTGTGCTATATGTCTAATGATTAATTCTAGTGTAAATTTTTATTATACATGAAGCAGATTTTACAACTCAGGAGAAACCCTGAAGGTGTAAAGTAGATAAGGATAATGCAATATTTTTACACTTCAATCATATCTTGATTGGTACATTTCAAATATAGTCTGGTGGTGTATTTTATCCTTATCTACTAGACTTGATTTATTTATAGACACACATCCTCCTTTCATGTTCAGAGTTTCTCATGAATTGAGTTTCTCCTGAGCTGTAAACTAAATTTACAGTAGGTATACAGTACTGTGCAAAAGTCTTAGGCGCCATATTATCTGTAGTACGAATTTTGTTATATAAGTTTATTATTTCTGCATTATTATGTACAAGACCATTCCCTACAAAGATACACTAAAATTAATGCATAAATAACAATAATAAGAATATTTGCATGCCTGTAAAGAAAGTGACATATTACATGACGGACCAGTTTTCAGATGGGAAAAAAAAATCAATAATGTCGACTCCTGGGTTTTGCATGAAAATAGAAAGCAGCGAATGTGATGAAGTTACCAAAAGAACTCAAATTCAAATTTTATTCAAATTCAAATTTTATTTGTCACATACACAGTCATACACAGTACGATATGCAGTGAAATGCTTATACGACCGCTCCGTGACCTTAAATATTTTTACAAATGGAACCTATAAAACAAGATTCCAGCAAAGTTATCAAAAAAAAAGAAAAAAAAAATATATATACAATCTGAAGTATAATATAATATATTACAACTTAAGTCTGTGAAAGACTTGAGGTAGTATTTTAATGAGATGAGGGGGATGTGAAAAGAAGTCCTTGAAGTGTGCAAATGTGCATATATGTGCAAATGTGCATTGACATAATTGTCTGTTCTGTGTGTGCAAAAAATGCAGAGATGTTTTAGTCCAGTGTATTGGTTTGATTGAGAGACCGTATCGCCTGCGGGAAGAAGCTCCTTCTCAGTCTCTCTGTATTGGCCTTGAGGGAGCGGAAGCGCTTCCCAGACCGCAGCAGAAAGAACAGTCCATTGCTGGGGTGGCTGAGGTCCTTCATGATCTTCCTGGCCTTGGTCCAGCACCGCTTGCTGTAGACAGAGTGCAGGTCAGGGAGCTCAGTTCGGATGATGCGCTCAGCTGATCGCACCACCCTCTGTAAGGCTCGTCTGTCCTGCATGGTGCTGTTCCCGAACCAGGATGCGATGTTTCCCGTCAGGATGCTCTCTATGGTGCAGGAGTAAAAGTTCCTGAGCACCTTGGAGGGCAGTCTAAAGTCTCTCAGGCGTCTGAGGTGGTAGAGACGCTGTCGGGCCTTTTTCATCATGGTGTTGATGTGACAGGACCATGATAGGTCCTGCGTGATGTGAACACCGAGGTACTTGAAGCAGTCCACTCTCTCAACTGGGCTCTCGTTGATGACGGGGGTCTGGTAGTTCCTCTCCTGCTTAGTGCTGAAGTCCACTATCAGCTCCTTTGTCTTACTGACATTTAGAAGAAGGTTGTTCCTCTGGCACCAGTTCTCCAGATTTCCAATCTCCTTCAGGTAGGCCGTCTCGTCGTTGTCAAAGATCAGACCCACCACGACGGTGTCGTCAGCAAACTTAATGATGGTGGTGGAGCTGGTAGTGGCCGCACAGTCATGTGTGTACAGAGAGTACAGCAAGGGGCTCAGAACACAACCCTGTGGGACTTCAGTGCTGAGAGTGAGAGAGGCTGAGACGTGTCCACCCATCCTTACTGCCTGTGGTCTCCCAGTTAGGAAATTAGAGATCCACTGACACAGAGATGAGCTGAGTCCCAGGTGCTCCAGCTTGGTGGTGAGTGTGGAGGGAATTATGGTATTAAATGCTGAGCTGTAGTCGATGAAAAGCATTTTAACATAATTCCCCCTTCTAGTGTCCAGGTGAGTGAGTGTTGTCTGGAGGAGATGAGAGATGGCATCATGTGTGGAGCGGTTCGGGCGGTATGCAAACTGTAGTGGGTCCAGAGTGTTGGGTAGTGAAGAGATGATGAAGTCTCTGACCAGCCGTTCAAAGCACTTCATCACCACTGATGTGAGGGCTACAGGTCGATAGTCATTGAGGGAAGCAGGATGTGGTTTCTTCGGAACAGGAACAATGATGGACTCCTTAAAGCATGTAGGGATCACCGACTGAGGCAAAGAGAGGTTGAATATCTCTGTGAACACAGGTGCAAGCTGGTCTGCGCAGGCTCTGAGGACTCAACCTGAGATGCCGTCCGGTCCTGCTGCTTTCCTGGTGTTCACTCTCTTGAAGGCTCTCCTCACGTCATGCTCGGAGATGATGGACGCGTTTCCGGTGCTGGCAGTGACTTCCTCTCTGCAGCCGTTAGCGCCGCTAGCATTAGCAGCGCTAGCGTCTTTAGCTGCAGTCTCGAAGCGAGCATAAAAGGTGTTCAGCTCGTCTGCCAGAGTCATGTCTGCGTTCGTCATACCGGATGTTGGTGCTATATAATCCGTCATCGTTCTTAGTCCCTGCCACAGGCTCCATATTCTCCAGCATGCTCAGTAAAACCTAACAGCTGTTTTACTTAGAATACCTCACACATCTGTATCAAACAATTGTGTTCAAGCAAAATATTGACCGTTTATTGTTTATGTTATTACTTTTTAGTGTTTTTTATAGATGTTTCTTTTAATGTAGAAATGTTTTCAAAAGCATCATTTGATCATATGGCTTTTATTTGGATGTTCCCAGGACTTTTGTAAATAAAACAGCTGACATGTAATATGTCACTTTTTTATAGGCATGCAAATATTTTTCTGAAATATTGTTTATTTATTAATTTTAGTGTATCTTTGTAGGGAATGGTCTTGTACATAATAATGCAGACATAATAAACCTATATATAACTAAATTCATACTACAAATAATATGGCGCCTAAGACTTTTGCACAGTACTGTATATATATAAAGGTCATTGTCGAAATACTTATAAACATCAGTGTTTATAAAATCAGCCTGGATCAGTGAGCCGCCTGTCTCTCGAATGTAAGGTTAAAGCCGCAGCTACGTACGAGGTGCAAGATAGTGGACACGCCTCCATTTCCTGTTATTCTGTTTCTGCTGATAGTGCGAATGAAAGAGTGAGAATGAAGGAGATGTGTTGTGTCGGTTACTATTTCCCCTGCTACATGCTACAGTTGATTTTATCAAACTGAAAAAAAAAAACGTTTTCCTGCTTCCCACCTTTCCTCCACACAAACATTTTTTTTGTCCTTTTTATTTTTTCATTAAGTTTATCAAAAGAAAAAGGATGAATCTTGTTCAGGAAGTTGACAATGAGGCACATTTACATTAGTAACAGGCATGGGGGGAGGAAGAACAGATGAACATTACACACACACACACACACACACACAGTGGCACAAACCACCATGGGGAGTTGTTGAGTGTGTGTGTGTGTGTGTGTGTGTGTGTGTGTGAAACAAACAACGAGGCTGATAATAAAGAGAGCATTGCATTTAAGATTTATTGAGCTTATTATTTTTTCCGTAGCCAAGCAACACATACACACACACACACACACACACACACACACACACACACACACACACACACACACACACACACACACTAGATCTGGGTTATCAACTGGAGGACCACGATCCAGATGCTGACTCAGTAAAGCCTTTCAGAGGGCCGAATCAAGCACTCAAAAAAATATTGAAGCAGAAAAGATGTAATACAATGTACAGACAACAAAACAATCCAAAATTCACAGACCTTAATTAAAAAAATTTTTTAAAGCATGTACAAATCCTCTGAGGTCTGTAGCAGATCCTCTTTTGTGGCCAGTCGCGTGAACTGCATGAAACACGACTGGGAAATTATTTACCTGAAGTCAGATCATGAAAAGAGATGAGCCATAGAGGGCGCTAAAGAGGTCAGACAGGGATGTGATGTGCATCTCAGATCTAACTCAGATTTTACACTATGGGACGCTAGAAAAAAAACCAAACCAACTCAAAATTATTTCTTTGTGGTTTTATTCGAACCCGAGTATTGAATCAGCATGGGTGCTCGGAGCATCAGCAGTAAACAGAGTAGGAGTTTTTGAATGTCTAAATTACACAAGTCACCTCGACTTATTTACAGCGAAAAAAAAGTTCTGTCTTCATGTGTAAGTATACATGGGATGGGAATCACCAGATCATCCCATCCGATACAATATTTTTACGATACCTGGTCACCGTTTCGATTTGTATTGCAAAATGAAATATAAAATTTTTATAAATATCCCAATCGTTATTTTTTTTTCTCTGAGTTTCTAACAAATCTATACAATCTTACCGAATATGCTGTGCTGCTTGTCGATGTGTGAATAAATTTGATTGCACCACCTGAACGATCATAGAGGAACTGCAGCCTTTTACCTTAAATGCATGCAAACCTACAGTACAGTACAACGTGTATAGAAAACATAACACCCCCTTTAAAATAATCACATTTTGTTGCTTTATAGCCTGAAATAAAGACAGACGCAGTTTTTGTTTTATCCAGCTGAATTAACTCCAAAAAACCCAAAGTGAAAGATAGAACGGGCGCGCGGGGGATGTAGCAGTTAGCACTATTGCCTCAAAGACTTTATAACTGCATGAATGCACAGAATAGTCTATTGTTAAGAAGTTAAAGTTATTTGGTACAACACACACCCTCCCTGTATCAGGACGTTGCTTCAAACTGGATGAAGGAATTTATTTCACAGAGTGGTTATTGTGTTCGTGCATGAGAGCAATATGACAAATTTTCCATAAATGTGGCTTGTCTGGAACGGTTGCAAGAAAAAAAAAGCCAGGTCACAAAAAAAGAAAGTTCACATGCAGTCACGACTGGTGGTCAGATGAGAGAATTATTTGATCACAGTCTGGTAGAAATCCAACATAGTTTCTTACAGGAAGGAATGGTGGTGGTGATATCCTGTTATGGAGTGTTTCTCTCCAGCATGGACTGGAGCTCTTGTCCCAAAAGAAGGAAAGTGGATGGCCATCAAATGCTTGAGGAAAAGCTGTAGCCCACTGCCAGGAAGTTGTCAATGGGAAGAAGGTTAACCTTCCAACATGACACTGACCCAGAGCACACAGCAAAACTGACCCAGACTTGAACCCAAAGTCGAGATGTGAAAAGAGTCACGTGCCATTGAGAAGATGATTAGCAAGTAATTTTTAGAAGGGCGTGCTCCTTTTCCAAAACAGTGATTCTGTTTGTTTTCCTCTGACATGTTGGTGTTATACAGTACCTTTCACTTGGATGTTCATTCATAAATCTCCTCTTTGGTCTTCCTTTAGACCTCCAACCTCAGCATCCTTCTACCAATATGCTCACAATCTCTCCTCTCATCCTCTGATGTCCAAACCACCTCTCCAAAACATCTGACATGGGTTGTCCCTCTGATGGACTCATTCTTGATCCTATCCATCCTTGTCACTTCCAAAGAAAACTTCAACATCTTCATCTCTGCTATCTCCAACTCTGCCTGCTGTCTTTTCTTCAGTGCCGTAGAGCATCGCTGGTCTCACCAGTGTCTTGTACACCTTTCCTGTCATTCTTTCATTCAAAAATGGCACTACTGTGAGTAAATAGCACCGGGAAAAAAAAAAACTGTATCTGGCTTCATTTCAGGCTGCAACGCAACAAAATGCAATTATTTTAAAGGGAGCGCCATGGGGACGTGGGGACGGGGGATTCTTTTCTACACCCATTGTATGAGAGTAAGTTTAACAGCAGGTGTTTCCTGAGGCACATCATTCCTTCACTGTGGAATTATAAACCCGTACAAGTCTGTACCAGTGCAGTGCGTAAGCTTTCACACACACACACACACACACACACACACACAACTGTACAACTGTATTGTGTATTACAAAGACATTGTACATTATAATATGATATATTATAACCGATTTTTTTATATATATTTTTTTAATCCCAGGACTCATTATTCATTATTCCTAAAGGCGGATTCCTTTAACTATACTCATACGGAAGAAAACTTGTATGCAAAATTCCAGCACGGGCTCGGATATGGATTTTGTCTGGGAGAATTTAGACAGCTGTGTTTTTGCACGTGCCGCATGACTGCAGGTGATATTGAAGTGAAATTTAAGAACTGAAAATTGGAGCAGCGATCATTCAGTAGATGCCTTTGAGCTTGAACGAGTCGATACGCAACTGATCTAAAAATAGGAAGCAGAAAAGAGTGTAAGTGAATCACTCTGTGATTGGACAGTTCTCTCCAAAGGAGATAGAATTGGATGTCAATTCTTTAGATTTGAATCTACATTGGTTCGCATTTAGATAGGTTGATTTTTTTACGGTTACTTTCAAGCAAAGCGATGCGAGTGCAACAAATCCTACGTTCACATCACCAGCCTAAAGTTCTCATTTTTAACCCTAATGTGATGCAGATCTGATCTTCCTAGAGCCGTCTGAATGCACACTCGTATGGGGTGCTACAGTAGATTGAATACATATCCGATATAATACATGGTACAGTATAAGAACGGGAAAAATGGAATTCATGCGACTTTTGTTGCTTCTTGGCGTGCCTGGGGCGCTCGCTGTCTGACATCATCATCAGTCAGTACTGGCGGCGTGGGGATTTCACATCAACACCAGAAATAAAAATGTATTTAAAACAGATAAAGCTAGGCGTCTCGCTTTCTTCCTTCTTCTGGACCTCAACAAATACATCTGACCGAGCCCTTTTATTTCCAGTCCTCCAGAGCAAAATCTCTTGGATATTTTTAATGATATGTTTTAAATGATTGCGTGGTTGCATTGCCATGGATGGTTTTAACGCAGGTGGTGTAAATAAATGTGTGCATGCAAGTTGTTTCAGATAACGGACGTGTCCAGATAAAAGTCATGTGTATTTATGAATGTGAACCTTCATGAGACGCAAATCCGATCTGATCAAAGAATTGAGCGATGTGGCGCGTAATGTGAATAATAACCAGAGACTGTATAGGTCACTAGAGGTCGACTGATATGGGTTGTTTTTTTTCTTTAAAGATCATGGCATGCGATGGCTGACATATGATGCAGATTTTTTGGCCGATATGTTTTTTTTTTTTCCCCCTCTATTAAATAGAGTGTGACAGTTCAATAATGACAAATGATTCACAAATTGGCTGATCTAAAATAAAACTGTATTTAAGACTGAAGTTAGACTTTTATTTATTTTTATTGTTTGAATTTGTTTATTCCATAATTCCAATCTTCCATAGACATTACAGTCTAGTACTGTATTACTCTGTCCTTGCGAGCAAGTGAGGTCGCTGACCCGAATCTAACAGATAATAAATAATCACCCAGGAAGTGGCTTTGGGTGTTTACTAAAGAAAGCGGCGTAAACGAAAAACATGTTATCAATTGTTCCTCTTTTTATCAACGTAAATGTTTCATGTTTAGCACAATTACCCTCGTACAGTGTTTTATTCCTTACATGACACAAACTGAGCAGCTTTAAAATAAACATATAGGCTCATTACCGCCACCTGCTGGTGGTGGATGCACCTGTCTGTTAATGTGCTCATTATTTAATATATTTAAAAAGGTATGAATGGAGGATGGGTGCCACGGTGGTGTAGTGGTTAGCACTGTTGGGTTCGATTCCCATCTTTTTGTGCATGGAGTTTGCATGTGCTCCCTGGGCTTGGTGGGTTTATTCTGGGTACTCCGATTTCCTCCCACAGTCCAAAGACATGCAGATTAGGCTAATTGGCGTTCCCAAATTGCCCGTAGTGTGTGAGAGAGAGTGTGTGTGTGTGTGTGTGCGCCCTGTGATGGATTGGCAGCCTGTCCAGGGTGTACCTGCCTCGTGCCCTGTCACCTTGCACCTCCAGGGATGAGGGTTCAATTTCAACATATAAGAATGTGATTTGAATTGAATACTGTATATATACTGCTTTCTTACGTATGGTAACTTTCTAAACATTTTTGTTTTCCTCTAGTTTATAGTAACTTCATGTTTTTCATTGTTGTTTTCTCAACAGAAATGCAGATATTCCTGCTTCAGATCTGAAAGGTAAGACCTGCATTTCTCCAAGCCTCCACTAGAGAGCACTACAGCTTTTCTTTTCTCATTTCAGTCAGAAGCCCTTCCTGATTTCTTCCTGTTATCGCCGTATCACTTCCACTCGTATCAACGGTGTGAAAACGACCGCGCTCTGTACTGTAGCTCTCCTTTGATCTCGCTAATCATCTCTCAGGAGTGAAGCGCTGGAGCATTTTCAGAGATAATCACTTCCCTCCCATCACAGCTGTGTATATCCAGCTGTTTTCCAGACCCTGACCAGGCAAACAGAAATCCACAAACTTTAGACACCATCAGTGACGGCTGGTCATGAAATGAATAAGGTGGCTAAAATGAAAAAGACACTAATGAAACTGATACTTGGGCATAATCACTGGGGATTTAAGTAAATTATAATTATTCTATATTGAAAAGAAAATCATACCATTTCTTTAGACTTGGTTTTCATTTTGATTAAATTATTATGACTGGTATTGGGATATATGAAGATTGACAGCAAAATGAGATATATACATTTTTGCAGTTTTGAGATTTTTTTTTTAAATGAAGCAAATCATTTATGACTTCTAAATGATCAAAAGCGGAAATGCCGAAATATCAAAATCAAAATTGTTTTGGTTGCAAAATTTTACATTTTGCATGATTTATATATATTTTTTCTCAAAAAGCTATAATTTCACCTCCTATTATTAGTTTTGGCATAATGGATCAATCAACCTGCAGCGTATTTAGTATCAATAATATGTTACTTTTAATAATTGTAATAATAATAATAATAATATTAATTTAAAAAAGTGCATTCCCATGCAAACCATGATTGTGATTTCGTAGTGATGCAAACAGAAAGTAGTAAATGCAAATGAGATGAAGGAAAAAAAAGTACAAAACTTTCTGGATTACAAGGATTGAGGAAGCTCATGAGAAACATTTTCAGCAATGCAAAAACATAATCTTTTGTTTCACTTCAGTAAAAAAGTAAATTTTCATTGTTTTTTTTACTTTAGGGACGACTGATGGTATCACCTGACGTCCATCAGTCGTCCCCTATGGCTTAGAACATTACAGTAATAGTAGACAGAACCTGATAAAGTGCTTGCATCATTATACACAGAGCATGCAGCAGACCCAAACCCCCCCCACACACACACACACACACATATACAAATGCCGAAAATGCACACATGCATTTCCACATACAACTTGATACATATTTACATTTAGCATATTTTAAATCTTGTAACATTATTTCTATACTGCACCACAGTGCTTTCCCTACAGTTTTGTTAAGAACGTCAGATGGTGTTCGAACAACAAGCAGATTGCATGACGTCCAATATCGCAGAATGTATAGCCGATGTTAAAAGACGCATTCCGATCATATGTTGGTTACTTAACTGGAGTATGTAAACATTCTCCAAAAATCCACTGAACGCATTCAACCACTCGTGGCGGCTACAGGTGTAGTCGCTTTGCTGATCATGTGACAGAAAGCAGCGATGCGATCGGCTCATTACATTTGGGAGCTTAAGTCAAATCATGGAATGTTAAAGCTTGTTAAAGTTAAAGAAATGACAAATCAGTACAAATACATTTCAGGCAGAGACAGATGGATGAAAGCTTAACTTAAGAGTTCAGGTGGTTTAATGTAATTAAAAGTTGTTTCTCTGACTTCACGCTTATGAACATCTGTGAACATCATTATGAACATCACCTCTTATCTTACCTATTCATACAGATGCAAATTTATATTAATCAAATGCACTGAAAACTGAGGTTATTTGATTGTACAGTGGAACCTCGGCTTGCGAGTAATGTTTACGAGTGTTCCGCAAATCAAGCAATTCATTTGTTTTATTTTCATTTTATAAGTGTATTAATTATTTTTATGTATTTAATTTTTGGGGCTGTGGAACGAATAATTTGAGTTTTCATTATTTCTTATGGGAAAAGTATGATTTGGTTTACGAGTGTTTTGGAACACAAGCCCACTTCCGGAACGAATTATGCTCGTAATTCAAGGTTCCACTGTATTGTGATTTTCACCTATACTGATATAGTCCTATATATGTCTTCCGTTAAACAATAACTTATGCATAGATTTTCTGCATGTGTTCCATAAATGGCTTTTATTTTGTTTCCAAAACAGAAAATCAGACTGACGATGAGTACAACAGCTCAGGTAAAAATATGTCACCATGTGCGTTCTTCATTCATTTCTCATTTGGATTTCAGTTTAAATTATTTTTCAGAATTTTGTTGTTCTTTCTAAAATAACGTGTACTTACTCAGTATTCATTGGATTTAACAATCCATGCATTATTTTCCATGCTAAATGAATATATATATTTCTCTCTATATAGTCTATCTATATATATTTCTATATATACTGTAATACCTGTTTTTTTTTTTTAAACTGTAAGACTGTTTTAGACAGAATTAGAACCAGTGATGGCTCATCCATAGGAACATTTGGAACAGAGCCCCTATTATACTTATTAGTCGCTTGCATTACTTTAAATATGTATTATATTCCGGATGACTGGATGTTGTCAATGTACGACTGCATATTATAGCATTGACTTTTTATTTCATTACTGGAAATAGGAGCTTTAAATCGAGCTTCACGCTTATGTTCTTCTTGCATTCAGGAAGTGAAGAATCATCATCAGAAGAAAGTGCGGATGAAGAAGAGGAAGACAAGAACGAGGAAAATAAGGGGGATCCAGGTTAGGATATAATCGACTTTCTCAGTATTGTAGTTTGTTCCCTGACTTTCTCTTGAAGTTAATAAAATAGAAACTAAGAAGAGAAGTTACAGCAGCCTCAGTCCCGAAGACTTTCCTGTGCTGAAAAGTATAAAGTTACAGCTTTAGCACTGACCTTTAGAAAGCACCGACTCAGGAGGCTTTTTAGAAAAAAAATGCTGAATAAACATCTCATTACAGAAAATGTCATGATTAAAATATTACATATATATATATATATATATATATATATATATATATATGCTTTTATGTTCATTGATCACCTTTGTTAAAGTGCAGTACTGTATATGGCAGTGAATGAGCCGCTAACCATAGAAACAAGAATGGTTTATGAATCTGCTGTTGTAGAAAATGAATCAATACCTTCTGACCAATCAGATCTGAGAATTCAACATAGTGTAGTATAATATTACCTACTCCATTAAAGGCTCTTAGTGTTAAAATAATGGCAGCACTGTGGTTTTCGCCTCCAGGGGTGGGGGTTTGAATCTCGCCTCCAGTCTCTGTGCATATTCCTCTAATGGACGTATAATATTAGAATAGCGTAGTCCTTGGTGGCATGGTGAGTAGTGGTGAGCACCACCAGGGTTTGGGTTCGATTCGCGCCCCAGGGTCTGTGTGCATACTGTAGAGTTTGCATGATCTCCCTGTGATTGATGGGTTTTCTCCCACAGTCCAAAAACAGGCAGATTAGGCTAACTAGTGTTCCCAGATTACCCATAGTGAATGAATGTTGACCGGAGGTTCTACCATGGTTGTGAAAATGGGAATAAATACCATGTTTCTCATTGGCCTTCATGGTTCCTAGTTGGATTACAGAGTCTCCTAATTGTATGTTATACTTATTACATCTAATGTAAATATTTAGCTGAGCAGGGGTCAGGGGTAGCTCAGTGGTTAAGGCGTTATGGTTCAGAAGATTCCAGGATCCCATGATGGTGACGCTGCTCCTTGAGCAAGCACTGGGATTTAAACCCATAATGTCCTGTTTAACAGAAAGATGCTCTAACCCATGGATGACACAGTATGCATTAAATTATTACCACTTTAACCTTTGCTTAATTGTGTGTGACATTTATTTGTGTGTTCTCTTCTGACAGAAAATGTTGAATCATCTGCTGAAAGAGTCACTGACGGTAAGACTCCACTGACCTTCCTTACCTTTCTAAACTTGTATGTATGGTCACGTACTGTATACAGGTGACAGGGTGTTAGATCTTTATTTTCTGGAAATGCTGCCGCAGTTAATAAATCATGTGCCCTGTTTTCTAATGAGGCACTGAATCATCTCAGTGAAAGATCACTGTGCTTTTTTTTTTAATTTTTTTTTTAGACTCCCACACAGAGACCAGAGCTGACACCAGAAACAGTAATTTCTCTTTCAATTGAATTTGACTGCATGTCCTTCTGAAAAACGAATGTCCATAAACTAATGGACTAGTGGGAGGGAATCCATGTTCGTTGTGACCCAATATGAAAGTGAAACACTATTTCTGTATAAGAGATCTATTTTTTTTATTATTGTAAATTATGATTTTCAAATGAAGCTCTCGGGGACAGCATGTACCAGGAAACAGCAGGAAGTAACATTTTGAACTTTGCTGTATATTAAACATGTCTAGTCAGCGAAACTGACAGCGAAATCCCACCTTATTGGGCTACATCCACTGATAAATAAAATCGGTTATAAAAGTACTCGATAACAAACTCTGATTATCGATTAGATGGATAATAATTTTTTTTCTTGTTCCAATTGTGGGATATCATATATTAATTATTTATCTCAAAAGTTTGGGATCACTTGCAAAAACACATTTTCATGCAATTCACAAACTATTTCATCCAAACAATTAAAGTTAGTCGGAATTCTGACTGTAATGGAGCGGCCAGCACAGTCTCCGAATCTGAACTCCGTACAGAACGAAGGAAGACTCCATCAAGTCACCTGTTTTGTGGGAGACGCTCCACCAAGCATGGGGTGAAATCTCTTCAGATCATCCTGAAAATTGACAAAATGCCTACCAGGCTGTAATTGCTGGAAAAGGTGTTTTATTTATTTATTATTATTATTATTTTATATGGAGGCATATTTGCACGTTTGAAGGACATATTCATCATTTCCATCAAAATCATTATTTCTACTCTGGCAATGTCAGTATGTCTTGCTCTTGTGCTCAATTTTCGATTCAGATTGATTTTGTCTGTGTTTCCATGGAAAACATTTACATTTCTAAGTGATGGCAAACTTTTGAGCAGTAATACTGCATATACTGTAAATACAGTAAGGAGAGGATTTGTAGAAATAGTAGTAATAAAGATAAAAATAAGCTGGTCTGCTTTAATGTAATTATGAAATAAGTAAAAATTTGGGTTTAAGGTTGAGTATCTTATCCAAATACCCTCCCCATTCGGTAATCAGAGAGTGAGTCACAGATGAGAAATCAAAACTGTAGATCAGATAAAGTTTAGGTTTTGTCTTAAAACAACTCCAGGTAGTGCATTAAAATTCACTACTACTTCAGCGCTGTTATTAACGCTGTGAAAATATAAACTAATCTCAGTAAAATATTCAGTTTAATTTTTCTAACTAATATCTATTGGTGCAGGTGTTTGTTTACATTAAGCAAGTAGCGCATTAGAAGCTTATTTTAAAAAAGATGATTAAATCCGCCACATAACTGTTCATAACGTCGCTTTCACTCGTCATTTTGATTTCACTTCTGGTGCTGGTTAAACTTTGGGTAGATATCTAAAGTTTCATTAAATTCTGTCCAGCGTTCGATTTAAGACCCTGCTCAAGCACAAGCTGTCAAAACTTCTGGTTTATAATCTGGCACAAAACTGCTCATACAGTAACTTCACTTCTCCTCAACATTTTGATTTCAATTAAGTCGCAGGTTTAACGTTAGGCAAATACCAAAGGACTGGCGAAAATTCATGAAATTCTGTCCAGCCAGTTTTGCATGATGCTGTAACAAAATCAGTCTGGACAGACTTACAGACAGACTGAAAATTTCTCCGGGCTCTTTCTGAGGTTATCACTGAAAGAGCGAGTTCTGACTAATGTATAGACAAAACTTTTCTTTTATTTAAGTACATTAATCTACATTAAATTAAACGAAAGGTTAGTGTTTTCATGCACAGTATTCCATTATAGACATATGGAGCCGTGTGTGAGAGAGATTGTGCTGGAGAAAGATTGTCTTTGGAAGTAAAAGAAAGAATGCCACTCATTCTGCAGCACTCTCTTCTGACTCATCGGTGTGAAGGGAAACAACCCGCCAATATGGAAGTTACCTCAGAGTTCCAGAAAGTTTAGCGTGATATGAATTTTATTTGAAATCAGAATCATGGAAAAAAAAAAAGATTATAGCACAAGACTCGTCTCACATGAACGAACGGTCCAAACGTCACTAAGGGACGCAAAGCTGCATCAATTTCCTTGCAAGCTGTTATCCAATTCATGTTTTTTTTTAATAACGTTTTTTTTTAAAATAATTTTTCAAGCAGACCCAATATCAGCCGTAACACCGGCAGACGAATTGAATAAGACAGATAGTGAATGTCGATGTTATTCAACATGTGGAAGAATAAAAGCTTTGATTTATGTTTTTAGGAGACCACGTGAAGCCGTTCTGTGAAAAATGTAACGTTCTTCAGGTGAGTGTGTGTGCAGCGTCATGTTGAGGCATGATGTTCGTTCCTTTCCAGTGCTTTTTCCTGCATTTTTGTGTTTTTGTATTAGACAAATGACAAAACAAAAGATCACGTAATACCGGCTCTAACATGCAAATACAAACCAAATCATAACGTTTTGTGCATCCTACTGTATGTCGTGCACTATATCAGATCAGGATTTATAATTAATATATTAGACAAACTGATGCCTTTCAAAACCTTCCATGCACTGATTTATTTATTTATTTTTTTACGAATTATGTTTTTTTTTTTTTTTTTTGCATTATGTCTTGTTCAGGATGTATTAAGGAAATTTAATTAGGCCATATTCTTAAAAAGCCAGTTCATTAATACGCAACGATCAAAAGTAAATGGTCATCTAGCACACTCATACGATCGTATGATAGTGTTGCCTCAAAGTTAGAAGCACCCTGTTGTAAATTATATTTTTGCATGGCCCACACCTGTTCCAGCATGGCAATGCTGTGTGCAAAGCGAGCTCCATGAACACAATGCTGTGCCAAGTTTTAAAACATTTACATTTTATTTGTTATGTACACAACCGTACACAGTATGATATGTAGTAAAATGCTTATCTGACTTAAAATGGAAAGATTAGGAAGATTTAAAAGAAAAACTGCATTAAGGAAAATGTAACATTTTAACGTTTGGGATAAAATGTATAAATCTATAAATTTTCAGATTTACAATAAAAAACTATTAAAATAAAAATATACAGTGTAAAATATATAAATTACACAGAATGTGACTAATATGACCCTTCACATGCATATGAACTTCCAATTCTTGATCTGTAGGGTTTAATGTGATGTTGGCCCCGGCCCCTTTGCAGCTATAACAGCTTCAATTTTTCTGGGAAGGCTTTCCACCAGGAAAGGTGGAGTGTGTATATGGTAATTCTTCCAGAATTGCATTTGTAAGGTTGGACACTGATATTGGACAAGAAGGCCTGGCTCGCAGTCCCAGTAATACTGGGCTCGCTGACAAAATGTGTGAAAATCAGTTTCTGAGCTCATTAATTCGCTCTATTTTAAAATCTGTTTTAAAAACTTCCCAAAAGACTGGAGGTTCTTATAGCGGCAAAGAACAAGAGGGGATAGTGACATGGGATGTTCATCATGCACATACAGGATGCGTGTGTAGCCCATTGACTTCTTGGCTGTATAGAGCTTGATCCTAGATAACAAAGCTACAGTTTATTGCATTCATTTTGGGATTTTGGTCTAGAGATCAAATAAAGTCAGAAAACTTCACATCCTTCCAAATTATATATATATAGCATATTCTGGAAATTTATTTGTGCTTAATAAAGCAGTATTTCTTTTACAAACAGAGACCGGTGTACGAACTTGTCACACCGAAGGAAATCTGTGAAAATCGATGGCAGTAAGTAAAAAAACATCTTGTTTTCTCTTTCTATTCTTCAATGTTCTGCTTCTTTAACCACATATTTCTTTGCATCATCGCATTATGTCTTCTAAAGAATATTCGTATATAAATATATGTCATAAGTAGGTTAAAATCTACCATTATAGGAATGATCAGGAAATACGGTACAGTGGAAACTTGGATTACGAGCATAATTCGTTCCACAAGTGGGCTCGTATTCCAAATCGAATTTCCCCATAAGAAATAATGGAAACTCAAATGATTCGTTCCACAGCCCAAAAAAATAAGTACATAAAACTAATTTAGACAATATATAAAGTAAAAATAAAACAAATTAACCTGCACTTTACCTTAAAATTTTTTTTTAAATAAATCCATACAGATAAGTGTTTCTGTTTGTGTGTGTACGTTTGTGTGTGTGTGTGTGTGTGTGTGTGTGTGTGTGTGTGTGTGTGTGTGGAATTAGAACCTTCCTTCGCCTCGTCTTACACTCCTCCTCCCTCCCCCCACCTTGCTTTTTAAGTTTCACATAAAAACACACACACAACGGAAACTCTGTTTTAACTGGAAAAAAAAGAAATCTCTCTAATGACACTCATGTGAGCGCATACTAACGGAATCACTGCTGTAAAGTAAAAAAACTAATTAACAAAAGAACCAGCACTTTACCTTTGAAAAGAATCACGACAGTTTTTTGTGCAAAGCAGAGATCCATTGTGATTTTGTGCAGAGATTTTGTGCAAAGCAGAGATCCATTTTTAGAGCTGGTGTGTGTGTGTGTGTGTGTGTGTGTGTGTGTGTGTGTGTGTGTGTGTGTGTGTGTGTGTGAAGCTGGGGGGGGGAGGTTTGAAAGGCGAGAGAGTGTGTATGCATGTGTCGGTGTGTCTGTGTTGGTGTCAAATTGCACGCGCACCCACATAGGAGACATGCTGAAACAAAGAGGGAGATGTTGATTATACCAGTAAGAGACGCAGGGGGGACGATTACCCACAATTCTGCAGCGCAAGAGAGAGAAAAATCATTGGCTCAGTTGTGATCACATGACGCTTTGTGTCAAAACAAGAGTGCATGCGTGATACATGATACTCGGCACTCATAAACCAAGACTTGCTCGTTTTTTCAAGTCAAAATTTATAAAAACATCTTTGCTCGTCTTGCGGAAAACACGCGTAAACCGTGTTACTTGCAATCCAAGGTTCCACTGTATATATTGTATATTGTAGGTCTGCTTTATTTCTACTTTGATTGCTATTTCTCTTTAAAGCTGTTCGTATTCTGTGCTCCAGGTTGACACTAGAGGAAGAGGGAGTGTATGAGTGCTCAGAGACGGGGCTGGTGTTCGAGGTGTCCGAGAAGGTCCGTATCCGCTACCGCGTCCTTTCGTGGAGCAAGTTCGGCGCATACCTGAGCGACTCGTGGAGGTTTGCCGGACCTATTTTTGATGTGGACTGTGATCCTTCCATCCTCAAGTCCATCCAGTTTCCTCATTCGCTCTGTCTAGCAGGTAGGTACACTGACATTATTTGCAATAAGCAACAGTTCATTCTATTCGTATCAGATACGACAACGTAAATAACGCACACCAGCTGACCAATAAGATTAGTGTATTCACTATGCTGTGGTTAAAAAAACAAAACAATGACATACTTTTTATTCATTTTTATACACAGAGCTGATGGAAAGAAATGACAACTTTCCGTTGGCAATGTAGTTGTGTCACATCCTCAAACCAAGTTCCTGTTTTCTCTTATGTTATAGCAGCTATACAGTAGTAGTCTTGTTCCTCAAGTAAAAAAAAATTTTTTTTTTAAATTGCTTGTTAAATGTTAATCCCTGTTATTAGATCACATCTACATAATATAAAAGTGATTGTTTATTAATATAATATAATATAATATAATATAATATAATATAATATAATATAATAATATAATATAAAATAATTTAAAGACTTATTAAAGTAGTCATATACAGTAGATTTTTCCTATGAAGTGAGCGGAACATGATTGCTAATGTAAATAAAAATAGCTTTAAAGTTCTGTCTGGGTAAGCCTTTAACTTTCTTGTTCTGTGCACATCAGATCAGGACAATGAAGTAAAGTTCAGCGTCCTGCACGTGAAGGACGCGCGAGGCCTCATCGAGCCTTCAGTCGATCACTCGCGCAGTCACATAAAGTGGAACGTGTCGTCTCTGTCCCCGGTGGGCCCGGTCGTACAGACGTCGAAGCCAGCCGAGCACCATGGGGTGGTCCAGGTCTATAAGGAAGTGGGCCAGCAGGACTCGTACTCATTCAGGGTCTACCTCGCTACCAACAACGACTCCGACATCGCTGTGAGAGCCTTTTTTTGTTGTTGTTTTTTCTTTTGAAAATGGAAGAACATCTTTAACGCTGGAAAAAAACGTCCTGTATTGTAAATACAGTCATGTGTAAAAGTTAGTGCTCCCCTCTTTTCTCAGACGAACAACAAATAATTTTTTTTCACCATGCTATAATTTATTTTAATATGTAAAAATGAAACCAAAAAGAAAAACAAATCATGTGGTCAGTACCAAGTATCCTCATTATTGAATAGCTTGAAGAGCCATATTTAGCAGCGGTCACTTGAAGTAATTGTTTCCTCTCTGACTTCATCAGTCTCTCATATTGTTTTAGTCTATTCTTCTTTACAATGTTGCTTTAGGTTTTTTTAATCAACAAAAAAAATGCTGAGAATTTAAATACGGAAGGTGCATGTTTTTGGTGAATGTCAGTTTATGGTCTTTTTATTCCCAACCTTTTTATTTACTTTTATGGTAACTGCGACATAATCCTGAAGCAATGATGCAATGGTGTGAGTAAAAACTAACCGTAATGGTACAAAAGCTTCTATGGACGTTAAAGTAAAAACTGTAAGGTGTGTCATTAATGTATTGTCAGTGTTAGATCCATTTTTAGAGCTGGTGTGTGTGTGTGTGTGTGTGTGTGTGTGTGTGTGTGTGTGTGTGTGTGTGTGTGTGTGAATTTGTTTGTCTGTCTGTATGTGGGAGAGGTGTTACTATGCATGCTTTCTTCAAGTGTGACATTTTACAGGAAGTGTGTGAGCGTACGTGTGTGTAAGTTTACGAGTAGAACTGGTTCACCTATGGATTCTGGTAAACAAGGTAGAAGCAGTTACCGTATATATTTTTATATATTAAGAAGCTTAAGTAATTAAAATAGTAGCTTAAGTAGGTAGTGTAGATTAAAGATAAAGCTCTAAAATAATAAAATGTACAACAAATTTTGTTAAACAGATTTTATGCAGATTACATTTTTTTATTTTATTTGTGTCTTTATTTGAGTAAATAAAACTCCAAACTTCCAAAAGCACTCTCTCTCTTTTGAGCTGAGTCAGAATTTCACCCTGGAATCCAGCCAACTACTGAGATGATGCTGTCAGCTTCTTGTTAAATATCATACATTCATTCATTCTCCTAGTATGACGCATCTCACTTCACAAATAAATAGGTAAAAATGATTGTCCTGCTTGCGGGTAAAGTCACAAGATCATCGCAATCCCGGTAAAGCCACATACCGCGTGTGTGGTTTTCTTTACGTCTACATCAGCCTGGAGTGATGCAGACAACCTGCGGTCACTGTGTCACTCTCTACTGTCAGAACATTACTGTCAAAACATTGTTAAGTAAGAACAAAAAGAATCTCTGTAGATTTATTGGCATACAGCTCGCCTTCTCCAAATAAGGAGAAGAAATAAGAAGTAAGGCAGATTTATGCTTAACTGATTTTAAAGGCAGTTTTCTTACATTATAGCAGCTACAGTATAAAGTGCTGTCACCTCACTGAGACTGGAGACTCCTTCCAAAAAGTGTTAAATTAAGATAACGTTTCCTAAAAGAAAAATTCACCACATCAAAATATTCATTCAATAGAGCAAGAACCGTGCATCAAAAAACTGAACATCATTAAAAGTTTTTTGTAACTTAATTTTAATATTTGAAATATTTCAATACGTTTTTGTTTTCATTTTGATGACGATGGCTTACGGCTCATGGAAATAAAAAGAAATCCAGTATCTCAAATTATTTGGATTTTTCCTAAGATATAGGAAAAATAGGATTTAAAATACATAAATTCTGCAAAATTGTTCCTTTTTGCACTCAATACTTGGTCAAGGTTCCTTTAGCATGAATTACTATATCAGTGTGCATGGAAGCTATTAACGAATCCATTGCTGAAGACCAGGTTGCTTTGATAGCAGCCTTTCAGCTCGTCATTACTTTTTAAAGTAACTAATTACATTACAAAATTACTGTCTTCAAAAAGTCAAAAAGTCAACAGTACCTTTACTGCGTTACTATCTGGTAAAAGTAACTAGTTCGAGCATTTTTCCATTGCAGAAAATTAAAACTCTTTTGTGCTTCCTCATGCATGTTGTTTTAGTCAAGACCTTTATAATTATTCTACCATCATCACTCAGCCAAGTTTGGCCCATAATCTGTTAACTACTAATACCCCTATCTCAATCTTTCCGCGCGTCAGTCCTTGCATAGTCAAACCGCATAGGTGAGATAGGGGTATAACAGCAGGAGTAACAGAAGGGGACAGGTTATCGGAAGTGGGTCTTGAACTTTGTAACGCGTGACACCCTAACCTGCCTACAAGGCTGAGGACAGGCCTGGCCAGTAGGGATGCTCCGATCAGGATTTTTGGGGCCGATACCGATCACCGATTACAGGGTCTACTCGAAGCCTTATCATGTAGCAACATTTATTAAACTATATCTAACAACAATGTAAATTAAGTATTGAAATTACAAGAAGAGGAATATCATGAATTGACAACTGTATTTATTGGCAAGCAACATGTGCAACACGTCAACTTAAAACATAGCAGCCTGTGCTTGGTTAGTAATTGGGAACAGCTTAGAGCTTGACAAGTACAAGTTTTCTGTTATAAAATAAAATTGAATAAAATAACAGACAAGTAGGACGCGAGTCGCCGGAAGTTCTGCAAGGACTGCCAAAAAATAAAATTTTATTTTTTGCGCGGAAAGATGGAAACGCAATCACTGCGCCAAAACCCGCGGTGAATAATGACGAACCGTGCTTACGGCCACCGCGCGAAACCGCGTAGGTGAGATAGGGGAATTACCGACAGCTGAGTGAGTGGCGGCGGTCAAGCATCATAATATCATCTGACATATCACAAGTCCTGCTGGAAAAGGAAATCAACATCTTTATAAAGCTTGCCAGCACATGGAAGCATGATGTGATTTAAAATCACTTGTCTGCATTGACTTTGGACCTGACAAAACACAGTGGACCAACTATGGAAACTTTACACTGTGCCTCTCCATTCTTCCTCCAGACTTTGGGACTTGTATTTCCAAATTCAAAATTTAAATTAATCTGAAAAGGATACTTTGGACCACTGAGCAACAGTTAGGTTCCTTTTCTTTTTATCTTTCTGATGTTATCTGTGGTTCAGGAGTGGCTTAATACTAAAAATGCAACAGTTGTAATCCATTTCCTGGAGCTGTCTGTGTATGGTGGCTCTTGATTCACTGAAAACACAAAATCCACAATCTCAGAAAATGTGAATATTGTGAAAAGGTTCAATATTCTAGGCTGAAAGTGTCCCACTCTAATTAGCTAATTAATCCATAACACCTGCAAAGGGTTCCTGAGCCTTTAAATGGTCTCTCAGTCTGATTCAGTAGGAAGCACAGTCATGCGATTAACTGCTGACCTGACAGTTGTGCAGAAAACCATCACTGACATCCTCAAAAGATAATTGCAAAAGAAGTTGGATGTTCCCAAAGTGTGCTGTACCAAAGCACATTAATAGAAAGTTATGTAGAAGGGAAAAGTGTGGAAGAAAAAGGTGCACAAGCAGCAGGGATGACCGCAGCCTGGAGAGGATTGTCAGGAAAAGGCAATTCAAAAGTGTTTCACCAGGAGTGGACTGAGGCTGGAGTCAGTGCATCAAGAGCCAACAGACACAGACGGATCATGGACATGGGCTTCAAATGTCGTGTTCCTCTTGTCAAGCTGCTCCTGAACAACAAACAACGTCAGAATCGTTTTACCTGGACTAAAGAAAAAAAGAACTGGTTGCTCAGTGGTCCTAAGTCCTCTTTTCTGATGAGAGCAACTTTTGCATATCATTTGGAAACCAAGGACCCAGAGTCTGGAGGAAGAACGGAGAGGAACACACTGCAAGATGCTTGAAGTCCAGTATGAAGTTTCCACAGTTAGTGTTGATTTGGCAAGCCCTGTCACCTGCTGGTGTTGGTCCACTGTGCTTCATTAAGTCCGGGGTCAACTCAGCCGTCTACCAGGAGATTCTGGAGCACTTCATGCTACCTTCCGCAGATGAGCTTTATAGGGATGCTGACTTCATTTTCCAGCAGTACTAGGATCTTGCCCACACTGCCAAAAGCACCAAAAACCTGGTTCAATGACCGTGAGATTACTGTGCTTGATTGGTCAGCAAACTCGCCTGACCTGAACCCCATAGAGAATCTATGGGACATTGCCAAGAGGAAGATGAGAGACATGAGACCGAGCAATGCAGAAGAGCTAAAGGCCGCTATTGAAGCATCCTGGTCTCAGCAGTGCCACAGGCTGATCGCTTCCATGCCACGCCGCATTGAGGCAGTAATTGCTGCAAAAGGGGCCCAAACCAAGTACTGAGTACATATGCATACTTACTGTATACCTTTCAGAGGTCCGAAATTGTTCTATGTACAATGATGTTCTACAGTATGTACTGAAATCAATGAACTTTTGCACGACATTCAAATCTTTTCGAGTTTCACCTGTATGTTTACTTTGTCCTCATTTTAGATCTAATCTTTAAAGTGTTTCACTCTTTCTCCTCCCAGGACATTAGAAAGGAGGTAAGGACTGCAAAGAAAAAATACATGAAGATCGAGAAGCCGCCTCAGTGCCAGAAGTTGCTGGAGGAGAACAAGAAGTACCGTCTGCTCAGCGAGCCCCAGGGGGACATCACGCCCGAGGTGAGTTTGTATGCAGTGTAGCGCTTGTCTGGTCTAACACTAACCTCAGTGCTTGCACATACTTTTTTATCTTTTAACTTGTCTTTTTCTGTTTCTGTAGGACATCCAGTTCACACTGGCTGTGGTGAAGATGAAGGGTTACTTCGAGGCATTCTTTGAGCAGCGCCCCCCGTTCAAGCTCTCCCTAATCGAATCGGAGTCCGAGCAAAGCGTGTGGTCGGCTATCATTCGAGAGGGTACGTGCATCTTCACTTTGCAACTGCTGTGTGCATTCAAACTCGTGATGTCCCCCTGGGGCTCGCCAAGCAGACGGTACTTTCTGTTCTCCTTCAGCAGCTTCTGGCAATGAGGCGGCTTCTCGATCTTCATGTACTTTTTCTTTGCAGTCCTTACCTCCTTTCTAAAGTGTCTTGGGAGGAGAAAAAGTTTCAAAGCTTTAAAGCTTAGATCTAAATTGAGGACAAAGTAAACATATATACAGAGTGATCCAAAAAAAATTATACACACTACAGGAAAAGAAAAGTAGTATGATATATATTATATAAATATAATATTAATAACATTATATATAATAACGTTAGCAAAAAATGTAGTATTAAAATATTTATAGTTAAAGTTTTTCTTTTCATTAATTATTTATCCATTTTTATATATAATATGTATATGCGTGTGTATGTGTGTAGCTATAAACTAAATATGATGCAGACATACAGTCTTGTGCAAAAGTTTAGGCACCCCTTGATAAATAACAGACTTTGGTGATTTTTTCATCGGAATGAAACAAAACAAAACAATATTTTCAGCAAACATTGATACATAGTTACTTCTTATGTCATAAATTTCACAAAAATAAAAACATTTATTATGGCACTGTGCAAAAGTTTGGGCACCCTAAGAGTTCCAGAGTCTCAGATTCTTTTTACAAGACCGTAATCAGCTCGTTAGATCTGATATATTTATATATATATATATATATATATATATATATATATATATATATACAAAATATGATGCAAAATAAGATGTCCATTTTTATTTTAAAAAATCTGTTCAACATACAGTATATGTGCAAAAAGATCTCCTGCTAGAAATTCATTTAGATGTTACATCATATGATTGCCATCTGATTCTTTTCTATTTGAACTTTGCTTTGATTAAAAAGTGTTTGGTGCCACTTGATGTTCGTCTATGCAGAATCTGGTATTATTGAATTGCATCCATTTTTTAAACGGTATATGAGTGTACTGATGATTTGCTCGAAGCGGGCCTTTTAGCATAATATTCACATAATATTGTGCTGGACCTAATAAGATAATATACATAAATATAAAGAAAATAAACTTTATTAATTTTCACCAGATTAGTGAGTTTGTGTCATTTCATGTTTCTGACTTTGTTCTGTTGTAGGGGACTGTATAGAGAATGCCGTTGAAAAAACCCGAAGTCGATCATGCAGTAAGTGCAAATGGTGTTTTGCTTATGTGTGACAACACTTGCAGTCAGACATGATGTTTAACAGCTGAAATCATGTGCGAAGTAGCTGCTTTATTAAGTGTCTGTTTAGTGTTATATCCACTAATAGCTGTATAAGTGGGAATGAACTCATGTCTTGTTGGGATTTTTATGAAAAAGGTCGGAAGCGAAAATCCAGCATGTTCGACATGGAGCCGATCTGTAAGAAATCTCACTGGTGTGATGAGACAGGTGATGCTTGGTTCTTACTATTTCCTTATCATTAATTAATAATTAATTAAAGTATTTATGGCATAAAACCTGAATTAAAAGCCTCACTTGTGTGTTTTTTTTAAATTATTTTTTATACAGACGGTGTGGGGATTAAAGACCTAGACATGAGCGATAAGCAGTTGATGCAGCTGGCCAAATGCATGGGGAAGGAATGGAAATTTGTGGCTATTGCCTACCTGGACCTGACCAAACAAGATTTGGATGAGATCGAAATGGCAAAGGAGGGATCGGTCGTGATGAATTTCAACATGCTGGATCGCTGGAGGAGTCGGCAGCCGAAGGGGGAGGCCGGACTCACGCAGCTGTACGAGGCACTCAACCAGGAAGACGTGCCCAGAGAGGTCATTAACAAACTGGAAGGTCAGTGTGTACATGTACTTGACCAGTCCAGATCCAGTCATAGATCCTCACCTCTCACATACTGTACACGCCGTATGTCCATGATAAGCGTCAAACTCAGTATCAGTTTTAAGTAGAATGCCATTTGCTCCACAAAGCCAGCTTTACATTTTGTATATGTATGATGAATATCATGATGTCACTTAAGATGTCCCAAGACATCAAGAGTTTTGGCATAATAACATTACTTTGCCATGTTTTGACATAAACAATTATGATATTATTATTATTATTATTATTATTATTATTATTATTATTAATAATAATAAAACTTGAAAAGTTTGACAACAAAATGAGATAACTCCATCTTTGCAGTTTTGAGAAAACATAGTTTTATTCAAAGTATTGCAAACCAATAACGAGTATTTTGTGAGTCACAGAAGTTTTTCTAAGCACAAATGGCAAAATATTCAGCCAAAACTGTTTTTATTGAGAAAAATGGAAAGAAAAAAAAAAGTTACGTTCTGTTGCACACAAAACCGTTTTAATTGAAAGATTGTTGAAGATTATGAGAAACATTAAAAACAAGTCAGAACCTCAGTTTATAATGCACCATCAGCCTCCTCCTCTACTAGTTTCAGTTTCACCTCGGTAGATGATATCACCTTTTCATAGTACAGGTATGCACTGAGGAATATCTGTGTGCATTCATATAATGAAAAATGTCTGTATTTTTATATATAATCCATAAGGTTATAATACAGCTAAAAGAAATCCCAGTGGAGAATGGGGTAGAGCAAGTAGATCCAGATGGATGTGGCTTAGTTTCATGTCTGCTGTACACAAAGAGCTTGTGCATTCCCTGACTGCTGAAGTGCTTATACTGTAGCTCTGCTTAACTTTCTTTCAAAAATGTTATCATAAGTGCATCATGGATCTATATCCACATTGCATTTTCACAGAATTTATAGTGGTCAAACCCTTAAAGCTCAAGCAGCACAGATACATGCCGGCAACTCAGCATACTGTTGTTACAATGTTACTGCAATGTTTTTAATGATAAGAGCCCTTATGCTGGGCGTTAGAGTGGGTCAGTGAAATAGGAGATAGTGAGAGTGCTTGTGATACACACGGGAAGACCTTCCCGTTTGGAGATAGCGTGGGATTCCTTATAAGGAACTTAAAAGGAAACCAATGAAAACTGTAAACACAAAATAAACAGAGCTCCGCCGTCTACGCGAGAACGGATGGGGCTCTGGAAAATAAAACAAAACTTGTCCTCTCGGGGCGTTCACCCTTACCGAGGACTTTTGGGAGAGAGAGAGAGTTTGTGCTTCGTGCACTAACAAACTGTACTGAGCGCGCACGCTGAACTGCTGCGTGCCGCTCTCTCTATCTCTCTCTCTCTCACTCGCACTCTCTCTCGTCGGCGTCTTAAATAGACAGAAGCTGGGGCTTTGCCTCTGTCCCTAAACAGCTGTCTGTCTGTCTTTTATTTTATTTTATTTTATTACTTTTCCTTTTCCTTTTCTTTGGCCCTGATACCTTGACCGGTGCTACCTAAATGATCGCACGAAGTGCGCCGGTATCAGGACCCTAAAATAAACGCGTCGTCAGGTGTGGATCATTCAGACTTCACACTACACGTTTTTGGATATGTCAGGTAGAACAAAAGTTATCATTATTTTTATAAAGGGTAAATTTTACCACTACTGGAATATGGGAAATGTCGCAAAAACTCTAAAAATTTGTATATTTTTATCATTTTTTTATTCATATATTCATTGAAGCAACCGAAAACAGCAATAAAAACACAAGATCATGTGCTATTTCTTTCTCTAGGTGACCCAATTTGAAATCTTTTATTTAAAAAAGTATATTATACTCTAATACTGCACAATCCTGAGCCCTACTGTACTGTATAAAACAGCAAAAGAAATAATGGCTAAAATGCTCTAAGCTTTAAGGGCTATGAGACACACACCTGTAGTAACAAAATGGAACCGTCTTTTTTCTTGGCTTCAGCATTCTCCAAAAATCCATTGAACCCATTTAATTTGCTCACAGCGTTAACTATTCTGCGACATGTGACAGAAAGAAGTGATGCAGTTTATTTCATTTTTCTTTTCAGTAAGCGTTTTTTTTTTTGTTTGCTTTTTTGTTTTTTACATTGACCTGAAATGCAGCCACTCTGTTTCGTGGAAGTTCAAAGCTTCTAAAACAGAGATATACAGTATAACTAGTTGTTAAAGTGAAACTTGTGTTATAGACAACCCTGTGTGCCAAAAAGAGTAAAAGTCGGGAAAATGGGATTTATCTCGTTTTGGTGTCAAACTGTTTAGTTATTCTTTAAAACGCCCTCAAGTTTACAAAGTGTAGGTGAAGTGGTCTGGAAATTGATGCCCTGTGCTTGTTTACTATCCTGTTTTATTCTCTTTTCCCTCAGATATGCAGCGCAGTGAATCCCCAAAATAGGTCCAGGATTTTCTTGGATGGTTGTCTTTTGGGATTTTCTAGATCATCTCAGCCATGCGTTCTGGAGCCTTCAGCTTTAAAGACTGTATATCTCTCAGGGTCTGTCCTATTTCAGAATCATCCCTTTTTGTTTTTTAGACAGATTGTGGGAAGCTATTGTTTATACAGTAAATAAGAAAATGCAGGCCATTTATATTAATTCTCTTGTTATGAAGCACGGACGGTAAGCCAAGTACAGTACACAATAATGATGTCAATAATAATGGTGCTGCAAATTAGATCACGAAAGCTCAGCCCTGTAATTACTTGAGTGTATAGGTTCTGTGTATTTTGTTGTTGTTGTTGCTATTGTTTATATGTCAATCTTTTTTATCATGTTTTTGTCATGGCTTTACCACTCCAAACTTTGTGTTGACTCAGAGGAGCGCTCGATCATGTGTATGCTTTTATGAGCATTTGGACCAACTCTGTAATATTCGGTTTTGTTCCTTCCAATTGTGGCAGCAAAAAAAGCGCACTGGTAGCTTATAGAAAATTTACTTTCTGTGAAGGCTAAACGGCAGTATACAAATTGCTATATTTACTGTATTTACAACAGAAGAGCATTACCGTTGTTTATAATGCGTTTATGCATTCGCTGGTAAAATTGAATAATCTTGTATTGTAATATCATTGTTACACCTACCCATAATGCTAGAATTGATGCATTATTAACTTATAATGCATCATGCACTATAACTATAGATAATGTATGATCAGTATAACTGTGTACGATTTTTATCATTGACACGACCTTCACAGAAAGTTTCACCGAATTATTTTCTTTTTTAAAAATGTTATTTCTATGTACTGTAAATAGTCTGTGTATTTTTAGGTATGTGTACAGTATATATATATATATATATATATATATATTGATAGCGTATATTTCTTTTTCTAATATGTAAAATAGATTCCGTAGACCGTGGTAACTGCTGTGCAGTCTCGATGCCATCTGATCTCTGATGCAGCTCAGATTCCATCACACTCAATACATGTGAGCTAAAGGTGGAAGAATGTATGTTCTCCATATTAGGGCTTACAATTCGATTCATTCATTCACCTCAAGTAAGCGCTTTTTCCTGGTCAGGGTCGTTGTGAATACAGAGACTTATGCCGGGAAGACTGAGTGTGAAGCGGGAATACGGAGCAAACGGGACGATAGTTCATCGCAGGGCATCACGCACACTTGACACATGCACTAGGGGCATTTTGGCAAAGTCAGTCCACCTACTGGCTTGTGGTTTTTTGGTGGTGGAAGGAAAACGAAGAACTTGTAGGGAACCCGTACAGACACTGGGAGAAGATGTGAATCTCCACACAAAGCTCAGGATTGAACAGGAAGCTATAAAGTAACAATGCTGAAGGCTTTAATAATACAGTACGTCAACCTCAAAGTGACTATGTAAAGATTTGCGGTCCAAGTATGCAAATCCGTTCTCAACATCCTCACACTTATGTTAAGAAAAAGTTAGAAAAAAAGGAACCATACTGTAAGTACATTTAAAAGCCATTGCTGTGTTCAAAATTGTATAATTGTACTGTAAAGTAGCATGTCCTGATGTATTTGATATTATTCAATTCAATTCTTTTTATTTTTTTTTGTATATCAGTGATAAAGCTGTCTGCTTATCCAGTCCCCGAGTGCCCAAGCATGCTAGCCACGACGTAATAATATTAGTTATAGGACTAACTAGCCATTTAGTCTTTGTTAACAGATGTTAGTTACTAGCCATTTAGCAGTAGAATTTACAGTTTTTCTGTCATTTCATTTTTCAGTTCAACAATATGGAGGGGAAAAAAACATCATAACGTAATCATATTACATGTGTAGTTGCTGCTGCCTTCTTCATCATAGATTTTAGTTTATTTTCAGCTCATTTTCATCTAGGCATCTTTTGTACTGAGGATATAAATTAATAAGTTAGATACTGCATTTCAGAAATAATAGTAGGTTCAGAAAATAAATGCCATTACAAGCACAGTCCAGAGATGTCTTTAATGTGAATTTAAGATGAATTTAATAGAAATGCATTGTTAATTAGTAATGCATCATGGGGAGAATTCTGGGTGTTTAGATTTGAGATAAACGAAAAAATACAAAGCACACGGTATGTCTAGAAAACCTTCAAATAAATATTCACATAAAAAGCAGTCACGCAACATTCAGTTTACATTCCAGGAATAGAAATCACTAGGGGTACCGGACAGCATCCGGCTGACCGCTTTAACCCCATGTCTTTCTGATCAGAAGGTCAACATTTTAACCACTGAACTACCCCAAGGGATGTGATGTCAAAGGAAACTACTGAACAATGTGGTGGTGTGAGTTAGTCTTACCACACTAGTGTCGATTATGTTCCTTCAACAGCATGCTTTATTCTTTATATACCATAGCAATCTCATGAAATGGGTTAAAAATAGTTGCCACTACAGCTTTATTTCTAAATGTTTCACTGACACTAGAGAAAAACATGGGCATATCAGATCTTTGCTCTTATTATTTGCCTCTTAGACTGATTAGTGGTTAGAAAAATAGTATTTGCATATGGTAAATCCTTTGACTGTCTTGATCTTTTGACACCATGGAACGATTGTTTTATTTTTCATATTGCTCTATCTACCATAAAAACATATGACTGAATAAACATGACTGTTAAACCATGAGTGGCTCTCCCATTTTCATGTACTTTTTGATTTTTTTTTTTTTTTGTGACGTTGGGAATGATTATTATATGAATATTATATTAATGATTATTAATAATGATTTGCATTTTATGCTTCGCTAGAGTATACAGTACATATACACACACACACACACAAAGATTGCAGCTGTTAAATTATCATAAGACTTTAATAAATAGTTAATAAATAGTTAAAGGGCATTGTATGAACAAATACAAATAAATAGTTCGTATGAAAATAAATATTAATTAATTATAAAACAACTATATAAAAACACCACAAGGTCTCAGTTGACAACCACACAGATGTAGCTAGCTTATACATTATTCTTACACAGATGAAATAAATATGGGTTGTGGAGATTTTTTTTGCAAAGTAGTAGTGCGGAGTTTTACACAGTCAATGTTGGTGATTGAGATTTTAAAAGATGTTGATGATGATGATTGTAGTGGAAGTGCAGAATTAGTTCTTATGATCTCCGGCGCAGACGTATCCGAGTGCTCGGTTGATGGTGATGGTGCGCACCTGGAAGCCCTTCAGCTGTTTGCACAGGTCCTTCCGAGCTTCGAAAGAGTTTGAGGGGCTCCACTTCTAAGATTTCCAAAGTGAAATGAATGAAAGTTAAAAATGATGTGTGAAATATTATGGGAATAATATTCTGTACAAAGTAAGAAAGGAAAAAAAAACCTTACATTTTGTGAAGACTCTGGTGTGGGCAGCAGCTTGCAGCTCTGGTGTGGAAAAGACATTATAGATATATTTAAATGTAAATATTAGATACGTAAATATAGACAGACAGACAGACAGATAGATAGATAGATAGATAGATAGATAGATAGATAGATAGATAGATAGATAGATAGATAACCATGCATAAGTATTAACCCCCTTTAAATACTTCCATGTTTTGTAGTGTTTCTTGTGTGTTACAACCTCCTATAATTTTTTTTATTTCTTATTTGTAAATACTTTTGTAAATCAATTCAGATTTATCGGATTTATGAAATATACATATGTCAGGTTAAATTCCAGGTCCATTATTCTCCAAAATGTGGAAAAGCTCAATGTGAATATTTATGCAAGTCAGCATAATAGATTAAATTAGTTAAATTAGCCACCATGCATGTAAATGACCAAAATTTCACCATCCTTTCCTTATTTTTTAAAAACTTTGTATCTAGTTTAGTTTGGGCACAGGAAGTAAACAAATATTAAAAATATATATAAATAAATACATTTCTCAGCTTAATAAAATCTGATTTGTGATTTGCAAACTAAACCACTAAAACTTCGATAAGCCTTATCCTTCATTGTGTTATAAGCATATAGATAATCTTCTTATTATATAAGCAATGAACTGCACACGTTTCGTACCTGCTGAAGTTCATGTATAGCATCTTTAATTTTGTTGAGCTCCTTGATAGACTCTGAGTTCGTCTTCTGGTCCAGAGTGTTCACATAGTCAACGAGCATGGATCGATGATATTCCAAATCATTGGCAATGTTCTGCAAACATTCAGGCTAAAGAGGGACAAGATAGTGAGAATGAATAAAAAAAAACATTTATCTTAGAAAACACTTCACCTTGCATTCAAAATTATTTCTTTTTTAATCCTACCATGAAAAAAAGTTATTAGCATTATGCATGCTCGTGGTTTGACCCTTACCTCACTGAATGGAGTAGTTCTTTGATCAGAGCATTTAACATCCTGTAAGACATTAAATGAACATTAAAGAAACTTGCTGATTGCAGAAGAAGAAGAAAAAGATGCTAACTTAAACCTGTAGGAATATGATCCTTATCCATCAGGTTATCAGTGGGTTTTCTTACCTGACTGGGCTGGCACACACTCGCCGTCTGTGTGTTTGGGTTCACCACTGCGCCCAGCTCCGTGCAGTTAAATCCATGAAACAGTGTATTGGATCTGTTTTCTGGCTGTGTCAGATTACAAAAAAAAACAAACAAATGTATTACTTTATTACTTGTTCTTTACTTGCTCTACTTAAATGACAAATCCAGCCTGAATGATTTACATTTAAATCTTTAGGATTAACTCTTTAGTGGGGTCTGAGATTTATGTTGCAAGGAAATCCTGAATTAAATTTTCTAATTTAAATAGCTTTTATTCACAATTTGGTCGATATAAACTTTGGCTAAGTGCTTTGACTATCTGTTAATAGTGTCACACTGAGATTACAGTAACCCTTCCTTCATCTCTACGTACGGAGAGCAATGCAGCAGCACTTTAGTCTTTCCAGCTCTCTCATCACCTCCTCATCTGTATTCTGCTCAAACTGACCATACTGTAGCTTTTATGTTAATACTGCCATCAGTGCCCTTCTGCTCATTGTTTTATAGATGACTAAGTAGGCAACCTGGATCTCTTTTGTAACTCACACAAATATGTCTTGTACCTGCACTTGTCGCCACTACTTATACATTTGTTATTATAATGAGCTTTCGTGGGATTTATGGACTGCAAAAAGAAACTTTTGATTTAGGAGCTTCATTATCCCTTAAATTTGGGATATTTTATTTTCACCTGTTTTACACCATTTTGATGTCAGTCTCACAGGTAAGTAAAATATTAAAAACACCATCAATATTTGATATTTAAAGTAATTTAAATATTCACCCTAGTTATAAAATAATCAGTAAATTAGGCTCTACAACATTTTAATTGTTTAATAAATTCCACATATTACTTAATACATTTATTTATTTATATTTATTATTATTATTATTATATATATTATTATTAGTTAAATTAATTACATTATTGTTGTGTATAGTGACGTTCAGACCGTTTGAAAATGATTTAAATTATGCCATGTATTTTTTTGTTTTATTTTGTTTGGATAAATATTTTGATTATTAAAAACCTACTGTATGTGAACGCTGTGGTTTTCACACGGCAGGTGAAAACAATCTGACGATCTGCTGCGATTGGTTTATGGCTCTATAACAGGCGACACCTGGCGTAGACTGTGGTTCTTTTTTTTTTTTTTTTTCTTTTCTTTTTTTTTTTTAGTAACTCACTATTCAGTGTGCTGTTGAGTAATTTATGTCTTTCGAGAGTAAACTTAACACTGAAAAACCCAAGGCCAATTTATTGCTTCTGTGGAAGCAATAAATGAACGCTTCATATCGGTTTATAAAAGCCGAAACGTTTTTTTAAAAAACGAACCCATCAAAGGGGAAAGTTCGTTTTTGACCTCTACTTTCCCCAACTGTATATACCCGGACTTTTACAGCTGTTTTCTGGCATCACAGTATATCACAGCACTGGGGTTAGAAATTAGTCAGCATATTTCAGATCTCTGCTATACTGTACATACTCGGAAATAATATAGTGTATAGTGTAATGTGAAACATGCAAGATTCCTCAAAAATAATCATATTTAAAAAGGCTTTACATACAGAGGGGGCCAATATATGTGTACACACTTATAAGATGATAACAGGTGTTATCTAAGCACTTTTGTAAAACCCGAATTATATTATGGCACCAATATTGTAAGTGTGTATACATCTTTGTCCCCTTTGTGTATGTATGTATGTAGTGCAGGTAGGTTTGTAAGTCTCTAACACTAAGAGACAACTAGATAAATAGATCGATTTTCACTAATACACACCGTCTCTGCCGCTTCACATAATATAATCAATCACATTCACCTTTTCTGGTATTTGCTCTGTTACTCTGTTTAATAATTACTCCTAACGGTTCACACTCTAACGCTAAATACATAATAAGACAGATGGCTTTGTAACTTACTTTCTCGAGCGCGCCCTTGAGCTTGGTGAGCAGCTCTCTGGCGCTCGTGGTGCACTGCGCGTGGTCGCTTTGGACGCTCTTAGGCACGCGCACTGGAGTCGCCACGGCCGCGCCGCTCACGAGCGCAAGAATGAGCACATAAACAAGAGAACCTGAATAAAGCACATACAGGTGAAGTATTAATGCAATGTAACGCAGACAGAGCGCGTGAGAGATAAAGACAGGGTGCGAGTGATACAGTTATATATTTTTTTGGAAACAGAAAAAACAAAACAAAAAATCCTAGGGGCTTCTCTCGTTGACGTCTCATGATGCGCGTGTTATTTACACTAGTATGTGAAAGCGCATCATGATATACAGTAGACCTTGTGCAGACCTATATATATATATATATATATATATATATATATATATATTATATATATATAAACTAGTTATCTATAGCTGTAATGCCGCCTTTGATTATGTTTACTTTCTATTTTTGTAGTAGATAAAAAGATCAAAAGATCAAAAGAATAAATACAGGATCAAAAAAAAAAGTTACATTGGTAGGAATTTCTGCGGTGAGATAAAAACAATGTTTGAAATACATTTCGTTTCGCTCGGAATAATCATAATTCATTAAAATAATTTCTTAAATTTTAAGAATAGAAAGAAAACAGAGAGAGAGAGAGAGAGAGAAATCCTTTAAATGCTCGGGGAGGTCTTTGATGATTGCAGGTGCGCGTGCACGTGTGGATGTAAAAAAAGAGGAGGGTCTTTGAAGTTTAAAACAACAACAACAACAACAACAACAACAACAACAAAAGAGTGCTTACATATCTGACCAATTTGAAAACACCTTGTAACTACACTGATCCATTATAAACATGATTACGAAAGACTGTGAAATTATGATTATACTCATAAGACACTGATATCTCAAATAAAAACTGGCCTAATTGGTGTTGAAGCTGATGGCTGCTGCTAAGTGGAACAGAGGAGAACTTACTTACCCGACATTATGTTCAGCAGTGTGAAGTTGGAGCAGTACAGTGTGGAGCTGTAACAAGTCGCAGGAGTTTGATGAAGTGAAGTGTCCGCGGAGTTTTTATAGCCATCTGGCCTTGGAGCCGCTGGGTTTTTCCCCTTTCATATGCATGTCTACGGCAGTTTCACTCACTCAAGAACCCCCAGAGCGCACACACTCATGCCAACATGCTTGGGTCATATGTAATAATCTTTTTTTTTTTTTTTTTCAATTTTATTAGTACTATTTACTGTGACAGCAGCAATTATTTCACTGTTCGTCACTGTAAAGCATAAAAACCACAAACAGCTAATTTGGAAGAAATGCAAAATCCATGAAGCGCGGTAACATCTGTAAAAACCCTGTAAAAGTAACAACTATTAGTTACACGCTTTGTACGATAGAAAAATAACAGTTACAACGTGAATCATGAAGCAGAATTTATTTAAACAGACATACATATTATTCATCTAAAACATAGTAATTGTTCAAATTATGAAATAATTAGCTAATCATCATATAACTGAATGAAATAAATAATGATATTTATACACTTAAAAAAAAATTGTCTCAGAATGTAAAATTACAGGATTTCAAATATTGCTAATCTTCCTAAATAAAACGGTAATATAAATAGCTTATAAATTTTTCCATGTAAGAAATATTGAATAATAATTCCTCTCTAATGAAAGGTATATAATAATAATAATAATAATAATAATAATAATAATAATACAATAAAATAATAATAATAATAATAATAACTCCCACTACACAATGCTAGCCTGTAAACTAAACCAATGGCCAATAAATCCTGCATGGTATTTCATGTTTTTTTTTTTTTTGTTATTTAAAAATAACACACACACACACGCACTGCACACACACACACACACACACACACACACACACACACACACACACACACACACACACACACAAATTGCCATGTAAGGCTTTTTTCTTCTTCTTAAAATAAATCTAACCGCACTGGCTTGAAAATGTAGTTTCATTTCATGTTCAAGTTCATGCCAAGTGGCCACAAACACACAAGATTTCAATAAAATTGAATTTACATACATGTTAGTCTGTTTAAAAAAATATTACTTTTTCTTTTTTCTTTTTTCTGTTTTCTTTTTTCTCTTTATTATTATTATTATTATTATTATTATTATTATTATTATTATATTTTATTATTATTTCAGGACCATTTGGGCACCACACTCCTTGGCAATGATTTGTCACATTGTTCAACTCAAATCAATCTACTCTTACATTGACCAAAAATAAATTAGTTTATTTAAAAGCCCCAAAACACACATGCAATTGTAAGAATTAATAATAATAACCATGATTAACTAATTATTGCCTACTACACCTTGCCACATTGATGTCATTTTGTAAAATTAGAAATATTTCAGTAATTCATGAAATGATGGTTTAAGATATGAAACAATTGTTATTATTCATTAGTCAGTACGCTTCTCTTCTTTGTGGCCATCCTTATTAAGAACATGGTTTAGTAATTCTTTATGTAAGGAATAAGACAAGATCGGCCATGGGCTCTGATTAGGTGCGATGCAGTTTAATGGGAAACAGTTTACTATTATGTCATAATGCTGTAATAATTACCAGAGAACCCACCTTAAAGTGGCATATTCACCACAGCAAATTTTCCAACATTTAAAATTCATAATTTATAATTTATTAATTAATAATATGTCACCATATATGGTCACAATGAATGTTGCATACTTGCCAGACAAGTTAGTTTCTGTTCTCATTCTCTCAAGCCAATCTCTTTGCTTTTTGCATGTAATAATATCAATGACAATTCTTGTTAGAATTTTGACAAAATTATTATTATTTATCTATTTATTTATTTATTTATTTTTTATTTATTAACATAAATTTACAATGCAGAGTTATGACGTAAAAGACAGATTCAAGGTACAAGTTAGAAAGTTTCATTACTTCCCACCTTGATGATGATGATGATGATGATAATAATAATAATATAATAATAATAATAGTAATAATAATAATAATTATTATTCTTATAATAACATAAACAACAACAACATAATATAATAATAATAATAATATTATATTATTATTAAGAATAAGAATTAACTTTAAATGAAAGAGAGAAACAAAAAAGTGGCTGATCTTATGAAACATCAACAGAAACTCTACTTTATCCCAAAAATGATCCCAAAAATCATCCTTGTACATTTCTTGTTCTGTGTGTTTTTACCATTATGCAACACAGGGAATTTTTAGGAACAATTGCATCAAACACGGATGATTTTATCCAGGTGGGGGGAGGAAGAAGTTTCTGAATAATTGTGAAAGTGACATTTCTATTTGGAAGTTGTGCAACAGAATAGACAGGGAAATAAAGCAATCAAATAATTTCAGGGCAAAATAATTCCAGGCTGTGAAGATTCACATGACTGGGAATTTGAGGTTAGTTTCAGACACTTTATGCAGATTTTCTCCAGTTACCTAAGCGTAGATTGTTCAGATAAATTCTCTTATTAATTTAACACAGCATGCTCAAAGCCCCTCGACTACCAGAGAACTGCAATGGGACTCTGCAAATAAATACAGTTCACATAATGGGGTGAAAAAAGGGTACTTTTACTACTCATTTTATGTAAATCTAGGACACTTCCATGATACACAGACAACATGATTCAGGGCAGATCAACTCATTTCGGTATGGTCATGTTACTGTCACTTTCGCCACTTTAAAGACCCTGAGCTCATCTCTTATTTCTCAACTGCTCGTAAATGTTGACATTCAAAGTGTAGTGACAATTCATCCAAATGTCAGTTTCAGATTGCATGCTTTGAATGCTCGCTTGTGGTTAAAAGTTCCTCAAATCCAGACATGACTCAGTTCTCTAAACCACAATTAATTTTACTCTCGGCTCTTTAACAACTTGACCACTCTGTAGTTGTGTACTCGACTGAAGATTTTCACATGGTGAGGTAAATCTCATTTTTGTTGATGGGGTTAGAAATACCGAAAATCAAGTAGAGGGGAATTACTACACTGAAGGGCCAAATATAGATCCAAAGAATGAATAGGATAGTGGAATTTCCAGTTTAGAAACTTCATTTGAATAAACACATTATTAAAAAGAAAATATTTTATTCAACTGAATAGTTTTCCACCAAGTTATTCCTGCTATTTAGTAAAACATTATGTACCATAAATATTTAATAATTATTTCTTCTCCAACTGAACAAAAAATTATCCTTTTCATTCTCCTCTATCACTATTGTTACTCCACCTCCATCTTTTACCTCCTCCTCCTAGTAGCGCTTCTGAGGACTGGGGACAACCTTTTATTTGTTTCCTTTCACATTATTAACTTACTCTTTATTCTTTAAATTACTTAACTTAAAATCCACTTCAAGAAAACCATACGTTATATGTTATATACTTAAAAAAAATAAAAGTAAAGTATTATTATTGAGCCTCCAACTGTCTTATTTAAAATTGACAAACATCTGTATACAGACTTCAGTCTCCTCAAATGGATCAGTGATTTCTTCCATATACAATAATTTCCACACTTGCTCAGTGCTCAGTGCCCAGATTTTATCTTCTGTCACTTTCTCTAGTGGTCTTAATGTCTCAGCTGCAAGGCTGAAAAGCACTGCTCACTTGATGCTGCAGTAACTTGAACTGTTAGCAGAAAGCAAAGCGCTAAGTTGAGACTGGTATATAGAGCCACATTGTCAGGGAAAGTATTTACAGCAGTGCTTTTCTCCAAAAAACACGTCCTTTGCATCAACATCAGTCATTTTCTAGCAATGAGCAAGCAGTGTTCTTTTTAAAGTGCTTTCCTATCTCTAATTCATTTACTGTTTCTCTTCCTGGCACTTTTTTTTTTTACTGTATATAGATACAGCAGTAACTTACACTGTTTACTTGAGAGACATTATTTCATCATATGATGATACACAGAAGGAAACACCATGACATAAGTTCTTTTAAGAGGCTTTTTGTTTCCTGTTTCTCTATTCAAGCGGTGATAAGCCCAGACAAGTTGAAGTGTGAGTATGTCAGGCACTTTGCATCATACGTTCATAGGTTTGGTACTCTGAACTCTGCCATACTTTATCCAGAAATTGCTGAATAATTGCAGTGATCGTTTTTTTTTTTTTTTTTTTTTTACATGGACTTCTGTAATTGTACAATTGGTTTTTTGGATGAATGCTCCAATTTTTCAAATGCCCCAACAATCTTTAAAACAGCCCTGGGTCTGAAAAAAAAAAAGGAAAGTCCATCCAACGACTCATGGTCCACTGCCTGTACAACAGCAAGTTTGTTTACTGTGACTATGTCAGGTGTACAATTCATTCAATGCATAATACTTGGATTTTTGTTTTTAGTTTTTGGACAATTGCATTACATATTTTCTTGCTAACCAGTGATTTATTTCATTTGGAAGACTGAAATAATGTGCTTTGTTTGCAAGTTTTGGATTCTTTCACAAATTTTGTGAAAAAAAGTCCACATTGCCTATCTGTGCATTCAGAAGATTGTTCTTATTACCAAATACAGTGCAAAAAAATAAATAATTAAATTGTGCTCTGCGAAAACAAACAATGAACAATGCACACTTTCTCCATTTTTTAAAATTTATTATTATTATGAAGATTGTTGAGCCTGTGACAGGTTCAGGGGAAGTAAGGAAGGATGTTTTCTCCACCAGAGGTTCAAGGCTCAACATTATCAGAAATTGACACCAGCCATGGTTTGTGTTTCTTAAAGAAATGAGTAACTTTTGCCTCTTTTTTACATTACTTTAATAATGTAAAATGTAACTTTAAATAAATAAATAAAAAAAAAAAAATATATATATATATAACTTTGTTGGTATAACTTGCTGGTTGTGTCACTCACTTACACATCATAAATATCAGAAACATTTCTTCAGCCATGAAGAAATCCTCTTCTTTCTCTGCCTCCTCTTACAATTACTTTTTCCTTTTCTTCCTTATACTCATTTTGCTCATCCTCCTTATGATCTTACTATGTATTTTTCTTCCATTTGCTACTTTTTCCTCCTTCACCTCCTCCTCATTCTACTTATTTGGTTAGATAATTCGGGCAATAATAATAATAATAATAATAATAATAATAATAATATATTATTATTATTATTATTATTATTATTATTATTATTATTATTATTATTATTATTATGTTTATTATTATTATGGTTGCTTGTATACTGCCATAAAAAAAAACAACAACTGTATATTTCCTGTGCAAAAATGATCAATTGTTGTTCTGGTTGTCCACTATGCTCAAAAAGAGCATAGATAGATACTTACTTTAAGCATGTGCAAAGTTTATTTATGTAATTTTGCCCACTGATTATTTACAGTATTCAATCTCCTTATTCAGTTGCATCCCAGTCATCGTATTAGGGAACTCCCCCTCAGCAACAGCTTCCAAACAGAGCTGGCACAAGGCCAATATACAGGTATGCTTCCTCTGAGGGATGCCAAATGCGATGAGGAAGCATTAGGGTGTGGCATAACACTCTGGGCTAACAACAGGTATGCTTTTGAGATGTAGTTGGGGTGAAACTTTTGCTCAAACCCAGATAACAATATATCTGGAATATGATATTACTACATACTGTACACTTACACTAAGCAAGTCATGAACCACGCAAGGTGAAATGCTACACTGTATGACTTTCTTAGCCCTGTTCACACAACAAGTGCTATATAGATTTTTTAGTGATGGCATGTCTGTGCCAACAATTTTCTGTGCTGTTTTCACAACATGCCAGAAGGCTTTTTTATTAGCTTTGGTGCAACTGCTGTAACAAACTGTTATACAATGTGTTAGGATGCTCTCTGTGGGGCATTTGTAAAAGTTACCCTGCAGCTTTTGGGTGAAATTGACTCTCTTTAGCCTTTTCAGAAAATCAAGGACAATAAAATTGTTATGTCTTTTAAACCACTGTTGCACAGGTGTGGTCCAGTGGGATAGTCTCGTAGATGTGAATGAGTATGAGTCACTTGCAAAATTTTTTGAAATGACAGAAGTGAGAGAAACTGATCAATCATCTTTGTGGGAGGTTATTATAGTGTTTTAGGGATGGGTATGATGGTAATGGGGACTGTTCATGAGGTTGGAGCGAGACATGTGTGATTACCTCTGTTGGCTGATTCTTATAGGCCTGGTGTGCATGCCTGTGCTGATGTTCCAGAGGACCTGCCATACATGCCATACCTCGGGAAGTCCTCCTGATTCTGCTTTTTACATAAAAAAAAAAAAATCCCCCATGGACTGGATGACTTGCAGCAACCATGGTGGTTTGGATTTACTTTAAAAGTTCTTTTCGCTCCATGCAGTAGTTGGTAGTTACCCAATACCTGTATTGATGTGTTAAGGAGTTCAGGAGTCTTTTAAGGCTGTCTTTTGCCCTTACAGTCATTTCACTTCACTGCTAGCAACGACATTGTCAGGGCAGTAGTTTATGCATAATAAAATGTACACCCCTAGATCTGACTGATGCGCCAATATATCCCCTATTCGATATGTTTTGAAACCAATCAGACTCCCTCAGGCCATTAACTGACTTTTACTGGGTCAAAAAACAGAGATGATTTGACAGACCAAAGTGGGATTGGGGTTCCTGTAAGCCTTTAAGTTAATCTATTATCACTGTTTAAACATGATCTAAGATGTTATTTCCTTGTGCTTGTGCTTTTATTGCTTTTTATGTTTTTAGAATTCGGGAAGAGCATTCCTAGGATTGCTTGGTTGAAATCCCCAACAATGAGGAAAAATCTGGCTGTCATGAGAATATTTGGCCTAGGGCTATATACTGTATGAAGCAAACCAGCTCACTTTCATTTTAATATTACATTTAATTATGATGATGTCTGTCATTCAATGCCTTGTCTGTGATTCCTGTTCCAATGTTTTTAAAGCACTTGTTAGTGTCTTTGTTAAGTTTTCTTTGTTAAATTCAACAAATTACAATAACATTGAAATTGCTTATCTATCAAATTTTGCTTGGATGTTTCAGTGGATGATGACGAAATAAAAATACAGGATAGTGTTCAGCTGGCATAAATACAGTTGCAGATCATCAAGTTCTTACCATAGCTCAATATTCAAATAAGTTTTTCTCATTTTTTCAAACAGTTCTCCTTCTTCATCAGTCAGACTAGCTTTCTTTTCATCTGAGACACTTTGAATAGCTAAATCTACCCATATCCTAAAGGTAGGCTAGGTTGTGTCCAATAAAGCCTCCAAGAATTCATTTGGCTTCCAAAACTAAACCTAACATAATAAGCAGAATGTTTTTGAATTTGAATATCTCTCTGTCCTGTCTCCTAGGAGACATAATCTTGGCAATGTTGGAAGTTCACACCCAAACCACTTCTCTAAATATCTTAACACGGTTGTCCAGAATGACAGCACCTGAGCACACTTCCACAATTATTGAGGCCCATTTCGTGTTTACAGTTCCAACACCAACGTTTACAGTTCCAACACAAATGTTTACAGTTCCAACACCAACGTTTACAGTTCCAACACAAATGTTTACAGTTCCAACACAAATGTTTACATTTCCAACACAAATGTTTACGTTTCCAACACAAAGTCACTCAATCAAAACCATTCTGTGTAGTCTTACTAGTGTATAAGAGAATCTACTGTATGTAATATTATATTTTGTGTGAATTTGCCTTTGGCTTCTCTTACTTGTATGCATTCCTTAATCAGCCAGAATTCTTTGCATTTCTAATTGTTTATAAGTAGGTGTATTGACTCTAGTTCACTAAGGATTCACTTTAAAAAAAATATTTTCAGCTTATAGTTTACATCAAGGAATTATAAAAATGTATAAATATTTTAATAGCTAAATGGTTAAACAATCATTGCAATATGTACTGTATTTTATTAAATACTAAATACAATTTATATACCATGACCAATCAGAAAAACACTGAAACTCTCCTAATTAAGGCAAATATGTGAACAATTCTGAAAGGAATCCTCAGTCACCGGACAAGGAGACACGTCTAATGACAAAATTTGAAGAATTTGAAGAACGGATTGTGCAAAAATAATACTTTTTAATTAAAGTGCAGTTAATATAGGACAGCAGTTGGGATCAAAATTGTGATCGTATGTTTTTTATGCAATTTCCACAAATTTGCTTTTCTACTTCCAGTTTCTTGCAATACTGCATGTTATGCACATTTCAAAACCAAAAGTGATATTTTCATATATTGCCTGGGGAAAAGGTTTAAGATTCCACACTCTAAGATTCCATTCAATTACTTTTAACTTTGATTACATGTTTTGGCCAGATTTTGTGTGAAAAATGATTCCTTGTGCTCCCAGAACCACTCTTTCACAATTTGTGTCCTGGAATATGAAGAAAAACTCCATAGATGTGAGAAACCTGGTCATTCAGTACATTCAGGTCATCAGCTGACTTTATTTTATTGATACATAACGTTGCTGAGCCTAGACCTGAGCAACTGAAGCAACACCAGATCATAAGACTGTCTGAAGAGACTTGTACAGTGATTCCCTTCTAGCTAATAGAAAGGCAACAGTAACTCAAATAATGTAGTGAGGAATGGCGAAGACATTTTCTGAACAACACATTAAGCAGATAGAGTACAGCAACAGAAGACCACACCGCGTGCCACCCCTGCCAGCTAAGAACAGGAAACTCAGTCGTCTACAATTTGCATGACTTCACCAAATCGGACAATTTAAGGACTGAGAATGGTTTCTCTGGTCTCTCAATTTGTTCTGCGACATTCTGATGGTAGGGTCAGAATTAGACAAATTAAACCAAATGACAGCATTAATCCATTCTGCTTCGTACCAAAATGTCAGGCTGGTGGGTGTTGTGTAGTGGTGGGTGGTGTGGGGGATAATTTCTTGGCACACTTTAGATACCAACTGACCATTGTTTAAATGTCACAACCTAGCTGTTGTAGAAGTATTGTTGAAGAACATGGCCATCCCTTTATGACTACAGTCTAAGACACCATGTCACAAAGCTAAAATCATCTCAAACTGGTTTCTTGAACATGACAATGAGTTCACCGTACTCAAATGGCTTCCACAGTCACCAGATTTTAATCCAATAGAGCGCCTTTGGGACACATCATGGACGTACAGCTGAGAAATCTGCACCAACTTTGTGAGGCGGCTATAAAGTCAATATGGACCAAAATCTTGAAAATATGTTTCCAGTACATTCTTAAATTTATGCCACAAAGAATTAAGGCAGTTCTGGAGACAAAATAGGGTCCATGGATGTACTAGCAAGTTGTCCAAAATGAATTGGCTGGTGAGTATATTAGCAAACTTGTTAGAGGGTCAAAAACAATCAATAGGTAATTAATATTTTAGTGTAATTCCAAAAGTATAAAGTTTATGAAGATTAATATTTTCAAGCAGCTGTTATAAATACATGCTCATACATGTATGTCTCTATTGATGACGAGCCAACCCTTGGTAACAGTAAATATTTATGTCAGTGTCATATGACCATTGTAGAAGTCGCACAAAGCATAACATCATCTGTAAAATGCTCAAATATAGCAATATGGAGAAAAAGTCAAGTGTGCCAAAAATCTGATGTAAACATCAAAACAACCAATGAGCTTCTCAGCCGAGAAAAGCGGAAAGTTTTGGACTTGCCAAGTCAGTCTCCCGGTGCTTATTCAATGAAAAATGCATTCGACTATCTGAAAAACAGACAGGAGTATGTAAAGGGAACTGAAAATGCAGTGCAAATGCATTCTGTAGTGCAGGGACATTAGTTATTTTAACTGGACAGGACATTAGCGATTTAAAGGAGTCGCACGTGCTCAGGGAAGCTAAATTTCCCCTTGAAAGGAAAAAAAAAATAAATTAAAATATTTGACTGTGAACATGATGTTATATTGTATGTACAAATTCCCTCTGTGACTGATATTACTAAATAGTTTCTCATTTATATAGAAAATTGTTTATTTAGGTGACAGTGGCAAATAATATGAAGAAGATGGTAATGATTATTTATTCGGTGTAACTATTACTACAAAACGATGCCAGAATTGGTAACTATTCTATTTCTGTGTAAGGAATCAAACATGATGTGTTGTGTCCTTATAGGAAATTAATTAGCATTGGTTGGTCTACAGTACATGCAGGTAAAAAGATACCACCAGCTCATATGACTTGTTTGTTGGGTCCTAGTGCATAACTGTCCTGATGCACACCCTTTGTGCAGAATTTTGGACAACTCAACTTTTGTCTCTGAAACTGTATGAGCGTGGGTGGGGAAATTGTTAATATTTCTGTTGCCCCAAAACAGCAGCCTTAATCAAGCAAAAAGAATGAGTCACTGTCACTTAGAAGTATATCGTAACAAAGGGAAAAAAAATCTGTTTCAGCTCTTTAAGGTCATCAGAACTCTGACCAGATTCCTAGCAGGCATATTTTTTCCTCATACACATGATTGTCTTTAATGTAAAATTTTTTCCTGTTGTGAATTTTTCCCCTGATCTACACTGCAACATTCTTTAACTGAATGTCATGTGACTATTGCAGCTATTCCTGGAAAAAATGGTTTTCCAATTTTTGTAGAATGTGAAAGAATGAACACCTTGAAAAATGTTTTGTACAACTTCTTGTACCATAATCTGTATAATTGCACGGCATATTCTACATAAGACATGGACGCCACAAGTCCTCAGAAGGTATTCTGTAGCACCTAGCATCAAGGTGTCAGCAGCAGATCCTGGGGAATTTGGAGGCCAAGTCAACACCTTAAACACTTTACCATGTTTGTTAAACCATTTCTAAATAAGCATTATCCTTTTGGTTGCCTGTATCAATATGTTCAAAAGTTTCGTGTCAAAAGTAACTTCCACATGATTGTCAGGAACCAGGCTTTTTCAGTAGAACATTGCCCAGAGCATCACACTGACTTTGCCCACAAGCTTTCTTCCCATAGTGCATCCTGGAGCCATCTAATACCTGGGTAAATGAGGGACACACACACACACACACACACCAGCCATCCACATGATATAAAAGAAAAACGTGATCCATCAAACCAGAAGAGCCACCTTCTTCCAAAGTCCAGTTCTGACATTCATGTGCCCATTGTAGGTGCTTTCATCAATGGAAAGGAGTTAGCAAGGGCACTCAACTTACCACAGCCAGAAATAACATTTATCAGCAAATTGTGCTACATTAGATATTCTGTGAGATTAATCCGATGTTCTTCCTTGGACCATTTTAGGCAGGTACTAACCACTGCTTGACAGGAACACCCCAGAAGACCTGCTATGCTTTTTGGAGATGCTGTCTAATTGTCAGCAGTTACTTTTTGTTTTCTTTAAGCTTTTTAAGTCTGACTTTCTACTCATTTTCTGACTGTGATTAAGTAAAAGTGGCATGGTGGCTTAGTGGTTAGCACTGTTGCTTTGCACCTCCAGGAGCTGAGTTTGATTACAGCCTCTCGGTCTGCGTGGATAGAGTTTGCATGTTTTCCCCGTGCTTAATGAGTTTCCTCTGGGAATTCCGGTTTCCTTCCACATTCTAAAGATATGCAGATTAGAATAATTGGCATTCCCAATTTGCCCGCAGTGACTGACTGAACGTGTGAGCAATCCTGGATACAGTACAGGATTAAGTGTTATAGATGATGAGTGAGTGAGTTAAAATTACTTCTATTAAAAATCAAAGCCATGATGGTGGAAGGTTTTGGGTGATGACAGCAGGGCTTATTTTGAAAGTGTGAGAGTGCCGGTGGACACACAAATACACGCACAAGACCTTTTAATGCTTAAAAACGACTGATTTGGGTGATCATGACTAAAAGAGATTAGATAAAATGTCTTTTATACAGTATAAACTCACTTCACATGGCCACTTTGGCTGAGTGCTGCAGATCCTGACCAGATGAGACGCATCAGTTTTGAATTCGACACAGGGCAGATAAACATTATTCTCTCACCTTTCTTCCTCAACCATGACTTAAAAAAAAGTCATGTCGTCATCAGGTATAAATAAAAGATAAAAAGAAGCAGCAAAAGCGCCAGGATAAATAAAAAGCCTCACGTAGTCAGGTCTGTCCACTAGTATAGCATTATGCTGCGTATCTCTAAGGCTCATCTCTAATTAGCAGCAGCTGTACAAGCTCCTCAGTCAGACCTGCTTCGAGAGACACCACATACACAAGCATAAAGTTAAGAAAATACGACAAAACTGAACAGGCCTCTGTGATATAGCGTGCCTTCTTTTTGTACACCATAACACAATATATTATTACAATTAGTAGTCATACTGTACTACTACAAAGGACTTAAAGGAACTAAAAACTAACATGAATAAGGTAGTGAAAGTAAAAATTATTGAACCTCTTGTGTTTATCGTACTTTAATGATACCTAATTGCACAAACAAGTGAAAGATGACTCGCGTATACCTGTAATGGTGATTTTAATCTACAGCAAGTAAAAAGGAAATTCCAAAAAAATGAGGGAACCCCTCCCCACCCCCACACACACACCCACTCACATACACACATACTGCATGACACTGCACACTCAGTAGGGCAACTACAGTACAGTTACTCAACTTGAACCTCATCTTCTTTTTCTTAACATATCTTATGCGACCTGTTAAACTGCATGTGTGTAAAATTTCCCGGTTCATAGGTATTTTTCTCCGATTTATCAATTGGAGTGCATGCTTTCAGAAACGCCTGACACGAAACCCCCTCTACACATACTCACATATGCGCATGTGTGTAGGAGGTGGTCAATGAACCTTGTTACTCGAGATTGCATGCCTGATTCAATTATTATTGATGTGGTTCACTGCTGTCACTGGCTGCTGTGTAAAACTGAATCATTAATAGTGAACGCTTGAATAGCAGCATGTACTCTGTGCATTCTCGTTTCTTTTCTCTAACTCGCACTTCAGTCTTGCAGTATTGGCAGCAGTGCCGAGCCTTTAAAGGTGACCTAATATTCTTACATAATGACATAATGACATAGGTGACATAATATTTTTTTTAAATATAATTTTTGGATATAGGTACAGTATGTAACACATGCAAAAAATATGAGAAAAAATCTCCCCCTTTTTATTCAGATTTGCGTATTTTTCTTTATAAACACACTTTACAGATTCTTCTGTTGTTCATTATGTTTTTGTTTTTGCTGACAGCAAAGGCGGTCATTTGCTACAGGATTGTGCAGTATGAGTTGTGCAGAGTGTCTTATCCTTTTATTCAGCACAAAATAGGAAATATACTCACTCACTCATCTTCTATACCGCTTTTATCCTATTCAGGGTCATGGGGGGTCTGAAGCCTATCCCAGGAGGCTTAGGGCACGAAGCAGGGTACACCCTTGATAGGGTGCCAATCCATCGCAGGTCACACAAACATACACTTAATAATAACAACAACAACAACAACAACAATAATAATAAAAAGAAGAAGAAATAAAATAATAATAATATTTTTTTTTGCGATGTCTTTCCGATATTACGGTAGTAATATCTACCTGACATATCCGAAAACACAAATGCACACTTTGAATCCTGAAGCCTGCCACTGTCAAGACTTTCATATAAGCACATATATTGCTTTTTAATTCTCATTAACCTATGTTGAGTTGCCAGTCGGATCTGTGCCACTGGCTTTTAAGGGTGAACTCCCTTCTTCTAAGGAAGTGAATAAACAGTCGTCTCTTAGTTGTTTTTATTCTGACTGTCTGTGACTCTACTTTAGGTCTTGAAGTTTGCGTTTTACAAAGTGTTGTTATTATTAGTTATTGGTTATTAGCAGTATCTGGTATTGCAACAATGTGTGAATATAAGAGTGATATTCTTCATGGATATCCTCAATTTTAACATATTTTGCAATGTAAAAGTTGAAATCCATGATATGGAGCTAAATCTTTCTTCTGTCTCTTAAAACATTTGGAAAAGGACTAAAGCAAAAGGGAATTCAGGAAGGCCAGAATGAGTATTTCAGCTGTAATATTAACAGATTGTGATGTTATCTAAGACTTTTGTAAACTTGTTTAAAAAAAAAAGTACAATATCGCTGTAATAATGTTAAGAGCTCCGTTAAGACTCAGTTGGACTGTATTCAGGTTTCATTTTTGACAAATGTACAACTGTAAAATCAAAAGCAGTGTACAGTACGGTTCTGAGGGATTGATTTTTTTTTTTTTTTAAACTTCACGTCACAGAGTCATTTAAAAAATCCACTGGGGTGTACTGATTTGAAATTATATTTTTTAAATTCCCAAAATGGGTTTTACTTCCACAAATATAAGTCTGTTTAAAAAAGAAAGTGTGCACTTACTCACAATATCTAAGTGGAAGTCAATGATGATGACCTGCAACTGACCTAGGGTCACGTTTAGCAGATCTGTGGGCTTTGTGGGCTTTACCGCTCAAAAGTTTGGGATCACTTTCAAACTATATGGTCGTTCCTGATTTCTATTCATGTTGTAAAGCAATGCTGAAGCCGTCCAAAATACCAGGCGGCATTTTTTCACGACTCCAGAGGGGCAGCACTTGGGGGGGGGGGGGGGGGGGGGGCGCTGACTTTCTGACTTTCACAAAACCGGTCAATACCCTTAAAGTTAGGCAGAGAATTATTAACTTTAATAATGAAATAAAGTCATTTAGTCACAATATTCCGCTGTATTTCGTAATATAATTTATTTGCAGTAAAAAAAACTGTATTACGTTCATTTGTGTTCATGTATGCGGGGTGCCGGACAAACGAGTGTCTATGTAGGCATGTACATCTTTGAAAATCATGTGACTTGAGGCTGAGCTCTGATTGGATTTTTTCAAATCATCCTTCGGGCGCAGCACTGTGCGCCCTGAACCCTCCCACTTTTGTTCTTAGCGAATCATATTGTTTTTAAATATTTGGGCTCATGTGATTGGACCATTCTCAACGAGTCTTCCAGCACTTCTTATGGCAAGCGGAGTTGCTGACTGGATGTGATGTGAGTCATGCCTTTATTTTATACTAGTAGTAATGATCACCGCATAATCACCTGATAAATACCTATTTACAGGCAAGCATTAAAAGTTTAATTTTAATTTTGTTTGCACCCCCCACACCAAAATTTTTTTTGCACCAGCCGCCACTGCACAGAGCTATAAATTATTGAGTTATTTTTTTCAAAATTGTGTGAAATGGCTAATAAAAATGGTAATAAAACGAATAAATGATTATGTGGAGGTGAGTTGGTTTAGTCCAGACTTCTAGTTGTGAGTGACAGTAGGGCACCCAGAGGCGGTCTCGTCCAGGGAGTACATCAATGTAGAACCGTTTCTGTTTCTGAGGCTGGTGACTCTAAATGAACTTCTCCTCTGCAGTAAAGGTAAGTTTTGGTCTTGCTTTCCTGGGAAGGTCTTCAGGGGACAGTTTCATCATGGTGCTTGAAGGGTTCTGAAAATGCTCTTGACAATAATGTTCTTGTAAGAACTGTTCCAGAACAGCTGGCCATCGTGTCTTAAGATAACAACTGACAGTTAATGTTGTTGTTCCATAATTACCAAGTTCCATATGCGTTATTTCATAGTTTTGAAATCCCCAGTATTGGTTATAGTATATACACTCACCTAAAGGATTATTAAGGACACCTGTTCAATTTCTCATTAATGCAATTATCTAATCAACCACTCACATGGCAGTTGCTTCAATGCATTTAGGGGTGTGGTCCTGGTCAAGACAATCACCTGAACTCCAAACTAAATGTCAGAATGGGAAAGAAAGGTGATTTAAGCAATTTTGAGCGTGGCATGGTTGTTGGTGCCAAACGGGCCGGTCTGAGTATTTCACAATCTGCTCAGTTACTGGGATTTTCACGCACAACCATTTCTAGGGTTTACAAAGAATGGTGTGAAAAGAGAAAAACATCCAGTATGCAGCAGCCCTGTGGGCGAAATGCCTTGTTGATGCTAGAGGTCAGAGTAGAATGGGCCGACTGATTCAAGCTGATAGAAGAGCAACTTTGACTGAAATAACCACTCGTTACAACCGAGGTATGCAGCAAAGAATTTGTGAAGCCACAACACGCACAACCTTGAGGTGGTTGGGCTACAACAGCAGAAGACCTCACCGGGTACCACTCATCTCCACTACAAATAGGAAAAAGAGGCTACAATTTGCACGAGCTCACCAAAATTGGACAATTGAAGACTGGAAAAATGTTGCCTAGTCTGATGAGTCTCGATTTCTGTTGAGACATTCAAATGGTAGAGTCAGAATTTGACGTAAACAGAATGAGAACATGGATCCATCATGCCTTGTTACCACTGTGCAGGCTGCTGGTTGTGGTGTAATGGTGTGGGGGATATTTTCTTGGCACACTTTAGGCCCCTTAGTGCTAATTGGGCATCGTTTAAATGCCACGGCCTACCTGAGCATTGTTTCTGACCATGTCCATCCCTTTATGACCACCATGTCCCCATCCTCTGATGGCTACTTCCAGCAGTATAATGCACCATGTCACAAAGCTTGAATCATTTCAAATTGGTTTCTTGAACAAGTTGAGTGCAGATGACACTGCACTGAACTTGTTTTCTCCTTTCTTCCCTCTGACACTCGGGTTTCCACGCGTATCTCAGCATGTCTGGCAGACATCTCATCCTGGATGGCAGCTCATCAGCTGAAACTCAATCTGAGTAAAACCGAACTGTTGTTCATTCCTGGTGACTCATCCAAGATCAAGATCTTGTGATATCCCTAAACAACAATCAAATCACTCCTTCAGCCACCGCCCGCAATCTTGGGGTAACCATGGACAATCATCTGTCATTTTCCCCACACATCGCTAACCTTACTCGCTCTTGTAGATTTGTTCTTTACAATATCAGAAGAATCCGCCCATGTCTTTCTTCACAGGCTACTCAGGTGCTTGTTCAGTCCCTTGTTATTTCAAGCCTGGACTACTGCAACTCACTCCTGGCTGGCCTGCCTCTGTCCACAACTCGTCCTCTGCAACTGATCCAGAATGCAGCAGCATGTCTCGTTTTCAACCTTCCCAAGTTCTCCCACAACACCCCACTCCTCCGCTCCTTGCACTGGCTCCCTGTAGCTGCCCGCATCAAATTCAAAACACTGATGCTTGCCTACAAAGCTAAAAATGGCCCAGCACCCACTTACCTCTCTGCTCTAATCACACCATGCACTGCGCCGCGTTCCCTCCGGTCCTCCAGCACTGCTCGCCTCGTCCCACCATCTCTCAGGGATCGAGGGCGGCATTCATCCAGACTCTTTTCTGTTCTGGCACCTAGGTGGTGGAATGAACTTCCTCTAGATGTTCGTACAGCAGAGACTTTGACTATCTTTAAACGGCGACTCAAAACTTATCTATTTCTCCAGTACTTACAGGACTAATCCCCCCCCCTCCCCCCAAAAAAAACCCTCTTCCCAGTTGTGTTAGACTAATCGCACTTAGTTATTGACCTAGTTAACCCAGTGTAAGTATTGTCCAGTATTGTAAACTTTAAAGCACTTTTTGTAAGTCGCTCTGGATAAGAGCGTCTGCCAAATGCCTAAATATAAATGTAAATGTAAACATGACAATGAGTTCACTGTACTAAAATGCCCCCCACAGTCACCAGATCTCAACCCAATAGAGCATCTTTGGGATGTGGTGGAACGGGAGCTTCGTGCCCTGGATGTGCATCCCACAAATCTCTATCAACTACAAGATGCTATCCTATCAATATGGGCCAACGTTTCTAAAGAATGCTTTCAGCACCTTGTTGAATCAATGCCAAGTAGAATTAATGCAGTTCTGAAGGCGAAAGGGGGTCAAACACCGTATTAGTATGGTGTTCCTAATAATCCTTTAGGTGACTGTATATTGTCACGGCCCAAATCAATATCGCTCCTCACTCACTGCGAAGTTCACTAGGCACGGCTGGTGAGCCATCGGCGTTAATGATCCCAAGCTTCTCTCCACGCTATAAAACAAAGCGGGGAGTGTAGCTCGGGGTTTGTCTTTTGGGAAGCTGGACTTTGCTACATGGTGAGATTTTATAAAGACAGGGGTACACGAGCGGGGCGATGTGATGCACAGCATCACCGGAATGCCGCCCTTTGATCTTCTCGAGAGGACAGCGCGTAAATGAGCTGCCCGATCTCCCGCGGCACCTGAGCCCGCCTTCACATCCCTGCAATCGAAGAGGAAAAGGCTGCAGAGAGGATCACGTTAAGGCCCCCGATCCCAGCCGGGTAAGCCGCCCAGCCAACGGAAGTGCAGGAGAGACTCCCGTCTGTGGCCGCGCCCAGGAAGAGCTGCCACTCTGTCCACCGCTCACCAGCCTGTGTCCGCATGCCAGCGGGGCACTGCCAACCAGACCAGCATGTGCTTCACCTCCCTCTTTACACCCTTTCCTTCCCCATTTTTGCCTAAATAAATGACCCTTTCCCCCGTAAGACCTCGCCTTGTGTCTGTGTTTCATGGTGCTGCCCGTGCATAGGGTTACTTTAATAATGTAAAAGTGAACCCGTTACTATATGAATGTAGAAAATAAATCACTAAACAAAGAAATTTGCAAGTTCAGTTATATATAGCAATAATATATATCGCACTTGCAAGTTTCTTTGTTTTTGTGCACTCACTCACACGCTGCTAGGATATTGTGGACTTCCTGCTAAAAGCACGGGAGCTGGTCTTGTACATTTCTTTGTAAAGCATTTTATAAACAATGTACATACATATATGTACATTTCAGAGTAGACAGTACCGCATTTCTGTTAATGGAATTGTTTATAAAATGCTTTACAAGGAACTGTACAAACCAGCTCCCATGCTTTTAGAAGGAAGTCATTTATTTCACAATATCCAAGCAGCGTGTGAGACTGAGTGTACATGGAAGCTAGTAGCAAACATATGACATAAATCAGGCTCAAATGTAAACATAAACATGTGTACAGAATCTGAACCTTTGTCTAAGAATGAAATATTGTTGCTTAAACAGAAAACAGTTAATACTCTGTAAGACTGGTGCAAATGTCTAAACAGTGTGTATCCTGCATAAAACATTTGATTTGTCATTGTGCAAATCAGTTTCACTTCGCAAGCCCCATGTTAGCTCGTGTCTGTGGAAGAGGGCAGATAGCATTTGACTGCGATTGGGTTGTCCTGCCCGGTGATTTACTACTGTAGGTAAACCCTAGACAGGGTGCCAATCCATCGCAGGGCACATACTCACACTCACACACACTACAGGCAATTAACATCAATTAACCTAATCTACATGTCATTGGACTTTGGGAGGAAACCGGAGAACCCAGAGGAAACCCACCAAGCACGGGGAGAACATGCAAACTCCATGCACACAGAGATGGGAATCGGACCTGGCCGGGAATCGAACGGGACGACTAACCACTAAACCACTAAGCTTAGCCCTAACACAGTATAACAAAAACAACTACAAAATAACATTAATACATAAATACTAAACTGATGGATTGAGTAGGCTGATATTGATACTTGTAAATGCACATACATGACAACATGTGCCACAAAAAACAGCAATTTACAGTGAAAAAACAAAAAACAAAACAGCTTATAAGAAAAAAAAAAACTTTGATTAATTATTATACAAGTAATAGTCTAGATCATCTCATTAGTTGAATATGGAATGTTTGTGACAGTCCCAGGGAGCAGGATCGTAGAGAGGGAAAAAAAAGGCAGAAACTGTTTTGTTTATCCATGTGTAGTTTCCCATGATCAGTCTGTTTCTTAGGTAGACAGGCATGAGAGCAATGGTCACTGGGACCAGAGGAGTTTTGCTTTCAGGACATTTTTCATTTGACCTTTACTGAGTCACACTTGATGCTCCTACTGCTTACTAGCAGAGAACACTAAAAACAAACAGTGTACATGAGAAGGCATTGGGATGTGGCTTATTCTGATGATTTGGCTCTGTGGAAGTTTGTGACACAACGTTCATATTTACACCATGACAAAAAAAATCTACCTTGTTTTTCCCCAGAACAAAGTAGGCATCCCACACACAGGTCAGCCATTATTGCTGTAGATTTTATTGATATACACATTTTCAAGTGCCATGGTGATATCAGTGAAAAGAATCCCAGCTGGGTCTGTTGTGTTTGTCATGTCTGGTGCTTTCCCCGCTTTAACACATAGCAATTGGGTATGTGACAAATCATGATGCACCATTTAGAATTTATATATTAATATACAATTCTGTGTTGAAACTGCATTAAATATTGCCTTAAATAGTTAAGCATATTGTCAATCATTAATGTGTTGAAAAGGTGTAATGGTTGGTGAATTATTGATGTATAAGATGACTAAAATCTTTTTGGACATAATACTTTGGGACAGTGACCGAAAGCGACTGTTTTTCTCTAGCAGTGCAAACGTTCATGTTTTTTGCTCTTCCTTACATTCTTATTCTACGTTTGCCAGAAAAAAAATCCCACCGCCATCAGGAAAATCTCTTACAAATCATATCTGTATAATTATACTGTATGATGCACTTATTATATGATAAGGATGATGTAAATATGAATGTACATGATGTAAACGTCATTACATTTTAATGACGTAAACAGGTGGTGTTGGGAAAAGTTCATACCCACACTTGAGGTAATTGATGTTGGTAAACCTGCTGTACATTACTGACCTCATAAGGTTCCTGATCTACAAATGACTGTCATATTAATGGAGACAAGCGACTGTGAAAAAGTGCTTCTAAACCACTCTGCTTCCTGTTTAGTTTTCTTTCTTCCTCTCGCGCTCCTCAGGTTTAGGAGTGCAGTGCCAGTGAGCCGTTAGTTATATTGCAGGCTGGAATTTCTCCCATTCCCCCCGTTTACCAAACATTCTCATTTTCCTCCCACACTACTGCGAACATGTACCCAACTTCCTCTCTCCCCCTATTTCTCTCTCTCTCTCTCTCTCTCTCTTGTTGTGTCTGTCTGGCTCTATATCTCCACCTCTCTATTACTCCCTCATAATGTTGCACTTTTTTCCCCTCTGCCTCCACCTTAGAAATGAACAGTTCCAGAATGTATCTGTGTGTGTAATGTAGGCATGTGCTATTTTTGCTTCCTCAGCCGTGTTTTGTTTCGACCGCGGCTTGCTGCCAAGAAGGTGTCATCAGCTGCGTCCTGATTTGCAGTGACGTCGTGCGATCTTTCTGTTCAGACGAGCAGAAAGTGCTGTTGGTATCTGACGGAAACGAAAATTGAAAGCTGAAGAGTATCTGCTGGTAAGGGGAACAAGTCAGCGCTAGGTGACTCGAACATGGACTTTCCTTAAGAGGACTTGTTGCGTCTTACGTTGTGCCTTTTAATTAGCAGAAGAGTTAAACACACCAGGAGGAGGAGACATACTAGACTTTAGGTCCCAGAAAAATTGACTATACACAGTCATGGCCAAAATTTTTGCCACCCCTGAATTTTTTCCAGAAAATCAAGTATTTCTCACAGCAAAGTACTGCATGAACACATGTTTTGCTATACACATGTTTATTCTCTTTGTGTGTAATGGAACAAAACAAAAAGGCAGGAAAAAATTTAATTTGACATAATGTCACACAAAACTCAAAAAATGGGCTGGACAAAATTATTGGCACCCTTTAAAAATAATGGATAAATAAGATATTTTCAAGCATTTGATGCTCCTTTAAACTCACCTGGGGCAAGTAACAGGTGTGGGCATTATATAAAAATCACACCTGAAAGCAGATAAAAAGGAGAGAAGTTCACTTAGCTTTTGCATTGTGTGTGTGTGTGTGTGTGCCACACTAAACATGGACAACAGAAAGAGGAAAAGAGAACGGTATGAGGACTTGAGAACCAAAATTGTGGGAAAATATAAACAATCTCAACGTTACAAGTCCATCTCAAGATATCTAGATTTGTCTTTGTCCTCAGTGTGTAACATTATCAAGAATTTTGCAACCCATGGCACTGTAGCTAATCTCCCTGGGCGTGGACGGAAGAGAAAAATTGATGAAAGGAACGCAACACAGGATAGTCCGGATGGTGGATAAGCAGCCCCAAACAAGTTCCAAAGAAATTCAAGCCATCCTGCAGGCTCAGGGAGTATCAGTGTCAACGCGAACTATCCGTCGACATTTATGTGAAATGAAACGCTATGGTAGGAGACCCAGGAGAACTCCACTGCCAGACACAGAGACATAAAAAAGCAAGACTACACTTTTCCAAAATGTACTTCAGTAAGCCAAAATACTTCCGGGAAAATGTCTTCTAGACAGATGGGACCAAGACAGAGCTTTCTGGTAAAGCACATTATTCTACTGTTTACTGAAAATGGAATGAGGCCTACAAAGACAGGAACACAGTACCTACAGTCAAATATGGTGGAGGTTCAAAGATGTTTTGGGGTTGTTTTGCTGTCTCTGGCTGGGTGCGTCGACTGTGTGCAAGGCATCATGAAACCTGAGGTTTTGGGTCGCACTGTAGGGGCCAGTGCCAGAAAGCTGGGTTTGCATCCGAGATCTTGAGTCTTCCAGCAGGACAATGACCCCACACATACTTCAAAAAGCACACAGAAATGGATGGCAATAAAGCATTGGAGAGTTCTGAGTAGCCAGCAATGAGTCCAGATCTAAATCTTATTCAACACCTGTGGAGAGATCTTTAAATTGCTTTTGGGAAAAAGCGCCCTTCCAATATGAGAGACCTGGAGCAGATGATCCAAACTTTGGGGTGAGAGATGTATAAGAAGCTTATTGATGGTTATAGGAAGTGACTGATTTCAATTATTTTTTTCCAAAGGGTGTGCAACCAAATATTAAGTTAAGGATGCCAATAGTTTTTGAGTTTTTTGTAACATTGTGTAAAATTAGCTTTTTTTCCTTCCTTTTTTTTGTTTTGTTCCAATACACACAAAGAGAATAAACACGTGTATAGCAAAACATGTGTTAATGCAGTACTTTTGTGTGAGAAATACTTTTGTGGAAAGATTTCAGGGGTGCCAACAATTTTGGCCATGACTGTGTATATAAAACCTCCAGGGTCCAGATTTAGATTTGATTCCCGCCTTGGGGTCTGTGTGCATAAATTTGCATGCTCTCTCCATGCTTTCCTTTGGCTATGTCTGTTTTCCTCCCAAAGTCCAAAGACATGCAGATTAGGCTAATTAGTGTTCCCAGATTACCTCGTAGGCGGCATGGTGGTGTAATGGGTAGGACTGGTGAATGGTTCCCATCCCGGCTCAATTCCCATCTCTGTGTGCTCCCCGTGCTTGGTGGGTACTCCGGTTTCCTCCTACAGTCCAAAGATTAGGCTAATTGGTGTTCCTAAATGACTGTGTGTGTGTATGTGTGTGTGTGCTCTGTGGTGGATTGGCACCTTGTCCTCGTGCCCTAAGTCTCCTGGCATAGGCTCCAGTCCCTCCGTGACCCAGTTATAACACATGGCTAGTGGTTCTACATATTCAACCCAAAAATGAATTTTTATATGTTTATTCATATTTAAACAAGGATTTTGTGTAATTGTTGGTTTTAACTGCAAATACTGAGATAAATATAGGACTCCTTCAGTTCCTCATTTACTCATTTAAGTATTCTGGAGATCTGCTGCCTGGAAGGCAGAGGCGGTGTGAGAAAGTAAATACCGAAGAAGTGGCCCATCATCATCATCATCATCGTCGTCGTCATCATATTCATCATCATCATAGTCATTATCTATTTATCTATCTATTATAACTTGATCTAATAACACTTCAAATCTGGGCTTTTTAGTTTATTCAGGATAATATGACAAAATCCTCATGAAATTATGATGGCAAGTCAATGTGTCTAGATCTTTTATTGATATTTTACTTTTGTCCAACATCTCAATTCAGATTTTTCCCATGTCGACATCATACACCTCGTTCCTGGGTAGCTGATGAGCTGTTTTTCCCCCTGCTCAGCTCAACAGCACTACCTTTCTCCAGTTTAGTTTCATCAGAAACTCCAAGAGGTGCTCATTAAAACTCTCTAGGTATTTAGGTGTCCAGCACTTTATAAATAACACTGATCTTTCACAGAGGCTCTGACACAGAGGAAGCGATACAACCAAAAAGAACAAAAAAGCAGAACTGCACAGTACACAGATAAGATGAGCTCAACAAAGTTCAGGTCTTTTCCCTCAAATCACCACTTGACTCCCTGCAGCATTTTGGGTTAGTGAGTGAAGGGACACGTACACCATACACCATACACGTTCACATCAAAACACATGAAAGTGAAAGACAGAAACTGACACTTGATGATGGGACACAAATGGGAAAGAGGAAGAAATTTTAACTCTCTAACCGAAGCAGAGATATTTAAACCTGATCAAATCTGTTATTTCATGCATACGTAATGATGAGAAGGCAGAATATACAGTACACTATATGGACAAAAGTGTTTTTCAATCCTAAATCAGCAATGACATTGTATCCAAATATCTAAATTGTATCCTAGGTGAAAAAGTGAATTTTCAGATAGAATCATATAACCATCCATGCTTAGATTTTTATGCTTTGATATGCATACACGTTTATATTTCTAACAGATAAAAAGAAACACATTTGCCTAATACAATTTCATGCCCTTTATGTAGTGTCTGTAACTTTTTAAATTAAAATCTTTCAATGATCTTAATTGTCATTCAAATGAAACTTTAGATTTCATGTGAAAAGACATAAACCTGAAAAAGTGTTAAGAAATTGCAACATGAATTTCACATGGTTACGGACGCTACAGAGTTTTTCTTTTTGTAAGCTTTTAACAAAAACCATCTTTCATGTAAATCACTGAGGTAGCCATATCATATAATTTTAATGGTATACATGTTAACAATAATTATTAACTGAATAAACTATAGGTTTCTATGTTTTATGGCCACATAAAATATGGTGTGTGTCTAATTTGGAGCATTTAAACAAAACAACTGTTAATTTGTGTGGGGTTGGGGGGGGTGACTTTTTTTTTTTTTTTTGCACAGTATTTTTTAATTTAAGCAACATTTTTTACAGATCATATAGCTCTAGAAACTTACACTAATGTTAGTATCAATACTCAAAGACATATGATAAATTTGCATTTAAAATTAGTATTGTTTTTGGGGAAGTAAGATTGGTCACTTCCATTTTGCATAAACTTTATAAGCAGCTTCTTTGGCGCACACATATTTTTTATATTATATGCATAATATAAAAAATGCATGTGTTTTGGCCGATACTTACAGCTTCCACTCTTCTTGATAGGCTGTCCACAAGATATTGGAATGTTTCTGTGGGAATTCTCGCCCATTCATTCTGTAGAGCATTTATGAGATGTTGGATGAGAAGGCCTGGCTCACAATTTCCGTTCCAGTTCATCCCAAATGTGCCCGATGGTTTTGAAGGTCAGGGCTCTGTGCAGGCCAGTCAAGTTCTTCCACACCGAACTCCTCAAAACATGCCTTTATAGTCCTTGCGTTTTGCCATGGGGCATAGTCATGTTGGAATAGAGGAGGGTCTTCCCCAAACTGTTGCACAAGATTTCTTGGTATGCTGAAGCATTAAGATCACGCATCACTGGGGATAACGGGCCCGACTGAAACATCTCAATTTTATAATTAACAGGTTTGTCCAAATACTTTTGTCCATGTAGTTTAAATCTCCAATATGTGCTACAGGTGTGGCCTGCGAGACCATTCACACCACAGTTCACTAACCTATGTCCAAAGGATATTTTTATCTTCTCAGTTGCTTGACGTTTTCTTTATAAAAAATATAAAGCGAGATGAATTGCAAAAAAAGTATTATGTAAAGAACAAAAACAAGAAGTACTACTAGAAAAACCAATAAATGACAAGAAATGTGAGGCAGCATGACAGGAAACGGAGTCATTGTTATCACCATGAATTTTATTACACAATATCAGCATGTGTTTTGTGTGGGACTGCTGTCAGAGTTGCTGTTTACGTAAAATTACTCAACAGTTTCTGAAAACTGAAAAAACAAGAAGAAAATTATAATTATGCTGATTATTATTATTATTATTATTATATAGACCCACTCACAAGTCTACGAAATGTAGCACTACTGTATAGAGCACAGTGAAAAATAAATGTTATACCTTCGTCCTCTGACTACAGGTACATTTTAGAATGCTGTGCATGTAAATGTTCATAAGATTTTGAATTCACACTTCCTCACATGTAGCCATGATCATGTGTGTCATTCGTACCCAGATATACCCTGATACAACATGCCTAAAGCAGGTGCAGCTGTTTCTGTATTGCATACGCACAGTTTATAGATGAAGCCCTTGAAACGCTAAGCACTTTCATCTAATTCACAAGTGCATGTGCAATACTGTATGTACTGCATGACACATTTGTGTAAAATTATTCATGAGATCTGGCATATGAGGATCCTCTGAAGCCCATCTGACTTCCTGAACTAACAGATGGCCTTGAACGTATTTTTTTCCCTCTCTCATATTCCTGTGGTTCAGTGATCTGTCCCTAGCACAGACTACATTTAATATTCACATCTTATTTGCTTTGCTTATTAAGGTCAACCATCCTTACAATGGTCAAGAGGAATGTGATCGTCCTTAATAGCAAATCTCATTCTTCGTTGTGCCACATGTGGTGTGATGTGTCAGAGTTTGAGATGTGCCATTATATGACATATTGAGACTCATTAGTGTCAAGCTCAGGTCTTGAACCCGGGTCTCTGGGGTGAGGGTTGAGGATTTTACCACTGAGCCACGGAGGGGATAGGGTTGGACCCAACTGAAACACACTCAAGGCAAAAAGTCTCAGGCAAGGTAGATATATTTTTAAAGATGTGAAAAAGTTCACAGGCAGCTTGTCATCAACAAAAGTTCTTCTCACTTAAAGAAATTAATAAAAAAAAAAGTTGACAAAATAAGAAACTCTTACATTAAAGCCTCCACAAGGGGAGAAAACAACCAGGTAATGAACAATTAAAGCATAAAAAGACTGAGGAACTTACAACAGGAAACACTGAATCATTGCCAGAAGTTCAGCAGGAGACACAGAGGAGAGACTCAAAAACCGAGTGAATAAAAGGGGAGAAAATTAATGGCTTAAATACACTGGGGGAAACAAGACACAGGTGATCTGAATAACTAATGAGAAAACACAACGAAGAACTTAGGCTAAGGGGAACACAAATGACCTCTAGAGGCCAGGGGGCAAACTACAGGAGGAGCAAAAAGGCTGACAATTAGACCAGGCAATGTTTTTTCAATCTTTTATTGTCTGATTTTGGTAAGCTCATGTGAATTATTGCCACCTTTTTCCTGTTATTAGCTGACAGGAGTGGCACAGGGTGTGGTCTTTCACTGCCATAGTCCATCTGCTTCAAGGTTCAATACAGTATGTTGTGCGTTCAGAGATGCTCTTCGGCATGAGATGTTAACGAGATGTTATTTGATCTCTGATCATCAAGGCATTTTCACCTAGAGAACTGCCGTTCTCTTTTTCAGACCATTCTCTTTTAAACCTAGAGAAGGTTGTGCATGAAATTTCTAATACTGTAGATCATCCTGTCTGGTACCATCAACAATGACACTTAAAAAAAAAAACCCTAAATCACATTTCTTCCCTTTTCTGATGCTCAACTTCAGCATATAGTCTTGACCAAGTCTACATGATGAAATGCGTTGAGGTGCCGCCATGTGTTTTCCTAGTATAGCCCTAGTCAACTGCAGAATTATTAACAATACCCACACATCTTCTAAAAATATCAGATCTATATTCCATTCTATTTGGAAGTTTTGACACTCTTAAGACTGATCTCAAATCATTTGGACTAAATTTAAATCTATTAATACAAACTCCAAAATTCGACCCTGTCATTATGAGATTACGCGCGTGTAAAATCCCTTGATCCTCCATCACCATGGGGGAAAACCAAAAAACACAACGCTTTTTGACTTGCAGAAGTCAGGTACTGGATATATAAAATACAAGAGACACAAACCGTTAAAATAGTGTGAAGAACAATATGGCTGTTAAAAAAACAATGCTAAAAACTCTGGTCCTATGAACGTTCACCAGGAATGTCTGAAGCATCAAGTATGCCTGAGCATCGCTGCTCAACAGTATTGCTGAGGTTGCACTAAAGTAATGCTGCTTAAAAGACTTGGTAATGCTTATAATTTAAATAACACATTCATCTTTCTTTTTATATGTATTTTTTTAAATCAAGTACATGATTTATTTTATGAAACTTTACTGTATTTACCAGTTTAAAAAAATATTTAACAAATATTTAATAAAAAAAATCATTATACAATTTTAATGATCAAATAAAACACTTAAGAACATTAGATCAGCTGCTTCCAACTGGACTGTAATTTTACGAATGATATAATTTTCTCAGAAAAGATTACCGTGACGTATTTATGAATTTATTTATAATATCTTCTGTATATACTTTAGTCGTTTCATACTGTACATCCATCATTCCTACCTGACTGTACACATACATACACTGGAAAATATATATATTAAAAAAACTTTTTTCATGCTACCTGAATGCTCTGACATGTAGGTACTGTATGATCAACTACTGACCTGAAGTGAACTATAGTATGGTGTGATCGCAACATTGAACGAGAATGTGGGGGAGAAAGAGTTTGTGGTCACGAGGGTGTGATTGGGTGCCACTCTCTGAGCAGAGTAATAGTGTCGATATGAGCCAAGAGGTTTTAAATCCAATTCTTTCTTTCTTTCTTTCTTTCTTTCTTTATTAATTTATTTATCTATCCTTTTTTTCAGCAGTTAATTTTTGAATGGTGTATTCATCTTCATTGTCTTTAGTGCTTACCTAAAATATGATGTAATTCTATGATTTATGATCTGAAAAACTGATTATTTGCTTAATTGATCGATTCTTGGGAGACCCCTCTAAATCAGGGGTGGCCAAGTTCGGTCCTAGAGAGCCGCAATCCTGCAGAGTTCAGCTCCAACCCTAATCAAACACAGCTGAACAAGCTAATCAAGGTCTTGAGGACTACTAAGGCTACTGGCAGGAGAGTTTTTTTTTTCAGGGCTGGAGCTGAACTCTGCAGGATTGCGGCTCTCTAGGACCGAACTTGGCCACCCCTGCTCTAAATGTCTCCAGTGAATTTTGAATAGTAGGTCACACGTCTCTCCAACTTCTTTTACAACCTTTCTTCTCAGACTGGGCTTCAACAAACATTAATTGAAGGATTGCCAATAATTTGGAAATATTCACTAACACTTAAACAAGATGATCACCTTGATTTTCATTAAAGATATCGATCGTTCACATTCTTTTTCGCCTCATTTCATAAAGGTGGGTGATCATTCTGTAGTTCGCACACACAGATACTCTATACAGAAATGGAACGCTGTGTTTAATTTATATGATTTAAATAATTACAAATTGTTTAATAAATATATATTTTCAGGATGTTGGGAAAATCCAGCAAGTTTTTTTTTGTTTGTTTAAAAAGTGAAATGTGAATGAAGCTCTGATTAGGTGAAGTACAAATCCTTCTCTACCGCAGGCTGTCGCATATCTTATGGTAAATTAAACCAAAATGGCTGCTGGGAAGGTTTGCTTTTATGACCACATGACAATAGGGACATTTTCACTCAGGCCATGTGTGAGCAACTTTTTGACTATGAGAATTAAAGCAGGATTGAGCAATTGAGTCAGTTTTATACTGGGCAGCTTAGTGATTTAGGTTATAGCAGTTCTGAGTCATTTTGTGTGTGTGTGTGTGTGTGTACCATCAGAGACACAGATGTGTCTTGTCCGGTCGCTGTCTTGCTGTCTTCTGCATTGCTGTCTTAGTCACTTCGACTGTCATTAACAAAGCAGATGTGCTGTGGGCACACACATACAGTACATACAACAGCAGCTTTCCATGACGGTAATTAATCATGCCTTTGGTGACAATATGTGACACCTTAAATGTATGTGTCACATATTGTCACCAAAGGCGTGTTCCTATAGTTTCGCAACACGTTAGAGCAGTCAGCTGTGCTGTGATTTCCTGTGCAGGAAGGAAGCAAGGGTGTTCTTGTGGCTGTTATCATGGAAATGTTTTCTAATCCTGATATGACAAAGCTATGAGCAATATTATCTTTACAGAAATCAGAAAAAGTGACACAATATCAATAAAAGAGATGTCTTTTTATAGAGTGCAGTGAAAGAGGAGAGTCAGAAGACTGAGATGAATTCAGATCGAGATTTAATCTGTCTATCTGCACTCCTTTTCATTGATCATTGATTTTTTTTTTTTACCAATTAAAGATCAATAATGTCCAATAGTGTCATCCCAACAGTTTGGACTTATCCTGTGCTGCCATCTGGAATATACTATAATAAATCTGGAAATCAGATTTTTTGTTTAAGCCCATCCAGTGCCAGCCCATTTTCTTGCATTTTTGTTCATTCTCGTATACAGTACTTCACACTAGGGGCGCAACAAATAAACAGCGTTGTCGACTATAATCAATGACCGATTTACTTAACAACGAAGTTGATTGTCAATTGTTGGTGACGTCATAAAATTTTTTTCATGCTGACTCAGATGGCTCTGAAATGTAGGCATTATCACTCACTAAACTGAAGTGTGAACTATGGTGCGATCGCAACACTGAAGGAGAAAGAGTGTGTGGTGGCAGGGTTGTGGTCAGGTGCCACTCATGTGTGTCGCTGTGAACCAAGAGGTTTTATTTAAATTTCTTTTCAGTGAACCCTTTTAACTGAATCATACAACATGTGTGACACACACACTCATTAGTCATTGTCATCAAGTGTGTCGCTTTTCCACTTTACCTGAAATTCACTCCACTAACGTTAAACCAGTTAAACCACTCACCTGCCACCACACACATACACACACACACACACACACACACACACACACACACACACACACACACACACACACACTTTATCAGTTTTCTTAATATTTAAACTGCCATAATTGCCATCTCAAATCTTTATTCCCTAAGTCAAGTATAAGTATATTTTGTTGCACCTTATTTGCTTATACATGGTTTGAGTTTTTGACAAAATCTAAATATACAGTTTATTTATATTTATTTTTTTTGTTTCAGCAGGAAAGTTTGTTGCATTTTTTTTAACAATATAGTCGTCTTAATTGTCCTTATTGTTACTCAGTGCATGCCTAAAACATGATGTAATTCCATGATTCATAAGCTGATTATTCATTTTTACAATTGGTAGATTATTTGTCTCTATACAAATCTGTCAGCTGCAACCGTACTGGACAACTGTCTGAATATCGCCAGTGAACTTGACATATTAGGTCTCTTTAAATGGTGACTGGGGCAATCACAGTACAAAAGCCGAACTGATGAATATTCTGTATTCAGAATGTATATGTGAATGTAATTATAAGTAATATAGCTGTGCTAGTAAAGCATCAAAATCTGTATGTTTAAAAAAACAAGCAAAAGGAAAAGGAACATTTGATCATGTTTGTACCTTAATGACAAATTAGGTTTTCCAGAAGTGAAACTACTGTAGCATGGTGAAAAATAAAATAATTACATCATATCCTGACCTCCGTTCATGGTGAGTGACATACATTTTCCTCCTTAAAACTTAGTGTTTAGTGGTTAGCACTGTCGCCTTGCACCTCCAGGGTCAGGGTTCAATTCCCACCATGGAATCTGTGTGTATGAAATTTTCATGTTCGCCCCCGTGCTTGGTGAGTTTCCTAACACAGTCCAAAGACATGCATTTAAGGTGTTCCCAAATTGCCTCTAGTGTGTGAATGAGTGTGTGGATTGATGGATTGGCACTCCATCCAGGGTGTACCCCGACCTCATGCCCTAAGTCTCCTGGGATAGGCTCCAGGCCCCCCCGTGACAACCACTTTATACTGGACAGAGTGGTATAGACGATGATTGGTTGAGTGATTGTCTGTTTGTTGATTGATCAAAAGCTGTTTGTCCCAGCATACAATGTAACTCATTTGAAGCGCTAATATATTTACTTTTGATGCTCTTGGCATTCCTGCTGATTTGACCTCACTTGTTGACTTGAGCAATTGCCTCGCTTTCTGTCTTTTACCGTTTTAATTTTATTTTTTGGAAACATTTTTAAATAAATGAAAAATGTTCTAATGCGGTGATAAAATGAGTCGAATGATCAGAAGGGTGGAAACTTTACACATGTGCAGTGTTGACGTACAGGACATCTGTGCTAATGTATTTTTCCATGTGTGGCCGTCTTGATGATGACTGAACTTACAGGAATATGAAGGTGTGTGTGTGTGTGTGTGTGTGTGTGTGTGTGTGTGTGTGTGGTGTAGATGATCTACATCTCATGTGACTTGTCCAGACACTTGGACGACTCAACCGAGGTGCATGTGTAATTGTGCGCGCATGTGTGTGTGAGACATTGCAAGCTTCTTCTCTTTTGGGAAGCACGTCTATGCCGGGATCTGCACATAGATGGGGAAGTTCATCGTTCTTAGAGAGTGAATGCTTGACTCTGAAAGTACTTCCTGTTTTAAAGTGCTGTCTCACACACACACACACACACACACACACACACACACATTGACTATGATCTGAACACAACGTTTCAGATGTACATAGTGGAATAACTGGAAGTTTGTTTGAGGTCTCTTTCCTCAGTTGCTTCGTCTCATGTGATGCTACTGCGAGGTAAAGTTTGGAATGCGAGATGATTGAAGCTCTTGAGGAGAAAGCCACAAAAACCCCGATAAGTGTGCATCATTTAACCTTCCTGCAGCTGAAGTCCCCAAAAACAAGTAACTATGTGACTTACAGGAAATTCTGTCTTGTGATTTGATGGTAAAATCAAAAGACGGCATACTAGAAAGTGACCTTCACTTGCATGACTCATTAGAAGAATATCGCGGCAGAGCGATTCGTAACAGTGAAATTAGTGACAGTCATTTAATCTCCGTAGAACGTAATTTGTAAAACCAATTTAGAAAATCTCTCAGTGCTCTCAGGCACATACACACTCACCGTGAGGACAGACTGGGTTTGCCACTCTTGCTGCAGCTGGTATAGATTCCAGGTGCATCGTCAAAGAAATTCCCCAGTGCCAGCTTCTGTCTGATGGACCCTTTCACACTCTCTCATTTTTTTGGGACTGAAAAAAAGGGTGCAGAGAATGTTTACCCTGTTTGTACGTTTCAACCTGTTGTTCTGTTTGTGTGCACACAGTTGCTCAGTGCACGTTTCCCAGCATTCTATACAAATTTAATTATGTACTATTAAAGGAAAATTTAATAGTGTGAATGGATATGAAGAGAACAGAACATGAAGGTGAAAAAGTTTAAAGCAGGACAAAATGAATAACACCAACACTCAGCAGAGGGCGCAATTGGAGACCGTTCCTTCTACAAAATACTTTGAGATTCCGTGACTAATGTGTTCTGTGTTCTCGGAAATTCTAAGAGCCCAATAGATTACACAGGCCATGAAATCCGAGAGACAGGCAGAGTGGGAATGAACAGGTTCCATGATTTTATATTTATTTAAATACACAATGTCACTCCTTTTGAATCGATTAAAATTTGTTGTTTGAACCATGAACAGAACAGTGTTTATGTGGGTTTAGGTTGTACTTAAAATAATTTTTTCCCCAGTATGCTTGATTTTAATTGGATTAACATAGAATGCTGTAAAATAGATATTATTATTGTTTCAAATGCATGCAACATCCAGACACACCCAGAAATTCTGTGGGAGTGAATGAGTTTAACTTTTTAGAGTTTTTTCTTTTTAACCAAGAGAGAGTGCATGCAGTTGTTGAAAAGCTTTATAGGATCATGTCAATTAAAAGCACAGGTTTTCATTTCTATCTTTTTTTGTGCCGTTATTGTACTGGATCCCTGCATACACAGCTTTCCAGTAAATGTAGAAGGGTATTCTTGTACTGACACTAGCACAGGCGTATGGGACTTAACCTTAATATTATTAAAGCAATGTGCACCTTGAAGAAATGAGATTTTCATTTTCTTTGTTCTTTTCCGTGCAGATTGAGAGCAACGTTATTGTCCTGATGGATGATGCAACTCTGGCAAATTACCTCCCCTGCTTTGGAGACCGAATCGCATTCTTTACTTTCTAAAGTAAAAAGCCCCTCGTACAAGGGTTTTTAGAAAAACTTTGTATCAAAATGAAACTAAAAAAGGAAGGCACCAAGGAAAGTGGATCCCTTGGAGACACAATCAACACAGACAAAAAGGAGAAAAACAACACGAAATGTAGAGGCAGTATGAATTCACAGTGATGGTAAAAGTTTGATGTGTGCAGTGGTGCTACTGTATACACAAGACTGACTATGAGACTGACAATGTTACACTTTTTTACATTGCAACTAAGCCAAAGGAGTTAAGGATGATGTCAGCGAGACATCTGAAGTGATCCTTGTCTCACCACATTGTGGTAATGAAATCAATACAGGAAAACTACAAGTGAGAAATGTCAGTGTGATTGTCAGTGAGTGATTTTAATGGAGTCTTTATTATTTTTTTATTTTCATTTTTTACCACAAATGTCCACTGTTAGACACACAAGAATACAACACATTTGAACTGATTCATTTTAAATGTAGCTGGTTAATGACATAACAAGAAAATGTATTATTATTATGAATAGAAAAGTTAAATGGTAATAAAATATTAATTATTCCACCACATCTGTATTCCGGTCTTCAGCCTAATTTTGTTAAAGCTCCCTTTCAAGATGTGTTAAAAAAATTTTTTAAATATCCAATTGTTTAAGAATTTTATAATGCTTTACAGCCGTTAATATTGTACACAAATGTGAGTCATTAGTTAGCTGGCATTAAAAACTCTTCTGACAGGAATGAACCAATACACGAGTGATGTGCAAACAGCAATGCATGGGTATCCTGATAAGGCTCCGACATTATTAATACAAGGCTGATAATAAGGCTCCGACATTATTAACTGTCGACTCTTTTAAAGGTGTAGTACATCATTCCACCAGCAGCAGGTGCCAGCTAGTCACCAATTAGTAGGGTAGGAAAATAGCTAGAAAGAACAGATTTTAGTATTAAGGAAAAATACATTTCAGGCCAAAAAACAAACAAACAAAAAAACAATTACCACCTGGATTTAATTTAGCAAATAGTTAAGAGCCTTCCATTGGATAATTTCTGCAGTGATTAATATGGTTTAGCCAGCAACAAGTTATGGTTACTCTGTTGGGTCTAGGTTCAGCAATGTTATGCATCCAAAAAGTGTATTATGCAAATGCGGTATTTTTTTCTACCCTGATGGCACAGACATAGTCCAAGATGACCATGCCATGATTCGCCGGGCACAAATTGTGTAAAGTACTTCAGTGAGCATGATATATAATTTTTATACATGGATTGGCCACCACAGATTCCAGACCCTAAGCACATTGAAAATCTGTCATGTGCTGGTGAAGTCTTTAAACTTGTAGAAACTAATGCCGTTTTTTTGGTGTTGGATTTCACTGTGTTTCACTGTGTTGTTGTATGCCCCATCACCAAAATGAATACCGCTAAGCAGCAATAAGACAGTTGTACTTTCACCAAACAGCACATGAACACAGCAAGGTGCTGAAATGACAGCCTAAATCAATGTGCTGTGATTTCAGGTTTCAAATACAACCTGCAGCAACTTCTGTGACTTGAAGGAGAAATTCAGCCTGTAGAAGGGGCATCCGCCAGCATAAAGCTGGTATCACAATGGGATTATCTTATCTTGTCATCAATTTGACAACGATAATGTATTTTATCTAGCATCAGAACTGAAAGAATACAAATCACATTAGGAAATATTTACAGAAAGATTGCCCCAATTTTAGATAACCACCCAAATGTGCAGTATATGTGGATTGCTATCCAACAAATACGAATGCATGCCATGACATTTATTTTAAAATCAAAAATGGAGAAAGGAGTAAATAAATAAAACTACTATATATTTTACATCCTTTTATTTACCCAATGTGATTTCCTTAATGGATGATATCCTACCGTATATTTGCCTACATTCAAATTTTGAATAGCCTCTATTTATTCAGTTGCATCCTGGCAAAGATAATGTGTAGCTGGCCGGATCAGAGAGATAGCATAGATAAGTTATGGACCTATGATTGTAAAATCATAGTAAGGAGGATTTTGGTGATTTGCTTACTCAACAGAATTTAATTACTTTATTTAAATACATGTAAATTTAAACATAGTCCCTGAAATTTTGTCAAAATGCACCAAGACTACTGTGTGGCTTTGATAAACAACCTCACTTTTAAACTACATTTTGTCATTTTTTAAAAATCTTTAACTCTCCTTTATTATCTTCACCCAGAAATATTAACATCAGTACCACTATCAACGAGATGACAAATGATTAAATGGTGTATGTAAAGCTTAATAGAGATTTGTTTTATTTAAACAGTAATTAAACTGAAAACAGCTTATATAACCATTATCTTATAAATAATAAATACATTCGTTATTGGGCCCCCTACTGGCATGGGTAACCAAGCAGTTGCCTGTCTTACCTATTGACAAGCAGTGTCTCTAATTACTGGAGTAATGCATGGTTAATGTTTCAGTGCAGACGAACTGGTTGTCAACTTGACAACTGCCTTAACCCGAGCTGAAGACTAGTCATTTACTACAGTATATACAGTATTAGGAAGGTTACTTATGGTACAGAATAGTTACTTAAAGAGAAGGACACCGCCTGGGAAAACTTGGACAAGGTTGAGATGGTCAGACATGTCCATCATTCTGCAAAAAAAGGCAAGAACTGAACTTGATAATATAGATGAACAAATATATGGAATTAATGCAAATCAAACGAAAAAAAAAAAAAAGGACATGATTAAGAAGGCTCACTAAGAGCATATTGGTGTTGCACATACATGTGGTTGTTTAGGATGAAAAAAGAAAAATACCAGCATTAAGAAAAAAACTCCCCAAGAAAAAACAGAAACCTGAAGATGGGGATATGCTCTGAAAGAAAGAAAAGAAATTCCATAGAATAGGATGGCTTACATCAGCTTTAGTTATAGGTATCATCTTACTCTTGATTGGCCTCCAGATTGAAATGGAAGAAAAAAAAGAGAGCTGTATGGTACAAATGTACCCAAGATATCAAAATGAGTCCAATCCCAAGGCTTTAACAACATCCACATCAAAATCACCAGGAACAAATTGAACTAAAGCACTCTCATACATATGTACTACTATCAACTTTATAAAGAACTTACAGTTTTCTATTGGATAAGTATCCCAAACTCCCAAAGCCCTTTGTGTTTTTACCATATACTTTTAACTTTATTAAAAGCTTCATTCTGTTTAGGCAAAAAGGGAGCTAAAGTTAGCTAGCAGTCAATATAGCCTTATAAGTTAAATGTTGGCAAGCCATAATACTAGCCATATTCAGCAGCCTCACACACACAACAGAATTCAATGCAGCCCAGCTGAATGCAGCCACAGGAGGGACAGACACAAAGCCAGAAGCCTGAAAAGGAGCAGCAGTTTGCTGTATATCTATCTATTTTTTTGAGTTCCTTCATAGACTCTGAATTGTCTTCTAATCAAGAGTATGCACACATTCAGAGAGCATAGATCAATTATACTCCAGATCAGTTGAAACGCTTTGCAAGCATTTGTTCTGAAGAGAGACAGGAAATTGAGATTGAATTATCTAACTGTCTAGATGTTCATGATGTCAGTTATGTATTTGCGAGAAATGGTTTCAGATGCAGGGACATTTAATCATTATTTCATTGTCTATATTGCTTGTATACAGGGTAACCCATCACAGGAGACTTAGGGAATGAGTTGGGGTACAACCCAGACAGGCTGCCAATCGAGTACAGGGCACACACACACACACACACACACACACGCTACGGGCAATTTGGGAACGCCAATTGGCCAAGGAAAGAAAGGGAGGAAACCGTAGTACCCAGAAGAAACCCACCAAGCATGGGGAGAACATGCAAACTCCATATTCACAGACCAGAGGCGGTAATCAATCCCTCGACCCTGTAGGTGCGAGGCAACATTGCTAACTACTAAGCCACCATGCTGCCTAGAGAATTGTTTTACTTTTAAACAATTTTCTATTCATCTAAGGATGACCTATAGCACAATACCCACAAGTAGTCAATGGGATTAATTTAAATAATTCTGATACAAATACAAGAAGAAAAAGAAGCAACATGTAGGAATATGATTCTTACCTATCAGGTTGTCAATGGGTTTTCCTGTCTGACAAACATTTTATTACTTATACTACTTAATGGACAAACCAAGCCAAGCCGAGTCGCTTCCGTAACTCCCACAAATATATCTTATACCTAGACCTGTCTCCACTGCTTATACATTTTATTTTAATGACAATTAACTATGCTGGTAAATGTGGATTATGAAAAAGAAAGTTTGGGACTTTTCTTTTAGGAGCTACATTATTCCTTATGTTGTTGATATATATATATTTTTTTTCACCTGTTAAAACTGTTTTTTCACCTGTCTAACTAATTGAGAGTTGGTCTCACAAAAACTACATAAACTATATACTATCAATATTTTAATATTTAAGCTGTCAGGGTAGAGTTTTCCTTTCATTTATGTGTTTTACAAAAAAACAACAACAACAATAAAATAGGCTATATTTGAGGCTATTCAACCTTAATCATCATTGTCTATACCGCTTTATCCTGTATATAGGGTCACGGGGGACCTGCAGCCTATCTCAGGAGACTTAGGGCATGAGACGAAGTACATCCTGGACAGGGTGCCAATCCACACACACACACTCATTCACACTACGGGCAACTTGGGAACACCATTTGCATGTCTTTGGACTGTGGGAAGTAACCGGAGTACCCAGACGAAATCCACGGGTAGAACAGGCAAACTCCTTGCACACAGAGCAGAGGCGGGAATCAAAAACCAGAACCTGGAGTTGCAATTATTTTGTAGTTCTTTGACCAACAGAAGTCTTTATCTAATGCAGATCTCCTCAGCTTCTTTTCAACCGACATTAAAAACACAGCTTCTATCACGTGACGCACATGACGGCGGTCATTTTATACGGCACGTGAGAACAAGCTGAATGCACTGCTGCGATTGGCTCATGGCTCTAATTAACTTATAAGCGCGTGCCAGACGCACACCTGCGTCCCAAACTCTTCTAAACGCTGTAGCACCGTGCTACTGAAAAAACCCAAACCTGGGTAAACGTAGCGTTTCTCCAACAAATAAGTCCTACTTGTTAGGAAGGACAAAACGCTTCATAAACCTTTCATGGGGAAAGTTCGTTTTTTTTTTTTTTTTTTACCGCAACTGCTGTCCCCACATGTTTATACCCGGATTTCTTTATTTCTTTATTTTTTTTTACAGCTGTTTTCTGGCATCACAACATTGAGGTCAGTGAGTTGGTGTTTAAAAATGAATTGAAGCCAGGGCTTGTGGGTGAGTGAGCATATTTCTGCTCGAGTCTGACACACACATAAGCTTAGTAAAATTATATTCTCATTTTCACCTATTTTATTCTCTATGCACTTATTTAATAATTACTGTTAACTATTCATACTTCACTGTTACACACTTTAAGATTAATGGCTTTGTCACTTACTTTCTCTCTCTCAAACAAACAAAAAGTTTCTAGAGGGTTCTGACACATGATGCGCGTGTTAGTAACACGCGCACGTGGATGCGCATCAGAATGCGCTTATTATTTAAACTCGTACATGCACGCGCATCATAGTACGATAATAGTACATTTATTAATAAAAAAATACTAATCACAAAGGTTCAATTGAATATTATTGAAATTTTAGGCATGTGTGCTGGGAGCTAAAACACAAGTTTGAAAATAATTTTTGCACACGGAATAATTATAATTCAAGAAATTAAGGAGAGAAAACAAATCCTTCTGCGTGCACGCGCATCATGAAAAGCATTAATTGCAAATTACTGGTTATCTGTAGTTGTACAACCGTTGGTTATTTTTTCATTTAGATTTCTTAAGAAATAAAAACAATGAATCGAAAGTTCACAGGAATGTTCCATTTTAGGCATAATTTGTTCTCGAAACTAAAACAGGTTTGACATCCATTTTATTACACTTTTTATAATCATAATTCCAGCTGACAGAAATAGAAAGAAAACCGAGAGAGAGAGAGAGAGAAAATCCGTTAAATGCTTGGGTGCTTTGATGATTGCAGGTGCGCGTGCACGTTTGACTGGAAAAGGAAAGAGAGGGAATGAAACATAAGTTTAAAAAAAAAGTGCCTAAATGGTGTTGACAAGTTTGAAAACACCATAGCTACTCTGATCTATTATGAACATGATTACGAAAGAGTTATTATACCCATAAGACAATGATGTCTAAAAAGAAAACTGATAGCTGCTGAGTGGAACAGAGGAGAACTTACTCAAGCTGTTCAGCGGTGTGAAGTTGGAGCAGTACGGTGTCGAGCTGTAACACATGAAGTGTCTGCGGTGTTTTCTAGCCATCCGAAATTTTCCAAATTTATATGCACGTGTACACCGCAGCTTCGCTCACGGATAGCGCCCGCACTCGTGCCAACATGCCTGCGTCATGTGTAATTATTCTTTTATTTTCTTCTTTTAATAATGATGACTAGTCAAATCAGTTAAGCACTGACGTCACAGTAAACATATGCAGAACTCACGGAAAAATACAGCACAAATTACGCTCAACACTTCTAAGTAACAGCTTTTACAGGTATTACATATTTCTCACGTTTTGCACGTTTCGCGTGAATTTCACATGTAATAATGTAACGTGTAAAACAACACTAACTGATATCATGAAGCAGTCCTTCAAAATTCATATGCTGCAAATTTTTGTAATAGTTCTACAATAATTATGAAATGATAAGCTAATCATTATATAATTGAATGATCACATCATGCTATCTATCTATCTATCTATCTATCTATCTATCTATATCTTTTTAATTAAATTACTGTCAATGTAAAATTACAGCATTTTTAAAAATGGGTCATCTTGATCACTATTGCCTAGTATATAGTTTTTTTGTTTTTTTTTTGAAATACATGAGAGGATAAAGGATTTGCTAAGAACACACAACTAATCTGCAGTAATGATTTGGTTGACTTGGCTTTACCTATGCATGCCTGCCAATACACATAACCATGGATTAGTCCCCAAAACAAAATCAGGATTATGCGTGATACCATGCATACCATGATGGGACTAAAGTAATTTTGAATGAATAATAACCAATGATTGTATCTTGACGCATATAATTTATGGGAGAATTGTTAAATTTTGTATAGGGCTGCAACTAACGATTATTTTGATAATTGATTAGTTGGGCGATTATTTTTTCGATGAATCGGATAAAAACTAAACGCTTCTTTAATTTGATGTTTAGCTTATAACTATATAAAACCATAAATCAGGGTATTAGTTATGTATAAAAGTAAACTTAAAAAAATGCAAAAGCCCCATATGGAGTTTAATGATCTTTAATTTTGACATTTAAAACCTTCAATGAAAGACAAAGTTTGTTTTAGAACAGTAAAACTCCTCTAAATATGTGAAATATAAATAAATAAAAAAGCACAATTGTTGTACTCTTATTATATTGGATGGCATCTGTTATAGTGGCTGCTTGTGATTCAGTTGTTAAGAGATAAACAGCTAAAGTAATGTAATTTTGTATAATAAAATGATATGTGCATAAGTAAAACCACAGTAAATTACATTTGAAAACAGATTTTCTAGTTAACAAGTTAACTTTGTAGTGGATTATAAAAAAAACTGCAAAAAGCTAATAGACACAAATGTACTGTTATTTGCATTCGCTGAAAACCGCAGCAATCACTAAATGTAATATTCTACTGTTATTCGCACCGTGTAATTTAAGCTAAAGTAGTGCCATTTAACAAATCACTATTGCTCATGAGGTGATTGTGCATTGTGATGCTAGTGAGTAGCAAGTGAACAAATCTAGCGCGACTTTCCTGACATTAGCAACAGTTTAAACAAAAGCACTTAAACTATACAACTTTTACATGGTGAAGAGATACAGTTTTTACTTACTCTGCTGATGTTTCACCATCCGTAACACCAACATGCTGCCATGCCTTTAAAGCTCGGTCTTGCATAGCGTGCAGGTTACCGTCTTCTTAGAGGCGTTTAATGTAAATTGCTCCCATACCTTGGAGGACTTGGGGCGCAAGCTTTTTCCTGCAGACGCTTCTGTAACCTCCATTGCGCGAGCGACTGTGTATCTGTGTATATCTTTGTGTATTTGTACATCTTGTGGTCGCGCTCCTCAGTAACGTGAGCAGCCCAACTAATCGATAACGGTATTCATTAACAATGAATTTCATTATCGATTTTATCAATTAGTCGTTGCAGAGTTTGTGTGTGGGAGGGGGGGTGAAAAAGTGAGAGAGTGACGCTCGGTGTCAAAATAAGAGTCGCATGCGTGATACATGATACTCGGCGCTTGTAAACTTGCTCGGTTTCCGATTAAAAATGTATTAAAAATCTTTGCTCGGTTTGCGGAACACTCGCAATCCGAGGTTCCATTGTACTAAATATACTGTAGCAGTCCTTACAGTACAACTAAACTTTTAATTTTAAGAATTTAAGGTACAGCAACCGTGTAGGATACTGAGTATATTTTATTGATATGTAAATGTGTAAATACAGCAAATTAACTTAATTCACAGGTCAGTAGTGTACAAGTCTCATAGCAGGCCATACAGTATGTCACAAAAGTGAGTACACCCCTCACATCTCTGCAAATATTTAGTTATATCTTTTCATAGGACAGCACTGCATAAATGACTTTGACACAATGAAAAGTAATCAGTGTAAAGTTTGTATAGCAATGTAAATTTATTGTCCCCTCAAAATAACTAAAAATACAGCCAATAATAGCTGAACCCCTGGCAACAAAAGTGAGTACACCCCTAAGTGAAAATGTACAAATTGAACAGTCATTTTCCTTACCCTTTGTCATGTGACTCATTAGTGTTGCACTGTCTCAGGTGTCACCAGATAGCAGGTGAGTTAAATTTGGTATAAAAGCTCTTCCACTCTCTCAACCTGGCCACTGAAAGTTCAACATGGCACTTCATGGCAAACAACTTTCAGAAGACCTGAAAAAACTAATTGTTGCTTTACATAAAGACGGCCTAGGCTATAAGAAGATACAGCCAACTGTGCTGCACCACAGTGGCCAAGACCATCCAGCGCTTTAAGAGGAAAGGTTCTTCTTCTTCCATGGTCGGCCAAAGAAGCGGAGTGTACGTTCTTAGCGTTAGATCCAAAGATTGGCTTTGGAAAACAGACGGGATGAGTGCGTCTAGCATTGCTGCAGAGATTGAAGGGATGGGAGGTCAGCCTGTCAGTGCTCAGACCGTACGCCGCACACTGCATCAAATTGCTCTGCATGGTTGTCGTCCTAGAAGGAAGCCTCTTCTAAAGATGATGCACAAGAAACCTCGCAAACAATTTGCAGCAGACATGCAAACTAAGAACCAGGATTACTGGGAACTATGTCCTGTGGTCTGATGAGACCAAGATAAACCCATTTGGTTCAGATGGTGTAAAGCGTGTGTGGCGGCAACCAGGTGAGGAGTACAAAGACAAGTGTGTCTTGTCTATCGTCAAACATGGTGGTGGGAGTGTCATGATCTGGGGCTGCATGAGTGCTGCTGGCATTGGGTAGCTACAGTTCATTGAGGGGAAACATGAATTCTAACATGTACTGTGACATACTGGAGCAGAGCATGATCCCCTCCCTCCGGAAACTGGGCCGCAGAGCAGTGTTCCAGCATGATCATGACCCCAAACACACCTCCAAGATGACCACTGACTTGCTAAAGAGGCTGAGGGTAAAGGTGATGGACTGGTCAAGCATGTCTCCAGACCTAAACCCCATAGAACACCTCTGGGGCATCGTGAAAAGGAAGGTGGAGGAGCACAAGGTGTCAAATGTCCACCACCTCAGTTATGTTGTAATGGAGTGGAAGAGGATTCCAGTGGCAACCTGTGAAGCTCTGGTGAACTCCATGGCCAAGAGAATTCAAGCCATGCTGGAAAATGATGGTGGCTACACAAAATATTGACCTTTCACATTTTCACTTAGGGTGTTGCCAGGGGTTCAGCTATTATTGGCTGTATTTTTAGTTATTTTGAGGGGGCAATACATTTATACTGCTATACAAACTTTTACACTGACTACTTTTCATTGTGTCAAATAGTCATTCATGCAGTGTTGTCCTGTGAAAAAATAAAACTAAATATTTGCAGAGATGTGAGGGGTGTACTCACTTTTGTGACATACTGTATAATAAATTGCATGAAAGGCACACAAGGATTTGCATATCATGTGAGGGTTTTAAAGTGTAAGGGAATGTAAATATGTGAAAAAATACATCCAGTAAGTAATTGCACAAAAGTCCAGCATAGGGATTTGTTTTGAGATGTATTAGGGATATTAAGGTGTAATAGAATGAAAACATATTAGAAAGTATATGGGTTTTGCATAATAATCTGAAAAATATTAGTTACTGCACAATAGTCCAAATTGTAAACATGTTGAAAAATATAGAATGTAAAGTGCAACAGAATGTAAACATACTGGGAGTGTAGAATGTAAACATTTAGTGGACAGATACATACTATAGTATACAGAGAATGGGTGATAAATACAGAGGTAGCACAGGTAAGAAAAAACACCTAACTAAAATATAGCTTTTGTCATACTTTTAATGGTAATAATTATTGTAAAATCATTGGGTAAGTAAATATTAAAAGAGAAAGTCATGGGTATTTACACTGTCACATAAAAAAAGCAAAGGTCAACTCTCTTTCCTATGTAGACCTGAAAACTAGATGATGTCTAGTAATGTGTAGGAGGAATGTCCCACAATTCTGTATCATAGATTTAAACAGTGCCCTGTGGTGAGTGAGATTTGATTAATGTGACAACCAACTCTTCTCCTAGTTTTCTCCTAGTGCTGTAGATCCTTTGCACTACACAGTTGGTTAGACAAGCTAGCTAATTTAATTACTTGCAGGTTTAGTAAATGCACATTATTGCACAGGTCTCACAGCAGGTCACTTGCTTGAATTATTATAATTATGGAAGCTGTAGCTGAAGAGATGACATTTTAGTTGAGGATAAATTAACTTTCTAATCTAACTTAACCACCTTGCCAAAATTCAACAACAACAAGGGAACTTTGTAAAGCACATTAGCATGTTTTATATACGCAACATGTATTGAAGGAAAAATTACTCAAAAGTCACCCTGGCAAGACTCGGACAGTATTCATCATCATTATCAGATGATGCTAAGAAAGCACAGCTTCTTTTTTTTTTTGATTTTTCTCAGATTTTCTCCCTAATTTAGTCGGGTCCAATTCCTCCCCGTCACAATGGGCTACACATTAAGGCTACTACTACCACTCAGCCGGGAGGGCCGAAGACTATCACGTGTTTCCTTCGAACCACGTGATGCCAGCCGACCGCATCTTTTCGAACTGCTCGCTCACGCACCGTTGGGGGGGCGACGTAACACGTTCCGTTGCGCAAGCTCACGAATGCCCCTAACTGGCTGTAGATTTGTGATTAATGTGAGAGCACTAAGTACCTCTCATCCCTCCCCTCTGAGAGAGCTCGGCCAATCAGCTCTCTCTAGACCTCTAGACCTCCGGCTGCAAGAGGTTACAGCATCACCTGGGATTTCTCACCCGATCTCCGGATGATAGGGTGAGCACTTTACCACTGCTCCACTCGCCAAAAGCACAGCTTCTGAAGTTTCTTGTACCATGAGCCTCCAGTTTAAATCACCATGGCTAGACGAGTCCATCTTGTTGCATTATGAAATTGGTAAAATTTTTATTCCTAAATATCTTATATGTTATGTTGTATAATTACACTATGTAACAAATTTTCACTTTTGTTCTGTTCCTGGGTTGAAAGTGTGTTTTCCTAACCCGTTAGGTCTAGAACAGAAAGGAAATCGCTGTTATTCCAGAAAAGCTTCTGTGACCGGGACAATGAAATTTTGAAAATCAAAAATGCGTGTTTTCGAGAAAATTCTCGATTCGCTTTCAATGCCGAGCTTCCTCCTAGAATATTCCTGCACTTCTAGAGTCCAGATGTTTCTACAATTCTCCTGAACACTCTAGAACGTTCAAGAAACTCTCAGAACTTTCTAGAACGTTCTCGAACTTTCCAAAAGTAGCTATACAGGTAAAAAAGCACAGGTGTCTCGAACCAAGATTCCATTTCGTGTTATTGCTGACTGAAAGGATAACGATTCGTAGTTGAAGAGAAGTTATTTATTTGATATGGCATCAAGAGGTTGTTTGCATCCAGCTGATTCATTCTGCTACGTGTGCGGACAATTCATAAAGACAAGAGCGAAAAAGTATTCCGTGGAAGCAAGTCGTATAATGTGCGAGGCCTACCAGGCATACTTCGGCGTGCTGGTCGGGGACCAATGACAAATCTTGGGCACCGCATTTCACATGCGAATTTTGCAAGAAAACACTTGAAGGTAAACTGAACAGTTGCCTTCAATGCTTTAGATCTAGTTCATTTCAAGGAGTTGTAACTTACAAAGTTTTGTCATAAGTCGTGTATTGTAGGCAAATACGGTCCATCTTGAAATCGTTCCCTATTTTGAAATTTCCTGCCCTCAAATTATTATAATTCTTATATATTATTATGTGCTATGTGGAGTTGGTGCAGACTCTCATAAAGAATTACGCCAAAATGGGATGCAGAATGTCTCTGAAAGTCCATATCCTTGATTCGCATCTCGACAAATTCAAGGAGAACATGGGCGCTTACTCTGAGGAGCAAGGCGAGCGCTTTCATCAAGATATATTGGACTTTGAACGTCGTTACCAAGGACAGTATAACGAAAACATGATGGGGGACTACATTTGGGGGCTACTTCGAGAAAGTGATTCACAGTACAATCGTAAATCTAGAAAATCTATGCATTTCTGAACCTTGTTGAGTGGTTTCCGACTGTGTTTGTCTATTCCTTGTGCAATTTTTGTTTTTACCTGATCATAATGATGAAAATGAAAAAAAAAAAGTTTATTTTTCCAAAAGAAACGAGTTTTCTTCGTGCTGTTGCCATGAAAGCAAAGTTTGTGCTTAATGAAGTCATTTTTTCACATACTTTAGACATAAGCAATTGAAATATAACACTTAGAAGCCAGGAACAAAAATTGTTACATAGTGTTATATGCTATATGTTATGATGATGATAATATAATATGTGTATTATATTAATATAATATCAAGCATATCATGTCATTATCATATTAATATAATATCTATCTATTAAGCGAGAACGATATATTAGTGGAACCTTGGATTACGAGCATAATTCGTTCCAGAAGTGGGCTCGTGTTCCAAAACACTCGTAAACCAAATCATCATCTCCCATAAGAAATAATGAAACCTCAAATTATTCATTCCACAGCCCCCAAAAATAAATACATAAAAATAATTAATGCAATCTATAAAATGAAAATAAACAAATTAATCTGCACTTTTATAAAATCCCGACAGATAAGTGTTTCCGTTGGTGCGCGCAGGCGTCGCATGCGTGATACATGATACTCGGCGCTCGTAAACTAATACTTGCTTGGTTTCCGATTTAAAAATTATTAAAAATCTTTGCTTGGTTTGTGACTAATTTCCAAAAAACATGCCCTAACGGGTTGTATTCACCACTGCAAATTTGCCAACAGTTGAATTTATAATTCATTGGGGAATGAAGTATAACAATTTTCACCATATATGGTCACACTAAATGCTGATATATATAGTATATAACGGCATATACAGTATGGGCTTGTTCAACATTTATTGGTAATGATGTATGAAAGTGTCACTACTACAAATGTAAGATCATGACACAGCATTAGAGTTTCTTTCCTTCAAGTTCTTTCATTAATTTATTCTTTTTAAGGCATAGAAAACTACAGCAAAAATCCAGATACATTCAGATTTATTCCAGATTCTGTTTGTAAAATTTACAAACGTTCTTCTTCTTCTCCTTTTTCTTCTTAGCATCATCATCATCATCATCTATAATAAGAATAGGAATTAACCTCAAACAAGGGAATAAAACACGAAAGTGGCTGGAGTGGCTGCTATTATGAAACGTGAACTGAAACTTTATCTCAAAAATTATCCCAAAACTCATCCTTGCACATTTCTTGTTTTGTGTGTTTTTCCCATTGTGTAACACACAGAATTTTTAGGAACAACTGCATCACACACGGATGATTTTCTTCAGGTGTGGGAGGAAGAAGTTTCCTGAATAATTGTGAAAGTGACATTTCTGTTTGGAAGTTGCGCAACAGAATAGACAGGGAAATAAAACAATCAAATAATTTCAGTGCAAAATAATTCCAGGCTGTAAAGATTCACATGGCTGGGAATTTGAACAGAGTTTCAGGCACTTTATGCAGATTTTCTCCAGTTGCCTAAGTGTAAATTGTTCAGGTAAATTCTCTTATTAATTTAACACAGGAAGCACAGTGAGCTCAAAGTTCCTCGACTACCAGAGAACTGCAATGGTTTCAAATAAATAGAGTTCACATAATTCTGTGAAAACAAGACACTTTTACTACACGTTTTGATACACAGACAATGATTCAGGGCAGATCAACTCATTTCAGTATGTTCATGCTGCTGTCACTTTCACTATTGTAAAGACCCTGAGCTCATCTCTTTTTTCCTTAGATGCTCATAAAAGTTGTCAGAGAGGAATGACAATTCATCTAAATGTCAGTTTTTAATCATACGCTTTTTGAGTGCATGCTTGTGGTTAGAAGTTCCTCAACTCCAGACATGACTCAGTTCTCTTAACCACAAATAATTATTATCTCGGGTCTTTAACAACTTGACCACTTTGTACTTGTGCTCAAGATTTTCATATGGTGATGTAAATCTCTCATTGTTGTTGATGGGATTAGAAATACCGAAAAGCAAGTACAGGGGAATTACAAATATAGATCCTATAAAGCATTTGAAACACATGTTTATGCAAACGAATTAGGGATTTCACCCATATTCAATGATCTTCACACATGATGCTTAGTGCAAATCATACTGTGATCGTGTAATGTCCAGATATTCTCTCCTGTGACATTCTGGGGTGGACGTATGTCTTAATGATCTTCAAGTTTAAAAAGGACTGCTTACGTGATGCTACAGTAACTTTAACTGTTAGCAGAAAGTAATGTGCTATGTTGAAATTAGTAGACAGAGCCAAGAGTCTCACAAAGCGTTGCTTTGTAAATATGTTCTATCGACATATTGTCAGGGAAAATATGTACAGCAGTTCTTTTCTCTAAAAACAAGTTTTTCCAACCCAAATCAATCAAGTTTTGCATCAGGTTCTTGCAATAATCAAATAGTGTTGTATTTTTAACTGCTTACCTGAAACTCTGTGCTGAGAGTAAGAATCAGTAGAGACAAAAAATAATGAATTAATTTGGAAAACCTCTTATAATGAATAGGGAGTTCTGTACCTACAAGAGGAAGAAAACACTCTTTACTGCACTGCTCCAAAGGTGTGACAGCCTTCATTACTCTCGTACTGTAGATAAACCTTCTTTCTTTTTCTTTGTCTTGTACAGTATGTGTGAACATCATTTTCATTGCCAGTTCCTCTGCTGTTTCCCATTTCCTGGAAACTCTAACCAATATCTCACAGTCCACCGGTCATAAAACAACAGAAAGCTGTTCGGTGTGACTCAGGTGTACAATTAATTCGCAGCATAACACTTGGATTTTTGTTTTTACTTTTTGGACTCACTTATTTTTTCCCCTCCAACCAGTGCAATTATTTAATTTTGAATGCTGTTGCTGAAATAGCATGTTCTGTCTGCATGTTTTTGCATTCTTCTCAAATGATCAAATTACATGAAGGTCTACATTTCCTGTCTGTGTGTACTCATGAGTCAACTTAAATTCCAGATTGGTGACTTAACCACCCGTCAGTGGACAAGAAGAAACTACCTGCTCCCCAGCCATATGCAGGGAAACCTGAAAGATGTAATGCGTTCATACTGCAGTATTCACTGATCTTTGAAATGCAACATTCTCAATTTCCCTCACAGAAAGCAACAATCACATTTATGCTTTCTCGCCTAGAGTGGGCAAAATATAATTTCAGCTCGCTTGACAGTAGACTCCTTTGTGAAGGCATTTAAAGTCACGTCCCATCACCCATATATGGCAGGTGGTGACCTCCTCCATGCTCCATATTAGTCAGGGTGGCCACTTGGTAACCCTCGAGTATGCCATCAAATTCCAGCCGCTGCTGGCCACATACATGCAGGGCTGTCCAAACAGTTTCAGGATAAATTAGCCACCCTCAAGCGACCTGGAGGAGTTGTACAAGCTGTCGACTCGAATCCATAATCGTTTACGTGAACATCATGAGGAATGACTAACTGGTTGGTTCACTGGTTATAGGTGTAAGTTTGTACCTTGGCCTCAGGGTATAGAGCAGCTGAAGGGGACTACAACACATGCAGCTGGAAGCCACTGAGCAGTAACACAACGTAGCCGCAAGAGTGCATCTTTCTTCAGCTGTTCCCCCGAGACTACTGGGATTTCAAGTAGGTGTCAGAAGCTGCGTCCCCAAAGACATTTCAACAGCACAATAAATCTCCTCCCAGGGGCATTCCCACCCAGAGGTAGGTTGGTCTCTTTATCCCCTCTGGAACAGCTGGCCATGTATAAGTATGTTAAAGGTCTTAATGTCTTATAATGTCGTATATAAAAAACAGGGACCATCGCCCTTGTATTGATTATCATGGATTTAAACCTTGTAACCCAAAAAGCGATATCCCCTGCCTTTAATGAACTCTGCCTTTGAATGTCTGCAGAAAGCCAGGGTTTTCATGAAGTTAGATTTTATGTAGTGCCTACAACTTACTTTGTATCAAGGCAGGGGATGAGTGGAAATCTGTGTTTATCACACTCAGTCCATTATGACTATCTGGTCCTTCGGACTGACCAATGCACCTGCTGTATTGCAGCAGTTTATAAATGAGGTCCTCAGGGAGACCCTCTTTAACAAAGCGCTTTACGTTCATCTATCTGGACGATATTCTAATATTTAGTAGCTCTTTGGAGGAACACATCATCTACAGTATATGCAGCAGGTCTCTTCTCTTACGACTGTTAAAGAAATCACCAATCTATGTACCACTACATCATTCTTGGGCTTTGTGGTTTCCAAGGGGCATGTCAGCATGGACTTGGCCAAGATAAAGGCTGTATTAGATTGGCCACAGCCAACATCACTCCATGCCGCCCAACGCTTCCTTGGTTTCACAAAGATAAGATCTTATTCTTATCTTATTCTTAAGATATTTCATTAAAGGACTCAACACTCCAACACCTCCCTCACCCCGTATTGTTGACGAGGCCCTGGCATTGTCTGTGTGGTGAATTCTAGGATGGTTACAGACCAGAAGAGTACTCATGGGTTCCAGCCTGGCACATACTGGACCCTAAGCTTATCAGAGGAGTGTCATCATCATTTTGTGATGCATTTAAAATGGAAACACGAGAAGCCAGTGAGAGAGAGTGGCATGCGATCCGTCAAGTGTGCGGTCTCTGTTTAAGTTCAAAGTGCAAAGCACTCATCTAATCACCATATGTAAGGGTCGAACTGTCCAGAGAGGGTGAGAAAGTATATTTTTAGTTTTCAGAGCACCGTTCGATCTTGATGAGATTTTCTTTAGTCTCTCTTTAGTTCCTAATGAATAATCCACTTTTTCTCAGTGCAGGAAGGTCTTAAGCACTCTCACACATTCCTATTTCATTGACCCCCTCAGAAGCCCAGCGTAAGGGCTCTTTATAAATATTATTAAATCCTTTGGTATGGCTCTCTAACCCGCACCATGTAATGCTGTAATGCTACTGCTGATATTCTTACCCATCCTCACACAACGAGTGCTTTAAAGATGTTCTATTGATGGCATCTCTGTGTCGACAAAGTTCTGTGCTGCTTTTACAACACATTATAAGGCTCTTTTTATTAGCTTTGGTGAAGAAGCTGTAATAAGCTATCATACAATGTGTTGCAATGCTCTCTGTTGGGCATTTTTGTAAAAGTTACCCTGCAGATTTTGGGTGAGGTTGACTCTGTTTAGCCTCCTTAGAATATAAGGAAAAGGTTGTGCTTTTATAACCACTGTTGCTCAGGAGCCTTCCAGTTGGACAGTGTCTTTTAATGTGTTTGAATCATTTAAAGGATATTTTGAAACGACAGGCATGAGAGAGTTATTGGGACGGGTTACTTAAGGGTTTTGGGGACGGTACAGTTATGGTGGGTTTGAAGCAGATGGATTACAGCAGCAGAAGACCACACTGGGTATCGTTTCTATCAGCTAAGAACAAGAAAATGAGGCTCACCAAAACTGGACAACAGAAGATTGGAAATGTGTTGTCTGGTATGAGGAATTCTAGGGTAAGGGTAAGAATTTGGCATAAATACCAGGAAAGCCTGGATCCATGCTGCCTTGCATCAGCGGTTCAGGCTGGTGGTCGGGTAATTTTGTGGGAGATATTTTCTTGGCAAAAAGTATTGTTGTTAACCATGTCCCAAAAGGGGTCCAACCCCTTCCTCTGCTCATCTGCTCATATTGATGAGCCACCCCGTTGTAACTTAATATTTTGGTGTCATCCATCAAATGTTCAAACAGCCATGTGGAGAAATAGCCAAATGTGCAAAAAAAAATCTCATCAAAACAACTTGTCAGCAGAGAAAAGTGGAAAGTTTTGGACCTCCCAAGTCAATCTCCTGGTGCTTATTCAATGAAAAATGCATTTATTGTAAATAGCTGAAAAACAGAAAATAGACGCATACAGTATCGGCACTACACACATTCTGTGGTACAGGACATTAACGATTAAAAGGAGTCACATGTAAATTATCCCCTTTTTTTTTTTTTTTTTTAAATATTTGCCTTCTCTGTAAATTCGTTGTTATACATGCATAAATTCCCCTGTGACTGATATTAGTTTCTCATTTATATACATCTATATCTATATATATCTATATTTAGGACACCGTGGCGACTAAAATGGACTAGATATATAATGATAATTAATTACAATTAATTATCACTATACAACTATCCCAGAATTGGTCACTATTCCATTAATATGTAAGGAATCAAACATGATGAATCATGATGTTACAGCAAATTAATTAACCAATGGGTTGATTTTCTGTGGCATGATGTAGACTAAAGTGGAGTTACTATTAACATCCAGGTTGATCATTTTCTGAGGTGTTTCTTCCCTTTTATTACAATTTATCAATTATTTCTTGATAAATTTTTATTTATTGAAGAATATCCCATCATACCTTTTATTTGGTTATAGATAATGGAGATGGAGACAATATACAACTTTTTCTGTGTGACCTTATCTACCAACACTGCCACTTTCTCTGACTGAACGTCATTGAACCTCATGTGATAGACTGTCGCAGCTCTTACTTAGTTTTTAAAAGGGTAGTTAACAATAGAAATGAGAATTTTCACTGATTTTATCCTGGCATTATTTTGTAGAACGTCACAGAATGACCACCTTGAAAACTGTTTTGCACAACGTGTACCACAATCTGTATAAATGTAAACCTTTGACTAACTGTACATTCTACAAGGGTTAAAATTCACATATGCAGACGACACTGTGACACTGATATCGGTCCAACTTTGCACAGCTCTGTATGCACATGTCGAAGTGTCTGCAGTCTGGGTGTCAAAAGACATCAAGTCACAGTATATGAAACAAAGTTTTTATTTTTTTATTTTACATATTTGTACATAAACATTTCTTCCCTCAAATAAAGAATCTGAATACAATAGGATGAAAATGATATTAACACACTCATTTAAAATGACTCGTGTCAGAGGATCAACATTCACAAAATGTTGAATACCAATCAGTGTGAACATATTACCAAAAGCTACGACTTGACTACAAGGCAGGCATGTTTCCTTTTAGACGTTTAGCACCTTCAAATCAAAAGTTTCAGTTCAAAACTACCGTTTGTGCGGAATAAAACAGGCCAAAATACTGTCCAACTTAAAATTGTCAGCAGTTAATTTTTGTTTTCTTTATACAGAGAGGTCTTTTTAGCTTTTTAAGTCTGACCTTCGACTAATTTTCTGACTATATCTTTTACTTTTATACTGTTGTTTCTTTTTTCTTTCTTTTTTTTTTTTTTGGTAATTTGACAGATATAATTTGCTGGCAAATGTAAAAATTAAGGACTATTAAGAAGCAAGGCCAATCACTGCACAGAAAGCCAGGAACAGTATCTGAGACACACTTGAGTTTTTCTGCAGTCAGGAAGTGCTCCGTCATTTGTATTTGTACATCCATAGAAGCAAAAGAAAAGTGGCTCTTGTCTTTATTGAAGCCATGATGGTGGAAGGTTTTGGGTGATGACAGCAGGGCTTATTTTGAAAGTGTCTTCTCGGCCATGTGCTTTTGCTGGCTCTCAGCATGCCTGTTCACACAAACACACTTTATATCAGTACAGAACGAGCTACAGAAAAATAAGTTACCGTTTAATGCTTAAAAATGACTGATTTGACTGATCATGGCTAAAAGTAGAGATTGAGTTCAAATCATATCTCTTCTATATGAAGGTTTTGTTCTGTAGCAGCGCTTCATGTGGCCACTTTTGGCCGAGTGCTACAGACTGCATCGGTTTTGAATTCGACACAGAGCGGATAAACATTATTCTCTGACCTTTCTTCAACAACCATTATGTTATAAAAGCCATGACCTCATCAGTTATAAATAAACGATAAAAGGATGCAGTCAAAGCACCAGGATAAATACCAAAAGCCTTACCTAGTCAGATCTTCAATGTCCACTAGCATAGCGTCCTGCTCCATGTGAAGCTCATCTCTAATCAGCAGCAGCTGGACAAGCTCCTCATTCAGACCTGCTCCGAGACATGGCACATTCACAAGTTAACAAAAATACTCCAAAACCCAAACATACTGTAGAGTATATAACCCCTGCGACACTGAAGCTTTCTTTTTATATAACATAATGCAATGTTTTGTACTACTACAAAATTTTTTTTTAATTACTAAAATGTACAAATGAGCAACAATGATCAATCTCCCACCCCCTTTTTATATCATACTTTAATATGTAATTGCATATTAAACAAATGAAAGATGGCATGAGTGTACTGTATCAGCAACAGTGTTTTCAATCAATCTCAAGCAGCAAGGAAAATAAATAAAAAATAAGGGGAACCCCTCACCACCCACACACACCCACTCACACACACACACACACTGCACACGTATGATGACACTGCATATTGAGAAGCGCAACAAGTGTATAGTGACTCAACTTAAACCATCATCTTCTTCGTAACATATTTCTTTGCTTTCTTTTTTTGCACGAGACTGTCATAAGAATTTGCATGAGAAGTTAAACATTAAAAAATCTTATGGGACCTGTTAAATTGCTCGTCTGTACAATTTCCCAGTTCACAGGTACTTTCTCAATCAATTAGGGTGCCTGCTTTCAGCACGAAATCCGCTCTACACATACTCTACGCATGTGTGTAGGACGTGATCAATGAACCTTGTTACTCTCGATTGCATGCATGATTTTATTATTATTGATGCGTTTCACTGCTGTCACTGGCTGCTGTGTAAAAACCAAATCATTCATTCCGAACGCCTGAATAGCAGCACTGTGGACACAGCACGCTCGTTTTTGTCAAACTCGTACTCATTAATCTCGCACTTCAGTCTTACAGTATTTGTAGCAGTGCCGAGCCTTTAAACACGACCTAATATTTTACCTAATAATTTACTTGTTAATCATTTTTGGATATGGGTATGTAGTACATGCAAAGAAATATATAAAAAAAATAGTATTGCTAGTATTATTGCTAGTATAGTAGCTACTATTGCATGCTGGAGCAGGATAAAACTTCAGGGTAGTAATTCTGAGAAGTCATCAAAATGTACCAGAGAATCACAGAAGCGGTTAATAAAAACGAAAGGGAAATCAGGAAGGCAGATATATTTTTACCAGTAACATTAACAGATTGCGAAATCCTTTAAGACTTAAGTAAAACTTGTTTTAAAAAAATGTCAATGTTACAAGCTCAGTAGGATTAATTTTCTTTTTCATTTCCCAAAAGGAATCGATAAAAAAACAGGGTTGTATTTTTTTTTTTTTTTTACATTTTCAAAATGTTTTTACTTCCACAAATATAAATCTGCTTAAAAAAAAGAAAGTGTGCATTTACTTTCAATCTGTGAGTGGAGGTCATTAACGATGACCTGCAGCTGACCCAGGGTCATGTCTCGCAGATCTGTGGGCTTCAGGCTTCTCTTCATCAGACACTCACTGATGTGGGGCATGTGGGGAAGCTACACACATGCACGCACGCGCACACACACACACACACACACACACACACACACACACACACACACAAACAAAATCAGTTACACAAGTATTTCTGTATGCACAGCAGGACATGTTTATATACATGATTTCAGAGTAAACAATAAATATAGATTTCTGTTATTGGAGGTTGATTTGTATAAAATCCCATGCTTTAAACAGGAAGTGACTTGTATCACAATATCCATATCCACATGAGTAAGTGAGCATGCAAGCTGAACACAATTATGACATGATCTATGCTCAGTTGTAAACATGAACGTGTGTACAGAATCTTCGCTTTTGTGTAAGAATGTATAAGAGTTAATGCTCTGTCATACCTAAAGTAATACTATATCCTCCAGAATGCTTTGTGATTCTGCAATTCTACTGTAGATAAAACTCTGTTATTGAGTCAACATTGGTATTAGGTTGTTTCTGAAAGTTAGCATGACTTTAATGAAATGATGTTGCAACAGCGTTGAATACTGTACATGATGATGGGATAACAATGAATGGGGTGTTGCATGCTTTCCATTGGATCACAGTCATCAATACTTGTTAATGCACATACTGTACATGACAATGAGCACCACAAAATAATAGCAATTTACAGCTAAATGTTTCTACAATGAGTTACAGTGAGAAGAGCTAACAGAATAACTTACAGGGAGAAGAATAATTATAGAGTATGATGCAGATATGTTCATTTAAATGAAAGAACCAAGGAACAATGTCATGTTGACTACAAAAACATGAATGATTAATTGTTATACAAGTAATAGTCTAGATCATCTCATTAGTATGAATATGGAATGTTTGTGACCGTCCCAGGGAGCAGGAAAGTAGAAAGGGAAAAAAAGGGGCAGAAACTATATAGATATTTTTTATCCATGTGTAGTTTCCCATGATCAGTCTGTTTCTTAGGTAGACAGGGATGAGGGCAATCACTGGGACCAGAGGAGTTTTGCTTTTGAAACATTGTGCATTTGACCTTTACTGAGTCACACTTGATGCTCCTACTGCTTACTAGCCAAAAACATTCAAACCTAACCGTATAGGCATTGGGACGTGGCTTATTCTGAAGATTTGGTTCTGTGGAAGTGTCATGTTTGGTGATTTCCACGCTTTAACACACAGCAATTTGGTGTAAGACAAATCATGAGTAATTGTATGGTAGCAAGCCGTGAAGGTTCAAGAAATCATGAGCAAGATTTAAAGCCTATAAAATCTGACTTGGAGAAACCGAGATTTAAAGGCTATAAAAGCTGAAATCGGAGAAACCGAGTCAAATACAGGTGCATCTCAAGAAATTAGAATATCATTGAAAAGTTGATTTATTTCAGTAATTCAATTCAAAAAGGGAAACTCGTACTTTATATAGTTTCATTACGCACAGACTGATAAAAAAAAAAAAAAAAAAAAAAACATTTAAGAAAAGTTCATTATTAGAGACTCGTGGTGTTACACGGCTAATTAGCTAATCATCTAATTAACTCAAAAAACATGCAAAGGTTTCCTGAGCCTTTAAATAGTCTCTCAGTCTGGTAAAGTAGGCTGGCTGTTCAGAGTCCTTTATCCAAGCACATTAATGGAAAGTTGAATGGAAGGAAAATATTTTGGTAGAAGCGGGTGAACAACCAACAGGGAGAACTGCAACACTTGTGAGGATTGTGAAATAAAGCCCATGCAAAAAAAAGTCTGAAGGAAGAGAAGAGAGCAGAGTTTGCACAGTCTGTGGTGGTTTGTGGAGCCATGTCTTCTGCTGGTGTTGGTCTACTGTGTTTTTATCAGGTCCACCTGATCTGCCAGGAAGTTTTATAGCACTTCATTCTTCCCTCTGTTAACCAACTTTATGGAGATACTGACTTCATTTTCCAGCAGGACTTGGCACCTGCCTACACTGCCAAAAGTACTAGTACCTGGTTTAGGGACCATGGTATCCCTGTGCTTCTATGGGATATTGTGATGGTGTATTGTATTGTGATGACACTCGACCCAACAACGCAGAAGAGCTGAAGGCTGCATTGCTGCAGTAATTCATGCAAAGGGATCCCTGACAAAGTCTCGAGTGCTATACATGTTCCTACAACATTTCTTTGTTCAAATGATTTTTAAAAATATTTATTGGTCTTAAGTAATTTTCTGAGGTACTGAATTTTGGGTTTTCATTAGCGCTAAGCCATAATCATCGAAAATAAAATAAATAAAACATTGAAATATAACAGTCTGTGTTTTTTACTTTTTTAATTAAATTACTGAAATAAATAAAACTTTTCAATGATATTCTAATTTATTGAGAAGCACCAGTAATTTAATATTGTGTTTTCTACTATGGAGTTGAACTTTCAATTAGGTGTTAATTTTTTGTTTAACTCCAGAAACAGGACCTTTTCCTGCATTAAATATTGCTACAATGAGTATTGAAAAGGTGTAACTGTTGGTGAATTGCTGATCTATTGCTGATCGAAAAGGAATGAAATCTTTTTAGATGTAATACCTCGGGACAGTGACAGCAACTTTGATAGTTTGCCGTGTTGGAAAAAAATAGTCACTACTTAGACTCTTTTATTCTATGGATATGGGAACATTTCCAACAACATCATCTTTTTTAGGTGGTGTTGAGAGAGGTTTATACCCACACTTGAAGTAATTGGTGTTGGTAAACCTGCCTTATTTTACTGACTTTGTTAGGTTCAAATGACTGTCACAAAGTGCTACTAAACTGCTTCATGTCTTTAGAGTCAGAAAGCATGAGGATTGCATGATTAGTTTCCTTTGTTGGTCTCTCTCCCTCTGTCCTAGGATTAGCAGTGCCGTGCCAGCGAGTGGTTAGTCATAGTGCACGCTGGGATTTCTCCTCCTGCAGTGAGATACAGAAATCCCCCTCCCCCCCACCCCCTCCGTTTACCAAACATTCTTTCTCACTCATTTTCCTCCCACAGTACTGCGAACACGAACCTAGCTTCCTCTCTTCCTCCTTTTTTTTTTTTTTTCTCTCTTGTTGTATCCGTCTGGCTCCATTTCTCCATCTCTCCATTCCTCCATCATAATGTTACACTTGTTTGTCTGCTTCCACCTTTAAAAAGGAGTTTCATAGTTTCAGAATGTGTGCGCACGCTATTTCTGCTTCCTCGGCCGTGTTTTGTTTCGGCAGGTTGGTGTCATCAGCTGCTTCCTGATTTGTGGTGATGTCGTGTGATGTGTTTTTCTGTCTGAGTTCAGTCCAGCAGAGAGTGGTGTTGGTATCTGACAGAAATGATGAAAATGAAAACTGAAAGCTGAAGTCTGCTGGTGGGGAAACGAGTAGCGCTAGGTGACTCGAACATGGACTTTCCTTAAGAGTACTTGTTGCATCTTACGTTATGCCTTTTAATGAGAAGAGGAAATAAACACACCAGGATGAGGACATACGGTCCCAGAAAAAAAATGACAGAATTAAATGCTATACATGTTTTACACTAAATTCTTTTTTTTTTCTTCTTTTTTTTCCTTTATATTTTACTTTTTTAGTATTAAACATTGTGATTTGCTGAATCATATTTAAATTACACTATTGATTAGACGAAACTTAAGTTGTATGAAATTATTTTATCAAGGTCACATGACCTCCATCTCAACTCTCCTAAAAAACTGGAAGGACGTTTTATGTTACTGATATATGTTCTGCAAGTACTGGAATAAATATAGGGCTCGTCCAGTTCCTCATTTATTCATTTAAGTATTCTGGAGATCTGCTGCCTGGAAGGCAGAGGTGGTGTGAGAAAGTAAATACAGAGGAAGAGGCCGCAGTGTTTCCCACACAAAGAGTATACTTTACATTACATTTTACATTTCAAATACAAGTTAAAACATAGTAATGGAAAAAATGGCTGAAATGCTGTTTTTTCTTTATACAAAAATCGTGTTCAGTTCTTAGCTTTTACTTGTTTGTAATCTTAACATGTGTGTGAAATAATAATAATAATAATAATAATAATAATATCACATAAATAAAACTACTATGTTAAAGGTAATAAGTATTTATTGTTTATTGTATGTCGTAGACCATTTTTGTGCTGGCAGGTAATGCCGGACATTCTCCCTGGTTACCACTGAAAGTATATTTTACACCTGTGGGGAAACACTGAGCTGATCATCATCATTTAATCCTGTCCTGGAAGTTTAAACTCTGTTTTCTGCTTAGAAAATTTAGAAAATGTAAATTAATTAATTAATACATTTAAAATTAATCTGAGGTTTTTTTTTTGTTTGTTTACTTAGGATATGACAAAATTATGATGAAATTATGATTTAGAATTCATAAAGTAGAATTTCGATCCAAATTTTCCCCCAACATGTTGACATCATACACCTCGGTTCTGGATAGCCAATAAGCTGTTTTTCCCCCTGCTCAGCTAAACTGCACTACCTTTCTCCGGTTTAGTTTCATCAGAAACTCCCAGAGGTGCTCATTAAAACTCTCTAGGTATTTAGGTGTCCAGCACTTTATAAATAACACTGATCTTTCACTGAGGCTCTGACACGGAGGAAGCGATACAACCAAAAAGAACAGAAAGCGGAACTGTACAGTACTGACACGGATTCAGGTCTTTTTCTCTCAAATCTCCACTTGACTCCCTGCAGCTCTGTGGGTTAGTAGGTGAGGGGACACATATTGTATGCAATACAATGAAAGTAAAAGACAGGAAAGGCAGAAACTGGGATTTGATGTTGGGACACAAATGGGATAGATGAAGAAATTGTAATTCTTTCATCAAAGCATGGAAATTAAACCTGATCAGATCTGTTGTTCAATGGATGCGTAATGATGAGTTCATGCAAGATTATACCTGATGTTAGTAATAAATTGGCCTCTATGGGGCAGCAGATTGTACTTGACATTTGTTTCTTGCTCCTATTTGGGGCCCCTATAATCATAACCACTGACGCCACCTGTTACTCTCACAAGCCAGACATCTACCAGAGCATCTCAACCTGAGGCCCCAGTTCACTAATTTACTGTGTAAGCCCAAGCTATTCTCATTGATCTCTCGGTAACTGCTCTCCTGTGTCAAACCCAATGAAAGGACATTTTCTTCTCTCAGTAGCTTAAAGCATTCTTTATAAAAAAAATGTAAAGTGACAAATGGTGAAACATATGTTAAGTAAGGAAGAAAAACAAATCAGGAAGTACTGCTAGAAAAAAAAGAATCAATGACAGGAAATCATAGGCTGCCGCACATGGAGTCACGGTTATCACCCTGAATTTGATTATCCAATATCAGCATGTGTATTGTGTGTCTGGAACTGCTGAGAAAAGAAAATTCATCAACAGTTTCTGACTAAGAATGATGTCGATGAGGATTATGATTATAGTTTTAGACCTACTGTACTCACCAGGTCTGCCACTGGCGACTTCTTACGGTTCTGTTTCTCCACCTCCACCTGCATCTTGGCCATGGGTTTGGCCATCGCTAGTGCCAGTTTGGCCTCGGCCTGCAGCTTCTTCTGTCTGCTCAGGAAGTCCATATCCTCCAGAGACTCCGAATCATCTTCTGTGGTGTCCCGGTCTGAGTACGATGAACTCTGCTTACTCTACATGTGGAGGTGGATAAATAGCGAGGAAGAAGGCATTTAATACATTTAAATAGATTTAATGGAATATTTGGATGGTGCCTTGGTATAGCACTATAGAATACATTAGGGAATGAATGTTATATCTTTACATGCTGACTACAAAAAACAAAACATTTGAAAATGTTGTGCACAAAAATGCCTGGATTTAAATAAAATTTAAATTAATTTCAGCTTACGATTTGGTTCACTGCTATACGATGCTTATCCAAACTAGCTAATACAGTGACATGTTCATCGGTATTAATTTCAATAAATTAAATAGGAAATCTCACTGTATACAATTATAAATAAAAATATTATTTTTTACTACTGGTGCATCCACAAAACATCCCAGGTCTTGTCTGTTTATAGTCTCTTGATCAGATTTTAACTGTTTGCATTCACACTTGTCATCACATGTAGCCATGATCATGTGTGTCATTCATACCCAGATGTATCATGATAAAACATGCTTGAAGCAAGTACAGCTGTTAGAAAGAAATTCCTCTGTTTTTTTTCTCTCTCTCTCTGTATTGCATACACACAGTTTGTAGATGAGGCTCTTGGCCCTGACACTTGAAGCTCTAAACACTTTCATCAAATTCACAAGTTGCGACATACCACATGACACATTCGTGTAAAATTATTCATGAGATCTGGAATATGAGGATCTTCTGAAACCCATCTGACTTCCTGAACTGACAGGAAATGAAAAGAGACAGATGGCCCTGAACATGATTCCTTTCTCGTTCTTTTTCTTGTGCTTCAGTGATCCGTGTCTAGCACTAGACTACACTTAATATTCACATCTCATTTGCTTTGCTTGTTAAGCTCAACCATCCTTAAAATGGTCAAGATCCTCTTTAATAGCGAATCTTATTCTTTATTGTGCACAAGGTGGGTGGCTCGTGTTAGTTGCACAGTTACTCTTTAGGACGTATCATCAAGATTCAAAGAACTTTATTAATCCCCAAGGGGAAATTGCTTATTCCCAGTTACAGTTGCTCATCCTTGCTATCAAGTAAAGTAAAAAGAAAATATATATATATATCGATAAAATATCCTCAAACAGTAAGTACCATATTGCACACTGTTAATACAATATTGCACAATAAACTAGTGTGGGTATAATCTTGTATTATAATATGTAATATTGTATTACATAATTTATTTCGATAAGATAGTATATGTAGTATATGATACTACAATTGTCATATAATTAATACAGGTAAGTTTTATTGTTCCATTATGTTACGGTCACTGACAGTGAATACCCATATAGTGTGTGGGTTACATAGAAGAGTTATATAATTTTGCCGTGGGAGGAAAGATCTCCTGTGACGTTCTGTGGTATACTTGATGGTGATCAGTCTCTGGCTGAAATTGCTCCTCTGGTCAGCGAAAAGTGTATAGCGAAAAGACTGTATAGCGGGTGAGAAGGATTGTTCAAAATGGATTGTACTTCGGCCAGAATTCTCCTCTTCGCTACTACATCCACAGAGTCGAGTTCCATGCCTAGCACAGATCCAGCCTTTTTAATAACCTTGTCCATTCTGTTCCTGTCTGATACCTTTACATTACCGCCCCAACAGACCACTGCGTAAAAGATGACACTCGCCACAACAGTTTCATAAAACATCCGTTGAATGGTGTTACAGACGTTGAAAGACCTGAGCCTTCGTAGAAAGTAAAACCGGGTCTGTCCTTTCTTGTAGAGTGCCGTTGTGTTTAGTGACCAGTCAAGTTTGTTATCCATATCTTCCCCTTGACAGATATAGGAGTTGCAGGGGTCTTGCTTCTCCTAAAGTCAACCACCATCATGTTAATGTTGAGTTGTAGGTGATTACACTCACACCAGGAAATGAAGTTGTCTACTACAGACAGGTACGCAGAGGTGTCACCATCCTTTATACATCCAACAATCACAGAATCGTCAGAGAACTTCTGTAGATGGCATAACTCTGAGTTATACCTAAAGTCAGATGTATAGAGGGTGAAAAGAAGCGGAGACAGTACAGTCCCCTGGGGAGCTCCGGTGTTGCAGATCACGGTCTCGGACGAACAGTTTTGTAGACTGACATACTGGGGACGGCAGGTCAGATATTCCATAATCCAGGAAACCAAGCGGGTATCAATGTTTATGTTCGTCAGTTTCTCCCCCAGTACTGCAGGTTGGATGGTGTTGATGGCACTGAAGAACGTCATTCTTATAGTGGTCCCAGGCTTGTCGAGGTGAGAGTAGGTTCGATGGAGCAGGTGTATTATGGCATCATCTACTCCCATGAAAGGGTTTAAACGTGTCATCATATATACTGTGTGTGTGTGTGTGTGTGTGCAGTACTTCAGTACCAATATGTGTTTAGTGTTATATGGGTTTATCATGTTTGCATTATTATGTACAAAACCATTCAGTACTTAGAAACATACCTTAAAATGTATAAATAAATAACATTACAAAATAATGTTTGCATAGCTGTAATAGAAAGCAGCGAGTGTGACAAAGCCGAAGAACTCAATTGTAATGAGTTGTTATTTGTCACTGTTGTCTTTCCTTCAGTTTTATCCAGTCTGGCCATTTTCTTACATTAACATGTTCATCCAAAGTTTAGTAGCTCGGCAGATCTGGCACCAACAACCATGTCAAGTTCAAAATCACTTAAATAACATTTCTACCCCATCTTGGTGCTCAGTTTGAATTTCAGAAGATCGTCTTGAAATTGTTTCCTATTATTTTTCCTACTGTTTTTTATTTTTTACATTTTTATTTTTTGTTTGTGCATTTTGTATATCCAGCATCTGACTTCTGCAAGTCAATAAGCATCATGTCTTTTGGTCTTTTGGTATCTACAGGCCTAAACGCACAGGTTGCTGCCATGTGATTGGCTCATTAGATATTTGACTTAATAAGCAGTTATTAAGTTAGGTAAACAGGTGTACAGGTGTACCTTACTACCTACAGTGGCTAGTGAGTATACAGTATATCCATACTCGCATCTCATGAAAAACTTTCCATTTAGAGTATTATATATGGTTTGACACTCTTAAGACTTGCCTCAAATAACAAATAAAATAACAAATGTATGATTAAATCCTATTAATACGAACACCCAATATCAAAATTTCGACTCTGTCATTATGAGATTACACGCATGTAAAATCCCTTTATATTCCATCAGCATGGGGGAAAACCAAAAGACGCGATGCTTATTGACTTGCAGAAGTCAGATGCTGGATATACAAAATGCACAAACACAAAAAATTAAAATTGACAAAAAAACAAAGGAAAACGTTATTTAAATATCAAGGGGAACATTTTAGCTATTAAGAAACAATGTTGAAAAATCTGGACCTGAAAGTACACTAGGAAAAGTAGGCATGTTTATTGCTGCTCAACAGCATTCCTAAGGACATTTCTATGATATGTGATATTTACATATTTATTATTTATTATTATTTTAAATAAGACACAGTTATGCTCACAAACCGCTAGCAATAAAGTAGTGCTGCTTAATATACCTGGTATACATAATAATACTTTATTATTAATTAACTAACTTATCTTTCTTTTTGTATTTAAAAAAACATTTTTTATGAATTACAGGTTTATTAAAATAAATTTACTGAAAAAAAACATTAAACAAATCTGTAATTGAAAAGATAATATTTTATAATTTTAAAATGTTTTACTTGACTGGTCTGTTGTTTATTTTTAACATTCATTTAATAACATTTATTAGGCAATAATAAATGTTTTGGAAAGAAAACTGTCTACTGTTTGCGTACATATTTGTTTTCTGGGTATAATTGAATTCACAAAAACACTTGCAAAGAAAAAAAAAGTGATTGGGATCGTCAACGATGCTGTCGACCCCTAATGGTTAACACATTAGATGAGTGTAATCGTATATACTGCATATTATATGTAAAAAGGTCACAATAATAAAATAATGCTAAAAATAATACTAATTGATATCAACTATTAATTAAACGTCAGCCAATAATTTAGAAATCATTGGTGATCATTCTGGAGTTGCCCCCACACACACACACACACACACACACACACACACACACACACACACACACAGTTATTGTTAGATCCATGAAACGCTGTTGTGCTAAAGATGTGTGTGTGTTTGTACCTTGTATGCTTAAAATTATTTCAAACTGTGTAATAAATAACCAGGATGAAACCGGCTCTCATGTAAACCATCATAGGGTGGCAAGACCAAAACCTACCTCTGCTGCAGAGGAGAAGTTCATTTAGAGTCACCAGCCTCAGAAATCACCAATTAACAAACAGCACCTCAGATTAGAGCCGTTATGAAGGATTTACAGAGGAACATCTTATTATATTAACTCAAAGGAGATTATTGTAGATTTTGGCCGCCTTCAGTATTGTTTTACAGTGTTAAAAAAAAAAAAAAAAAATCAAGAAAGTGAGATCCCAAACTTTTAAGCGGCGGTGTACATTTTCAGGATGTTGGGAAAATCCAGCAAGTTTTTTTTTTTTTTTTTTTAAAGTGAAATGTGAATGAAGCTCTGATTAGGTGAAGTACAAATCCTTCTCTACCGCAGACTGTCGCATATCTTATGGTAAATTAAACCAAAATGGCTGCTGGGAAGGTTTGCTTTTATGACCACATGACAGTGGGGACATTTTCACTCAGGCCATGTGTGAGCAACTTTTTCACTATGAGAATTAAAGCAGGATTGAGCAGAGTTGAGTCAATTTTGTTCTGGCGGCTTAGTGATTTAGGTTATAGGAGGTCTGAGGAAGTGTGTGTGTATGTATGTGTGTGTGTATATATATACCATAGGGGACAGAGGTGTGTCCAGACTGGTCTCTGTCTTGCTGTCATCTGCATCGCTGTCTTTGTCACTTCCACTGTCATTAACAAAGCAGATCTGCAGGTTCATGCCACTCTGTAGTCTGTGACACAAACACACACACACAAGAAGAATTAATCTCTATACATTTCCATGACATGCCTTTGCTGACAATATGTGACACATAAAGGTTCCTATTGTTTCACAGTACGTTAGAGCAGTCAGTTGTGCCATGATTTCCTGTGCAGAAAAAGGTTTTGGAAAAGGAAAAGGTTTCTAATCCTGATATTACAAAGCTGTGAGCAATATTATCTTTACAGAAATCAGAAAAAAGTGACACAATATCAATAAAAGAGATGTCTCTCTATATACTGTATAGAGCACAGTGAGAAATGAGTCAATGCTTTAAGGACAGAAGACTGAGACAGAATCGATCAGATTAGGACTTAATCCGTCCATCTGCACTCTCTTCCTGGATGATTTTACCAATTAATGATCAATAGTGTCAGCCCAGCCCTCCTGATTTTGTCTGGGATCAATGCTAGACTCATCCAAAATAACATCAAACACACCCTCGATCTCCTTGAAGCAAATAAAAGCTGATGGCAGCGATTAATTTGGGGAAAATAGACACAATTAACACAGACAGTAGTGAAGTTCTGATCGATAAATGAGCGGAAATATGGGAATAATATGGACATTCACGGCATCGGAACAGACGTGCATTATAGTCTCGTTATCTCATACACAGCACAAGGTCAGTTGTCTGTTGTTTTGATTTACTACCATGGAGCTTTCATAGATCATTCATTTTTAACAAGCAAATAGGTTGTAATTCATGTCAAACAGCTCAGAAATATATATTTTAAAAAATACAAAAAAAAAATATATATATTTTTTTAACAAGTTAAAAAACTGAAATACCCCACAGATAATGGATAAAAAAAAAAAAAGAAAAATCATAACTCAAACTCCCTTTTCACCTTCTTCCAAACGCACCGTTTTTTTCCTCTATGGAAATAAGCTACTGCTGAGTCACGCCCCTGCAGAGAACAGCAAAGCTGCACAACAAGCCAGGGGAGGGGATCTCCTTATATGAGGTCACAACTGGGGAAAATTATTTATTTAAGCCCCGGCAAATACAGAAATGGGGGAAAAAAGCAGGAATTTTTTTTTCTAACTTTTTTGTTCGCACTCATATATTTTAGACTAGGGGTGCAATGAAAAATCTGCATTGTTTGACTGAAATGATAAGCAAATTAGTTGCCAACAAATGTAAATGTAATGCTTTGATGTGCGTTCCTAAATTTCTCTCCATTCACAGAGCAACACTTAACCACGCCCCTGCCAACACACACACATACTTCAATTAATTTTCCTTTATATCATTAGCTTAATAATATAATAGCTATTAGGCTCGGTGGCACGGTGGCGTGGTGGTTAGCACTGTTGCCTTGCACCTGCAGGTTCTGGGTTTGATTCCCGCCTCAGCTCTGTGACCATGGAGCTTGCATGTTCACCCCGTGTCCTCCGGTTACTCTGGTTTCGTCCCATAATCCAAAGACATGCAGATTAGGTTGACTGGGGTTCCCAAATTGCCGTGTGTGTGTGTGTGCCCTGTAATGAACTGGCACCCTGCTGGTGCCCTAAATCTCCTGAATACAGGATAAAGCGGTATAGATGATGAGATATTGACAACATTTTTTAAAGTTTATCTTTTGTTTCAGCAGGAAAATTCATTAAAAGACATCTTTTTTTTATGACATATTCATTTTCATTGTCTTTATCGTTATTTACCACTTGACTAAGACATTATGTGATTCATAATCCAGATAATTAATTATTTGTTTCAATAATCGATAGATTATTTGTCTGTATAGAAATTTGTCAGTTGCAGTCGTACTGGAGACCTGTCTCAATAAATAGACAAATCATTTGTCAGTTTAATCACAATGAAAAGAGAAATTGATTACTATTCTGTCAATTAAACACTGTTCAATTTTAGCCAATTAAAACATATAATGTAATTATAACTACCATAACTGTGCTATTAAAGCTAGTAAATAGTAAAAGTATCTATTTGTTCATGCAGTTTGTATCTTAAAGACAATTTGTCTGAAATTTAAAAGACATAGAATGACCAGGAGGACGGAACCTTTACATGTGCAAAGTTGATGTGCAGGTCGTCTGTTATAGGCCCACTGCTTTTTTCCCTTTGCATGCTTCCTCTGGGCAACATAATTCGTAAACATGGTATTAGTTTTCATTGTTATGCTGATGACACACAATTATATGTCTCAGCAAAACCAGATGAGAAAAACCAGTTTGCTAAAATTGAGCAGTGTGTGCAGGACATAAGAGATTGGATGTTAATTAATTTTCTTCTGCTTAATCCTGATAAGACAGAAGTTCTAGTCATAGGACCACAAGTAGCTAGAAGTAAGCTTTCTGATCACACTGTAACTTTAGATGGCCTTTCTGAGATGGCCAAGACCTCGGTGTGATTATAGATTCCAGCCTTTCGTTTGAAGCACATGTAGATAATATCACCAGGATAGCTTTCTTTCACCTTAGAAATATTGCCAAGACAAGAAACATATCGTCACTAAATGATGCAGAAAAACTAGTTCATGCCTTTATCACCTCTAGGTTGGACTATTGTAACGCCTTACTGTCTGGTTGTTCAACTAGGTGTATAAACAAGCTTCCGTTAGTACAGAATGCAGCAGCGAGAGTCCTCACTAAAACCAGAAGATACGAGCACATCACCCCTATCTTATCTACACTGCATTGGCTCCCTGTGAAATTTCGCATCGATTTTAAGATACTACTTTTGACATTTAAAGCACTAAATGGTCTCGCGCCACAGTATTTGAGTGAACTGTTAGTGTCTTATGATCCGCCACGCCTACTTCGATCAAAGGATGCAGGCTGCCTGTCAGTACCACGTATTATTAAAACTACAGCAGGGGGCAGAGCTTTTTCTTACAAAGCCCCAAAGTTATGGAATAGTCTTCCTGTTAATGTTCGGGACTCAGACACAGTCTCAGTGTTTAAGTCTAGGCTAAAAACTTATTTATTTAGCCAAGCATTTTTGTAAATAGATTAACCTTAGGTAATGGAGCAGGTCTGGGGGACTCATGGACGTAGAGTATTCTGGTGAACTGGTATGTTTAGATACCGTCCTCCCCACTCTCATTGTTCACTCAGGTTTGTTGACGGTGAGGTGATTGGTTGCTTTACATCTCAGGGAGCCCTCATGTTTGTGTTTCCTTCTGGCTCTCCCTTTTAGTTACGCTGTTATAGTTAGTCCTGCCGGAGTCCCTGATTGCACTTTGCACTAATATACATTCACCTTATACATGTTTGATTGCGACCAGACCTATCAATCTCTGCTATCCGTTATCACCCAGATGAGGATGGGTTCCCTGTTGAGTCTGGTTCCTCTCAAGGTTTCTTCCTATTACCATCTCAGGGAGTTTTTCCTTGCCACCGTCGCCCTCGGCTTGCTCATCGGGGACAATCTTATCATTTTGATTCATACACATTGCATAAAAACGTACTTCTTTTTATTGTATAAAGCTGCTTTGCGACAATGTCAATTGTTAAAAGCGCTATATAAATAAAATTGAATTGAATTGTTATAATACGTTTTACCGTATGTGGCCATGTTGATGATGACTGACAGGAATATGAAGGTGTGTGTGTGTGTGTGTGTGTGTGTGTAGGGTAGATGACCTACATCTCATATGACTTGTCCAGATTCCTTTCAAGGAAGTGTACACTGTCCCTCCACACACTTGGACAACCCAACCGATATATGTGTGTGTGTGTGTGTGTGTGTGTGAGACATTTCAAGCTTCTTCTCTTTTGGGAAGCACGTCTATGCCGGGATCTGTACATAGATGGGGAAGTCCTCGTCTATATTGTTCTTAGAGAGTGAAATGTTAAATCTGAAAATACTTCCTGTTTTCCAATGCTCACTCTCTTTCTCTCTCACACACACACACACACACACACACACAGATTGACTATGATCTGAACACAAAGTTTCAGATGTACATAGTGGAATAACTGGAAGTTTGTTTGAAGTCTCTTCCCTCTTCCAGTTGCTTTGTTTTAAGCTCTTGAGGAGAAAGCCACAAAAACCCCGATAAGCGTGCTTCATTTAGCCCTTCTGCAGCTGAAGTCCCCAAAACACACTTCACATCTACTATGTGACTTACAGGAAATTTTGTCTTGTGATTTGAAGACGGCATACTAGAAAGTGACCTTCACTTGCATGACTCATTAGAAGAATATTGCGGCAGCGCGATATTACTGTTCGTAACAGTGAAATTAGTGACAGTCATTTCATCTCCGTAGGACGTAATTTGTAAAAACCAATTTAGAAAATTCCTCAGTGCTCTCAGGCACATACAGTACACACTCACCGTGAGGACAGACTGGGTTTGCCACTCTTGCTGCAGCTGGTATAGATTCCAGGTCCATCGTCAAAGAAACTCCCCAGTGCCAGCTTCTGTCTGATGGACTCCCGCTCATTTTTTTGGGCCTGGGGGAAAAAAAATATGAAAGAACGACACACGTTTATTCTGTTTGCCCTGTTTGGATTCTTTGTGTAAAAACTCAGATGCTAAGTGCATGATTCCCAAAGTTCTCTACTATCAAATTACTATTTATAAAAACAACAACTCCTGTTTATAGATACGACTTGTAAACAGAACAGGAAGGTTAAAAGGTTAAAGCAGGACAAAATGAATAACACCGAACGGGCAGCAGAGGGCGCAGTCGGACCGGACGCCTACATTACCTAGATCGCGTCGTAACATGATTTAAGCATAACATCTGGGTTTGGTTGTGGGGGGGGGGGGGGGGGGCTGAGTCCTTTCATGTTAAATTAAACAGAATATAAAGTGCTTGTCAGAATTGTTCATCTGCATTTCCAATCTTACTGCAAATACATGTCTCTAATAGAATTTACAGTTGAGGCACCAGAATAAACACGCGCACACGCACACACAGAGCCGTAGGAGTTAATTGAATTACTGGTACAGTGTACATCAATGCAGAAAGCAGTACCAGAAATGATTATATCTGTGTGTAAAGCGATTCAGCAAGAGAAAGAGAGAGAAGGTGAGAAACAGAAGGCCTCGGGTTTTATCACAAGTTAATGTACAAAAACTGATCCTCCCTGTTGGCTCTACTCACCATATTATCCGTCTGAGAAATACTGCTGTTTAAATGAATCAAGGCTTATCCTTGATAAAAATCTAAAAGCATCGAGTTTCTATTTGATTTGGGTGATTCATTGTCAGACAGACAGACAGACAGACAGATCGATAGAAAGGAACCTGCTCTTGACTGTGATATATTTCCATCTTGGAACTGGACTCTGTTTACTAAATGTACAAAATCTGCAGCTGAGAAAATACCAAACTGAAAGAAAATACCAAACCGTTCTTCTTGGAAAATCTTGGAAAGTACATGCATGTGAATCCTCCTTCTCTTGTCTACACTGTTACAATTTACAGCAGTTCCTCTAAAGGCTTTTTCCTCGTGTCATTTCATGGTGTTTTACCGCTCTACCGTCATATCTGGCTTGCTCTTTGCGGGTCTAAATCTATATCTGGATTTCTGTAAATCCGCTTGTGACTGTTAAAGTCCCATCCAGTGTGTGTGCGGCAGAAAGGTTTATTAGACCTGTGGTGCAGGAGAAATCCTAGCCCTCAAAAACAATTCTGACCACATTTTCAAAAAGAGTCTCAACAATGCATCGTCATTTTAAACTATTCGAAGGTGAAGTCTTTGTGCTTCTTCATGATGCATTGTGTATTGCAAAATTAGCAGAATTCCTTGTTGATGTGTCCAGCCTTAAGCATGAAACCTTCTCATACAGTGGGTGGGGGAAATCCAATCAAATGGTCAAATCCAACACTAAACTGCTAATCAGGGCTGCGTTTCCCCAAAACATTGCAAGCCTAAGAATACATTCGTAAAAATGATCGTACAACTGATCTTAATATTACGGTCTGTTTCCCAAAAACATCGTAACTTACAGTAAGTAGCACTTGAAAATCTTCTTAGCTCTACGAGTGCTCTGGAGTAATCGTAAAGCCTTACGTGCATCGGGAAAGGAGAGAGAGTTATGAGTGCACCTACTGGACAACCGGCAAATTGCACCTAAAATTTACTTCGCTTCAAAACGTCATTTTTCATTTTCTATTTTCTACTCATTACACAATTCAATATAGAAATAATAACGAGTAAAGAAATAAAATTAAAAAATTACATAATAAATGTTAGAATGAAAAAAGTACACTGTTGTATATGGACATTTCGTGGGTCGTACAAATGTTGTATTTAATGTGCTTTAAAGATGACACAAATAAAGGAGGAACTCAAAAATGTGTCAATGACTCGCTGGCGTGCATGCCATGTATTGAACATGCCTTGGTTGATCATCATGAAGTCTCATCTCAACTTCAAATTCAATATAGAAATATCATCCCAGATTTTTTGTTTTTCTTTATTTGAATGACTGCCCTTAAACCTGCTGAAAATTATATGTAGCTCCGCCTCCTCTAAAATGATATTAATTTAATCTTTTTGATGATCGATGACTTCTCGATTCTGTGCGCGCTCGACCTAAGTAGTACTTAAAGCAGGGCTACGTTAAGTGCATTTTTGGGAAACGCACGTGAAACAATAGCGAACGTTCGCAAAATGACTCTAAACTACTACTCTTAAGCGCTAAGATCAATCGTTATCGGGAAACGCAGCCCAGTACACACTCTGAGAGATACAACGCGGTGTATGCTGATTTGGAGCGGTCACAGATAAGCAAAACGCAAGTACCCAGGTAACTAGGTGCACAGACCCTAGTAATAATTCCACTAATAATCTGAATAATAGACCAATCTGAATAAAAATGCATCGTATTAACACCTCAATCAGAACAGAATGAGAGTAGTAGTGTAAACCTTCCATTATCTGTTCAATAGGTAAATATGGGCCATGTAAACACTTGATCTGATCGCTTCTCTATATTCTTTCTGTACATGTGTGCCTCACAAGGTTAACATTACGAGTTTCTGGAAAGAACATTTTGCATTCATTCCATATGATCAATAAACTCTGTAAAGATAATGCTCTATCCCACCTGTCTTTACTTTCATGGCTGAGGTAGGGGCAAAGAAAGTAAAGCATCAAACCAATCATACTGTAGATGAGATAGAATTCTTCTAACCGATCATAACACAGACGGCGGGATTTATTAGAAATGATGGGACACTTGACCTAACCTCAAATTTGGAGACAAATATGTCAGAAAACAAAACAGACAAGTTAGAATCTCCGATTCAATCGGATTAAAGAAAAATTGTCCATGTAAACATACACTAGCTTGTCTTGACAGTTAATAACAAATTCAAATTTCAAAGGAATTCAATGTAGCTGCTCTGTAGATAAATAGTGTTCACAGACACACTGCACTTCAGCACCGATATGTCTAATTCAGTTTCATATTATAATCGTATTTGGTCTCTGATTCCTCTTCACATCATCTCACTGATGCGGCCACGCATTCTACGTTTACATTTAGGTTCAAAGTAGTTTCATCTCATGAATGATTTAAATAAGTTTATGAGCGCACTGTATCTCCAAAATCTTCTGACAAATGTCTGCATGAGCAACAACGATCCTAAATACGCAGCACACACACAAACGCACTTCACGTGTTTTCGCTGGATCACACACAACATGTACAATGTTCATGCAGCTACACCAAAAAACAAGACAGGTAAAAACATGCATGCAGGTCTGTTCGTTCACCAGCAGGGTGCAGTGTTTGGCTTTTTTTCCTTCTGTTCCACCACACAAGCTGCAGCGAGAGTGTGGTTTCAAAACCTGCGCAAGATAAAGCTTAAAAAAAAAGAAGTTATATCAGAGCTATTATAATGCTCAGTCACAAACACACACACACACCTGATGGTGTCATTTGGCTCACCAGTGTAATGTTTTTATGCTGAGGATTATAATGGTTTTGTCATGCTGTGTGTGTGTGTGTGTGTGTGTGTGCAAACAACAAATGTAGAAGTGTCAGTGACCCAGCTGCCACGCAATAAAATGTTTCTAACAACTGTCCTTCCTTTGACCCATTAACACCGTTATATAGTATGTGTGTGTGTGTGTGTCTCTGTGTATAGATCGCCTGCTCTTATTCTTTCTCATTGTGTACTGTACTTGGATATCTTCACTTGCTTAGGCGCCTAGTAAATATTTTTTACTTCTTCGATTCAAAAGCTACATTTTATACACAACAATGAGCCGTGAGGCACAGACTCAGAAATATGACATTTAAATGTCAAATTTTTTTTTCTTTCTTTTTCTGTTTTCATTCAAACATGAGAACATCAAAATGTCGAGGCCTGCGGTTCCCAGACACGGTCCACGTTCTTCAGTTATTGTTAAGGCTTTGACATTCGCATACAGTATGCGCAGTCTGGAGATTCAGCCTCGCAGAATTAGCCTGATGCTAATCCTGCACACGGGGGAATTCTTTTCAAAGCAAATCATCTAAATGTTTAATCGCACATTTAATTGAATCCACTTCAAGCTCAGAGAACAGATTTGTTCCAAGAATAATAATCTGTGTGTGCGTGTGTGTTTGTTCAGTGGGACCAGGGCACAAACCCTGCCTCTCGAACATGGCCAGGCTTCGAGAAGGTCTGTTTGATTTAAGTGTCTTTCACTAAATACTAGAGACAATCCTGCGTCCTCGTCCCTGTCTGGTTCTCTCTTTTGTCTTTTTTTTTTTTTTTTTGGGTCACATCCGTTTTTTTTTTTTCTTTTCCCCAGAGCAGGGCTGACTCGCTCAGGACAATGAAGGCCTTTGAGTGTGTGTGAGTATGTGTGTGTGCGAGTGTGAGGTTGAGCTGTGTGTTTCTACTGCTGCCATCGGAGATCTCGCTGCCTGTTCATTCTCTCTCTTTCTGGACGCTCCTCTTCGTCTCAGGGCGCTTAGGTATTGTGTATGTGACAGGGAAAAAAGGTGTTTTTACTCTTTTAATGAACACACTTCTCTACACAAGGTAAAGTTCAGTAGGATTCAATTCACTTAAAGTATGAAATCACTAGAAAGATTCGCAAAAGAAAAGTCCATTTACTTCAGAATATTTTTTCAGTTCCTTATGATGAATTAGTGCCCTTTCAACCAAGCATCCAAGTGGAAAAACATGACGTGATGCTAACTGACCTCTCATGTGATAGCTAGCATGCTCACACTGACACTCACAAATCAGTGTAAAGTACATACAGTAAGAGTGGTAGATTTATTAGGAGATTAGATTGACTGTTAATGAAATCAGCATAGGACTACATATGCACCACCGGTCAAAACTTTGGACACACCTTCTAACTCCATTGTTGTTCCTGATTTTTATTTCTTTCTACACTGTAAAACAATATTGAAAGGCGTCAAAAATATCCAATAATCTCCTTTGAGCAGTTGATATTGAGATGTGTCTGCTACTCATCATCTGTAAATCCTTTATAGCGGCTCTAATCTGAGGTGCTGGGTGTTAATTGGTGATTTCTGAGGCTGGTGACTCTAAATAAATCCGCTGTAGAGAAGAAGTTCAAGTTTTGGTCTTGCTTTCCTGGGAAGGTCTTCATGAGAGACAGTTTCATCATGGTGCTTGATGGGTTTTGCAAATGCACTTGACAATGTTCTTGCAAGAACTGTTCCAGAACAGCTGACCTTCATGTCTTAAAATAACGACTGACTGTTACTGTTTTTGTTACTTAATTATCGAATGCAATATGTGTTGTTTCATGCTTTTCAAATCTCCAGTGTTTCAGAATGTAGAAAATAAATCCAAATTCTGCCCAAACTTTTAACTGTGCTGTAATGTTTGTGTATAAATTAGAGATAGTGAGTTTGCGGAACATTAGCCAGCATTTTGACTTGAACATGGATGTCAGATATGAATAACAAACAAGATCCAAAAAAAATACCATTCGCCGAGAAAGTAAGTGTGTGTAAGGTTTTTTTTTTTTTTTTGCGTGAATTGGTCATGAAATATAATCTGATTTCCAGCAACGTCACGAATATAAACAAAAACAATATTTCTAAGCTGATGGAAAAACAATAAGCCAGGATCTTTTATCTCTTCTTTATTGGAGATGATCATCAAACACACAAAGTAATGGTGGACAAAGTACGGTAGGCAACTGGAGCCAAAGTTATAAAAATACTCAAACAGTGTCAGTGTGCTATACACACGCACCATCAGCGGATGCCTCAAAAAGAAAGAGCTTTAAGAAAACCCTACTGTACGATCAAGAGTTGTTGATTTGCATGGTCAACTGAAAAAGTTCACATATTCATTAGTCCACAGTTACAAAAAGGTCTATAAATTGAAACACCCCAAGGCACAGCACAGAATGCTAAATGAACTCAAAAAGAACCGTAGATTAATTCATTTAAGTAAATTCATTGGAGCTGGTGAAACGATATGGTTTCCAAGGCAGGACACCAGATGTTTTTGGAGAGCATGGGCTTCCTCTGTGACGTTTGTCTCCTCGACACTCCACTACCTTTGAACAGCAAAGATCCAAAGATAGTCTTTGTGTAGATTAGTTTGCTGTGTACATCGACTGTAAGGAAGAACTCTCCAGACATTACATATAAGGGATGGGAATCACCAGAGATGTCCTGATACAATAGTCACAATAACCCATGTGCTGATACAATTTGTATTGATGGATGTTGTTAGTATCACAATTTTATAAATATCCTGATTCGATATTATTATTATTATTATTATTTTTTAAAGATTTTGTTTAGATTCTAAACAAACAGCAAATATTTAGTTCGTACGGCATTGGATGCTGAGCTTCCTGCCAGTGTTTGAATAGTTTAGAGTGCACCCCCTATAGGAATATAGAGGAACTGCAACATTTTGCCACTTCAAATGCAAACATATTTTATTTAAAAATGTATTTAAAAAAAATTTTTTGAAGTCGGTTTGACAATACATTAATTGCCACATGAAAGAATTGCGATATATAATTGAAACATGATGTATGACATGATGTACTGTATGTGACAGGTTAGCGAACAACGTTATGCGGTACACACAGCTTTCAGTCAGTAGCACTTCCTGGACATGTAATAAATCGAGGTAAATCAGATGTGACCAAATGACAAGATCGTTTAATAACTGGTAAACGCACATTTTTTGGCTCCAATGGAGTGGATGTACAGTAATGTATCTCTTGCAGTGTGTGTGTGTGTTGTAACACTACAACGGCCAGGCTTGATACACTCAGACCATCATTACACACCTAAATCAGTATCGGATTTTCCACATACTGAACTCACACACTGCATGGAGCTGTTGCTGAAACTTTCTGATTTTTAAGCAGAATGTTCTGGCTCAAGCTCTTTCACTCGTCCCCCGGCAACCGTTACTACAGTATGTTGGACAAGTGTTTGAGCAGCTATCGAGCTTTAGGAGACAACTTCATAGACCAAAAAAAAATAAAAAATGTAACTGGGGTTGGAGTATCTGTATGTGCACACACCTAATCCTGATGCCTTTCACCTCCGTCACCTTTGATAACGTTCCTGATAAAGCTGTAACCTTTGACCTTAGTGGAAGTGATGGGAAAAACTTCTGTTGTTTGTGTGTGTGTCAGAGACTGGGGCAGGTCTGGACTTGACTAGTGCATGAAGATCTTTAAAAAGCAACTCAGCTCTTGTGTCTTCTGTGTGTATTTACTCTGTGTGTGTGTGTGTGTGTGTGTGTGTGTGTGTGTGTGTGCATGTGTGTGTGTGTTGTAAAGTCTCTTTATATTCATATTATTATTCATTCTGCCTTCCTGTGTCACAATGAATACAATGAAAAAGTCAGCTGTACACACACACACGCACACACACACTCCAGATTGCTATTCTCATGTAAATACACAAAAACTACTATAATATAATACTGATATAATAATAGCACTAAGGTCTCATATGTGCGCACAGCACATACACTTCACTCCAGCAGACCCACCCACCCACATACACACCACTAAACAATACAATATGTTTTCCAGCTGCGAGTGAGAGGAAACGTTTACTCATAGTAAGTCGGGAAAGACTCGCGGCTGAGCGTGATTAACCCGAGCCGGCTGTGTTCCAAACCCTGCTGTTTAAAACCAAAGCAGCAAAATTTTCCCATTTAAATGTCAAAACTGTAAAAAAAAAAAAACAAAGGAACGTGACGCAGCAGCTCGACTTAAGGAGAACACTACACAAAATACACGTGTACAAAAACTACAACTCGTGACTCGTTTTTATTAAAGTGTGCCACGTGACACAAAACCTCAGCATGCTGGGGCTTCACTCATAATGAGATCTATTTCACTTCATTGCTTTGTGAGAGAAAAGCGATGACACACACACACACACACCTATGCTAGCTATTAAAAAATAAATAAATAAAAATCACCATGCACACACACGTATGCTAGCTATTTCAAAATAATAATAATAAAATAAAAATTACCATGAACACACACACACCTCTGCTAGCTATTAAAAAAAAAAAACATGAACACACACAACTATGCTAGCTATTAAAATAAATAAATAAATAAATAAATAAAATCAACATGAACACACACACACACACACACACCAATGCTAGCTATTAAAAAATAAAATAAAAAAAGATTAAATAAAAATCAACATGAACACACACACACGTACAGATTTTTTTTCTTTACCTCTTTGTATCCATCCATAATATAGAGATCTGAAGCTTTGCAGGTGACATCATTAATTCCCCTACAATCCATGTTGCCAATCTCTCTCTCTCTCTCTCTCTCCTTTACACCTGCACAATGTTCAATACTAGTTTACTTCCATTAATCATAGACCTGTTGTAAGCTCAGACTGAGGACTAACCCAAGGAGCTCCATGACGTCCCACACAGCGAGGGACAGAGACAGAGAGAGTTGGAGGTGCTGATTTCCAAACAAGCTGTGAGGGGCAGCTGTCCTCACGTTAGGGTGTGAAAACGGAAAAACTCACACACACGCAAACAACCTCTCCACCCCCCCCCCCCTCTCTCTCTCTCTCTGTGTTTCTGACAGTTTGTCTCACTCTCCTTGTCTAAACTTTCCTCCCTTGTGTTCTCCTTATATAGACATCTCTATAATCTGTACCCCTCAGTGCTTAGTCAATGCCTCTTTTTAAAACAACCTGAGTGTGTGTGTATGTGTGGGGTGTTGGTGTGTGTGCGTGTGCACGTGCATTTCTGTATGACGGTGTGTGTGCTGAATGAAAATAGTTCTATTGTCATCTTGTCATCAGCAAGAGCAGCCTAGTGTCAGGACCGCAGTGAAGAACACTAATATATTGTGTCACTAGTGAGCGATACCCGCTGTAGTGTTAGCATGTGCATGCTGAGTGTGTGTTTCTATGTGAATGTTTTAAAAATGCCATTTCAAAATCTGTCATCCTACATCAAATATTATATCTATTTATCTTTCCAGATTTTTTTTTCTTTCCACACTGTAAAACAAAATCTGCAATAATCAACTTTGAACAGATGTGTCTGCTAGTGATGGGAAGTTTGAATCACTTTGAGATTCACTTTGGTTCTTTGAATCTCGTTTATCAAACCGAACAAATCTTTTTTTTTTTTTTTTTGTTCTTTTGAACAGAAATAAAATGTTACATTTTCAACAAACAGACCCCCAACACATCTACATACACAAATTTTGGCTATAGTTTCAGTAATGAAAATATTGCAGTGGACATATTATAAGGACATATTATCATAAACAGCAGCTTAAATTATACGAGCAGCTCACCTCCCATATCTTCTAGCCCGAGTCGTCCATTCTTTTGAATCTATTGCACTGCATAGCGTCTATGGGAGTCACATGACAAAAAGCGAACGATTCGGACCAAAAGACTCAAAGGTAACGACTCATTTCCATTTCCTGCACATAACCTAGGGAGGTTTTGCGATGCTTTGCACATGCATGCCCAGTAGAAAATCACTCTCCAGGACTACTCGTTCTTTTGAGTCATGTGTTATTTTCCTGGTATCAAAAAATATTGATTCTAGATTGTAGAAAAATAGATCAGTAAACATGATCCATATATATGAGAGCGATACAGATCTAACTGTAATGTAGATACAGAACTACAGTATACCAGGGGTGTTCAAGTCAAACCGGGACTTGGGAGGAAATTTCTTGCGAATGAAGACGTAAAAATGACTTTTTTTCAGAAGACTTCAAGCAAAGTACGATTATGCACTTTGTATTCGGATTTTTTTTTAATTACAGAATGTCTGTGACTGACGAGTCCGTCTGTGGGAACTGTACACACGATCATTGATGAACACCACTCGCACATTACAGGAACTTCGCTGGGAGTAATCGCCACATCCCCGAACAGTCCTGAAAACCTTCTATCTTGATGGTGTCCAAGCACTAGTGAAACACCGGGATAAGTGCATTAGTGTAGCAGGAGATTATATAGAGAAATAAATGTAGTTTTTATTCTCATAACTGTAGTTACTGTAGTCTCGGTTTGACACGAACACCCCACGTATCCAAAAGTAAAAAAAAAAACAACTGTCAGGCTGTTCTAGTGATGGTTACAAATAAACCAAAATGCCTTTCAAAAAAAAAAGCAGGCCTTAAACAACGGCATAGTCAGAAACACACACACAGTGACTGCAGTGACTAGTGTAGTGCAACCTAACAAAGAGTTCAAAGAACCTGTCTGTGCATGATTGGATACACACACACATACACTGACCTGACCTTGAGGGGGAGGGTCTTATACTGACAGCAACACAGACCGTCATCCGTAGGTCTGACAGAACAATAGAGGAGAACTGAAGGTCGTGTGTGTGTGTCTATTAAGGGTGTAACCGTACACAAGATTCAGGTTATTAAATTTTTTTTAATAATAGCTGAATACGTTCTTTGGGTTTAGAGTGAAATATCTGCCAGATGATGAAGTGAGAGTGTTTGTGTGAACCACTCGTAATGAAACAAAACGCAGGTCAGAACTCTACATGGCAAAGTGATCTTTAGTGCTGTAGCCAAGCTTTTGGTCGTGCACCGGGTTAAACTCATATTTACAACATGTTTTGCTTCAATATGTTTCACGTTTGTATTAAACACACTCATTCAACATTGACAATGTTAGTGGAAAAGAATATGTGAACCCTTGGAATTAATAACTGGTTGCAGCGATAACATCAACCAGGAGCTTCCTGTAACTGTGGATCAGATCTGCACTTAGTCCATATTCTTTGGACGTCTCATGTGTGCGGCTCTCTTCGAGTCCGTCCATCACATCTCTATTGGGTTGAGGTCTGGGCTCTTGCTCTGGTGTTTTGGGTGATCTTGCCAGGCCGTGATGCAGAAATCATGATGTTTCCTGCACCACGGGATGATGTTTTCATGATGATATGCAGTGCCGTTTTTATGCCAGACGTAGTGCTGCAAATCTACTAGTCTCTAGTGGTGTAAATCCAGCTTCTGGAGTGGCCTAATAGAGATGCCTCCAAAGAATATGACAGAGATGGAGGTTCTTCCATCAAGAATGGGATAAAACTTTTGAACTGAACTAAGTGCAGGTCTGATCCACAGCTACAGGAAGCGCCGGGTTGAGGTTATTCCTGCCAAGGGGGTTTTTCCACTACCATTTTGAATGTTGAATGAGTTTCTTTCCAAATAGTTCAATCTTAGTTACATTAACGCACAATGCAAAAACATTTTTCCGATACCACTGTGGGGCATCAGTGTGCTCTTTTTAGTAAGCAGCTTCCTTCATGTGGTGTCCTGCCATGAAATTCCTACTTGTTCAATGTTTTATGTACAGTAGACTCATGAACACAGATGTTAACCAGTTCCAATGACCCTTTCAAATCTTTGGCTGTCACTCAGGGTTGTTTCTTGACCTCATTGATGAGTCTTGGTGTGCTCTTCCGGTTATTTTTTTACTGGCCGCTAGTCCGTCTGCCTGTCTGTCCATCTGTCTATCTGTCCGCCTGTCTGTCTGTCTGTCCGTCTGTCCGTCCGTCTGTCTGTGTTTTTTAAATCCTCCACTCTTCATCATATGACATCATTATGCAGTCTGGAAGATATAGAGCTGTGTCGTACTTTCCGCCGTACATATCCTCAGACCCCTAATATTTAGAAATACACAAATACAGTAAATACGGATTAAAAATGGCGAAAAAAAATAAACACGCCCCTACTTACACAGCGTGGCTGTGTGTTTCTTTCATGTACAGAATTAGTCGAGTCTCGCAGCATGAAACAGCAAGAGATCTTTTTGAAGTGTGCAAGGACGTAACTCGCATCAAACACACATACATATGCTTGCTAAACCAACTTCAGTGTGTGTGTGTGTGTGTGTGTGTTTTTTTTTTTTTCCTATTCATAAATGTGAGAGGGAAGGTGTGTGTGGGTCTGGCTGCTTCTTAAACACGCATGTCGTTATTTTATCCAGAGAGAAGTGAGTTATTGGTTAACCTCCATGACGTCATTCATTATCATTTAAATCACCCACGGGAACTCGTGGAGCGTGTGAGGTTCGGCTCTCGACACACACACACACACACTAGGGATTGGTCAAAGGGCTCATTTGCATATAGCACATCTGGCCTTGCACACACACCGCATATTAATCTTATTTACATATTTATATATTATGGATGCCATTTAATGTGAAATCACTATGACACACACACACACACGGCGAGAGAGAGAGATGGTCCGCTTGGCCTCCTCCCCCTACTCCTACCATAATTCAGGCTGACTTCATACTGCAACCTTTATGAGTCAGAGTGTGATCAAGGACCGATCGTTACCAGAATAACACACACACACACACACACACACACACACACACACACACACGAGAGTGTGACGGTGACGTTAAGGTGAATGTCAGTCTGAGAGATGGTGATGTATTCCTCATTATATTTACAAAGTATTACACACACTTGTGTATTCCTGCAGGTACACACAAACACACACACACTACCGCTCCGGCTATACACACCCTGAAAGGACAACAGGAAATAATTTTCATTTTATATAATTTAACACATAAAGCTGCATCTGGTGTACGGGCTTAATATTTCTATCGTCATGGCGACAAGATGACACACACACACACCCACACACACACACACACAAATCACTTTTATCCATTTATGTGTTTTTATGTTTCTAACTAAAGAGAGACGGTTTCAGCTGCCATGGCAACACTGATGAAACCTGTGATCCGTTTTTTTTTTTTTCATGGTGAGTTTTTTTATTTCAAACTAATTGGGCAGCGTGCGCCCGGTGGGATATCAGCCACAACACACACACACATTGTAGAAGCGACTTGTAGAAGCTTTACCGTGCCCTCACTGGAGCGACAAATCTTTAAAATAGACAGAAGACATAAATCATCGCCAGCATTGTGTGTGTGTGTGTGTGAGATCAGAATGTACACATCAGTAAGCAAGCTTGAGAAACTGTAACTCGATGATGATGTTTATGTATATTGTTTTTTATTTTTTATTTTTTTTAAACACTACACACACACACACACACACACACACCTTGCTAGGACCAGCGATTGTGGGAATCGATCAAAGTGCTCTCTGGTCTCCTCTAATTTTCCTCCCTCACACTCTCACACCCTCACTCGCTTCCTCGCAGCCAGAGGTTGTTGCTGATGCCGGAGACGTGACAGCTGATATATGTTTCTCCGGATCCACACACACACACACACACACACACACACACACACACACACACACACACACACACAGCTGGAGACACAGTAGGAGATTATCCAACACTGCATTCGGGTAAATAATTTAGGCCAAGAGGATAATTATTATTTTGCATTTCTGTGCGACTCGGAGAGACGGAAGGAGAGAGAGAGGAGAGGGAAGGCTATTATAAAAGATGAGTGTCTGACAGCAGCAGAATGTTTTCAGGATGAGTCCCCTGTTACCGGCCCCTCCTCAGTGAAGCGAGAAATTTCGTGTGTGTGTGTGGCGGCAGGAGCAGGCCTGCACCAGTCGCTGCTCGACCACAAACAGTGTACTGCGTGCTGCTGGTTGCCTGGATACGGCTCTAATCGCGCGGCCCCCAGAGAGCACAAGACATCTCTCTCTCTCTTTCTCCTGTGAAAATTCTCTCCATCACTGTCTGGCTCAACCCACGCCCAATAAAACCAGCACACTACTGGTATTCTGTACCTCGGACCTTGTGACAACAGCAAATATAAGACATATTACGGCAGTGTGTTGTTGACGTTTATAAGTAGAATAAGTCTAAGAGGATAATGATTTTTTTTTTCTGCTTAAAAAAAAAAAAGAGTATCGCTTTAGTTTGTTGTCGTTATCCCAGTGGATTTTCTTAAACTGTATCGCTTCGCAATTTGAGGTTTTTGTGTATTTTCGCTATGAAGAATCATCTTTCTCATGTAAAAACAGAAAATGAAAAAAAAAACAAGCAACTTTTTGGACCTCATTCGTTTTTATCCGTGTATAAATTACAGGCTCGATGGGGGTCGTGCTCCTCTGTTGCTATGACAACGCCTCGGACAATCGCAATTATTTATGACCGTCACAAAGTAAAGGAAACTTTTGAGGAAGGTTGTGCAATTCTTATTTTACACCCCGAAACCACCTGAAAGAAAGTATCACGGAAAGCTGTAACATATAATAATAATAATAATAAACATCACAAAAAAATACGTGAGCAGCTACATATATACTGTATTGCGTCGTCTTGCAGGTAATCACTACTGAACATGACGCATTTTATGTTAGCTGTGTTGAAAATGTTAAAAAAGAAGAAAAGTTAAAAAAACGTATACATATACAGTACTGCACAAAAGTCTTAGGTGCCATATAATCTGTAATACAAATTTAGTTATACAAGTTTATTATGTCTGTATTATGTACAAGACCATTCCCTACAAAGATGCACTAAAATTAATTAATAAATAACATTACAGAAGAATATTTGCATGCCTGTGAAAATGGAAAGGAGCGAGTGTGACGAAGTCACCAAAAGAATTTATATTCTCCAGCATGCTCAGTAAAACCTAACAGCTGTTTTATTTACAGTACTGTGCAAAAGTCTTGGGAACATCTAAACAAAAGCCATATGATCAAATGATGCTTTTGAAAACATTTCTACATTAAAAGAAACATCTATAAAAAAGCACTAAGTAATAACATAAACAATAAACAGTCAATATTTGGTGTGGAAACTCTTAGCTTGAACATAAGCGGTTGTGTTCGATACAGATGTGTGCCGTATTCTAAGTAAAACAGCTGTTAGGTTTTACTGAGCATGCTGGAGATATGAGTTCTTTTGGTAACCTCGTCACACTCGCTCCTTTCTATTTTCATGCAAAACCCAGGAGTCGACATTATTGATTTTTTTTTTTTTTCCATCTGAATACTGAATTCCTCTGTAATGTTATTTATTCATTAATTTTAGTGTATCTTTGTAGGGAATGGTCTTGTACATAATACTGCAGACATAATAAACTTATGAAAAAAATTGTGCTACAGATAATATGGCGTCTAAGACTTTTGCACAGTACTGTACAGTATATAAATAAGAAAAAAATATCTTGGGAAAAACAGAAATTGGCGAGATGGGTGAGAGTACAGTATATGTCTTTGCACTCTTTGTTTTGTTTGAAAATTACATAATTAGAACACAATGAAACAAAAGCTGCTATGAGATATGAGATTAAGAAATCCAGCCTTATGATTGGTTAAAAGAATTCAGTCTTCTCTATTATTGATTAGAAACCGAGAGCAGTAAGGCGGGCCTTAAATTGTGTTTTTTTTGTTTGTTTGTTTTTTGCACAGTTTAGCACAAACAATATTTGTTAATTACTAAATCTCAGTATCAGTCTAAACCACATGTCTGTATAATTAAATTATTTGCAAATATTGATGATTATTAGTGAAATTCTAAAAACCGGATTGTGTGTAAAGGTTACGAAATCCCGCCTTCTGTGTGCTGACCACTCCCATCTATGACTGGTTAGGGAGTTTTCACATTTGTATCATACCCCCACCAAAAGCCCGCCACCCCTCCCCCGGCCGGCGTTCACATTGTTTTTGCTCTCCATTCTTGGGTGCACTTGCATGTCTACACTCTCAGATACAGTATGCAGCTCTTGGTTCGTGAGCCGACATTAAACCCAGGAGAAGAAGATGACGAGGAAGTTAACCTTCGCGCTATGCCTAATATTATTGATATGGAAAATTGTCAACTTTAACGCTTTCTTCCTACTGTATCAGCCATGGCTGTAGAGGTACAGAGGATGAGATCTAAGGTTTTAGAGGAACTGATGACCTTGAAACTAAACAGTGATTTACAGTACTTCCGTTCTCATGCGTGATTGGCTGCCATCTGATACAATCCGTTCCCGAATTCTCTGTATCGTTCCCGAGACCACCTCTTCTTCAAGCAGATTCAGGTCGATCAGGTGCCGTTTTATCAGCGGACTCGGGTGCGGTTCTCAAGCGTGGAACGAATGCGTTCTCACTGATCAAAAGGAACCAGACTCTGAGGTCTGAAAAGGTGTAGTCGAAAACGATCCCGGGCTGTAATGTGAAAATGCACATAGAAACTTACAGTATGAAGGTGTTTTAACTTTTTTTCTCAAAGGAGATTTTTTCCTTATGTGTATTTTTTCACAGGCTCAGTAAGAAGCTTCCATGTTACGGCTCTAAAACTGTTACAAGCACACAAAAAAACAACTAAAGAAGGGGTATAATCTCTGTCTATGTCTCGTCTTTTATCTTCCGTTTCATTTCTCTCTCTCTTCCCTTATATACACACACACACACACGCCTTTGAACTCAGCCCCTCATCCTTCCGAGTTTGGGGGATTTTTTTTTTTAATCTTCTCTCACTCTATCTCTCCATCTGTATCTGTCTCTTCATCCTGTCTCCCCCCGCTCCTGACTCTAAACACTTGTCTAATCCTTCCTGTCCCACAGTCATCCTGCTTTCACGTTCCGACTGTCCACGGCTCATCACTCCTACAGTATATAGTGAGCTTTGTGTAATCACTGCGTAAGATCATATTACACGACCCTGCAACTCTCGCTCACGTGAACATGTCGAGGGATTACGGTGAGCTGCCGGACCAGGAATAAATGAAACGTCACCGAAGTGGGTGTGTGGGACGGAGCGTGGAGCGGTGTCCAAGATTTTGTCCAACTTTCCAACTAGGATTCATATAAATATCTATCTTAAGCTTTGTTGAGCCTGTCTTCGTGTACAGTAGTATACTTTTTTTTTTTTGGAGAAAATGACCCAAATGGAAAAGGGAAATCATACCACTCTCTCTCTCTTTTCAGATTTTTAATATAGGACTACTATAGCACTTGAACATGTGATGCTGGGTTATATACAGTATGTATGTGTGACATGAGTGACTAAAATCCAAAGGAATATTTAGAACACTGATTTGCCGGCTAGTGTCCTCTGAATAAAGGAGAAGAATCCATGCCAGGGTGGTGTGATAATGCCCCGGTGTGATGCAGCCTGGTTTATATTCAAGGCCTGATTTTGCACACAAGCATAAGCAGCAGTAATGCGATCTACACTATTATTAGAGAGGCGGAAAAATCTATTCAGTTATTTATTGTGATTCGTTTATGAGGCAATTTGTGTAGCGCTAGCGCTGACTCCAGAATCAATTTATTTGAGATATAATTGTTTTTTTGTTTTTTTTGTTTGCATTTACGGCAAAATATCACTTCCTCTATAAACCTACAGGTGGCAACCTCTAAACTATTCTATAGTTTATATACTATGATATTATCACAATGCCCGGCACCTAATACAATTAAAATTGAGATTCTGTAAGTATCATTATTTTAAATAATGATTAATAAAAAAATAAAAAAAAGTTTAATAATTGATTTAAATGTAGCCTGTGGCGCAGTGGTAAAGTGCTCGCCCTATCACACGGAGATCGCAAGTTCGATTCCTGGGTGATGCTGTAACCTCACGCAGCTGATTGGCCGAGCTCTCTCAGAGGGGAGGGATGAGAGGTACTTAGTGCTCCCACATTAATCACGGCTCTACAGCCAGTCAGGGGCGTCTGTGAGCTCACGCGAGCGGAAGGAGCAGATAGCGCTGTCCTCCGAGTGTGTGAGCAAGCGGTTTGAAAAGAAGTGGTCGGCTGGCGTCATGTGGTTCGGAGGAAACACGAGAAAGTCTTCGGCCCCCCGGCTGAGTGGTAGTAGTAGCCTTAATGTGGAGCCCCCTAGTGACGGGGAGGAATTGGACAAGACTAAATTAGGGAGAAAATCAGGGGAAAAAAAAAAAGCATGTGGAATGAGTGGGTCTTAGACTAATTCACTCCCAGGCTTTTAACGTGCCCGATTTCTCATAATGTAACGCCATAAGAAATACATTTCTGTCGTGTGTAACGCAACAGTGTAAGCTGTGTAAGCTTTTGAACTCGTTAATATAAGGGCCAAGAAAAGTGAAAACCAATTCTGGTCACTGGCCGATCGACTGGTTCATCTCTGTTATAAATGTAAAAATAGTTTTTTAAGAATCGATTGGTTTGGAGTCCGGGTGGTGATTTGGCCACACAAAAGAATCGACTCGACATAACTGTCGATAATCTATTTTTCCCCCCATAATCTCTACTATTCACATTTGTAAAATGGCGATCGCAAAAAAACAAATCGAATCACCTAGATATCGTGATAATATCGTATCGGCTGCTCCCTGGTGATTACCATTCCTAATTATTATTATTATTGTTATTATTATTCACACAATCGTTGAGTGTTTTCTTGAAGCTGTAAAGAGCCAAAACATCCCTGTCTATCAGGATTCAAAATCGATCTGTAAATGTTTTGCGATGTTAATCACACTGATCTCGTCATGAACCGGGTCTCAAATCCAAATCTCTGGCCTTACACTCGGTAGTATTTACTAATCTAGAAAGTCTGATTAGAGATGATCGTTTTTTAAAATTCACTGTAATTGGAAAAGTGGTTAGTATGAGTACTCAGTAACGGTCTAAAATAGTACAACATGATGCGGTTTGAGACTCGGCACTAGTTTGTTTGTTCATGAAATCCTTTTTATTCCCCCTCTTTTAGCTGAATTACACTAGATAATGAAAAACACTAAAATAGCACGGCTCATCTGCATGCGAGTCCCTCCCTTATAACACAAAATGAATCTGTCTTTAATATGAATAAAGCCAAGCAGAGGTCGTGATTGTCTTTCAACCTCATTTGTATATCAAGCGACCTCAAGTGAGGTATGGGTTTGAATCCCAAATGATTTCCTCTTCACTATATAACAACCTAAAGCTATTGAACATTTTTTTCTTACTCTATGCTGAGAATGTTAATTGTATGTAATATCACGTTTACTGTACATTTCACACTTTTATCAGGTAAAAAAAAAAAATATTAAAACTTAAAAAAAAAATGATATGAAAAGTCAAAACAAATATGCATACAGAAATTGTACATACAGACGCCCCCAGACAGACAGAGCGATAGAGCCGTGCAGTGTGTGCGTGTGCGAGAGAGAGAGACTCTTGATTAAATAACACCTGTTTTTTTTTCTTCTTTTTTTTTTTTTGAGTAAAGTGGGACACTTCTGGTGCTGTTCAGAGACGCACGTCCTCGCCCACACGCACCAATCTGTGCTGTGTACTCATGAAAAGTACACTCATTACCCACGCGCACACACACATGCACAAACACACCGGCCCTCACGGCAGTCAAGTGCATCATTGCATGATGAAAGAACATCCACACTGTAATGACTAAAAACCCATCCTACATTACACACACACACACACACACACACACACACACACACACACACACACACACAGCCTTTATTCCTAAGCAACCAAGCCCACTCTTACAAATACTGTACACAACTGACTTCATATTTGACACCGCTCGTCATCAAAACACACACCCTGGAAAGTCTCGCTGCAGCGCACTCGGCTTCCCAAGAAGCTTTCACACCAATACACTGTACAGTACACGCCTCTAACGCAAACACACGGTCACGGCGGACCTCCCTCATCTCTCCCACACCAGCTGATCTGTCCCTCGAACCGTCAACATTATTAAACCATTAACACTATAACCTGAGACACGGACCGCTTTACATCCTGATCAGAAGTTTGTCATAATCTGTATTAATTAATAATAATAATAATAATAATAATAATAACAACATGACATGTCAGACCTGGTAGGCGCAGTTTTCCTGGTGCACCATCCTGCTCTCTCAGTGCATCCTAGAGACGAGTGGAGATCACGGAGGAGGGGGAACGTGGAGCCGATCTCCTGAAAAGAGGAGGTGGAGACCGGAGAGAGGGAGAGAGCGACGCGCTATCGGGTGTTCAAAGTAAATCTGCCGGCGCTGGTATGCTGAGAATGCTCTTAATATGAGACACTGGCTACCTCTCGCTCTCTCTCTATCTGAAGGAGGGATCAGATCTGAGCTTGGGAGGGGAAGGAAAGGGAATGATGAGGGAGGGGTGATGGGAAAAGAGAGAGAGAGCGAGTTAGTGGAGGGGGAGGGGTTATAGCGCTTGCCTCTCTCTCTCTCGCGCGCGCACACTCTATAACGGGCGAAAGGAAGGACGGAAGGAAAGAGTCCAATCTACTTCTCACTGACCCTCTGCACCAATAGCGGAGCAGCGCAGGCGTAGAGGGAGGGCAGAATAAAGGACAGGGCAGGGCATGAGTGGGGGGGGAAGGAAAGGAGTGACCTTGTGCCACTGAAAAGGGATGTAAATGTCCCACAGAGAGGGGGAAAAAAAGACAGGATAAAAGGAAAGAAAGTGAGGGAGGAGAGGGAGCTGAATGAAAAGGCACAAAAGCGCAGCAGAAGAATTTTCCCGTCCCAGAGCTGGGGTGCGTCGGAATTTAAACACCCCCCGCCACCCCCTCCACGGCTCAAAGTTTCCCGACTGAGACGCTTGAGATTCGAACGGAAATGACAAACATGTCCACAGCGTCCACATCGTAAACATCTCTCTAACGGTGCGGAATGCTAGTGCGCTGCATGGTGTTACTGTATGTTTACTAGAATAACGCCAACTCTAAATACTGTAAGCACAAAAATCGAATGACTCCTTGAACATTATAAACTTGGTCTATCTGCACACATTATAATGACGTGATGAGTTTCTTGATCAGCTGTGAAAATCATCTGGTTTAAAACGTTCGTTCTGTTTAAAACTGGCAGGAGCCACACATGTACATGTACAGTACTCCTAAATTAGGAAGAACAGCAGAACATCATTCCTATGGCACTCTGGCCGTATTGCTCATCTTCTTTAACTGAATTAATTACATTGTCTCAAAGATGCTCTTCTTCTTTTTCTGTTATATTTCCTGGCAGCTTAAACGCTTCATATCGAGTTTCAAGTTCCATTTGAAAGAAATGATTTGAGCAGGTAAACACATTGGGTAAGCGTCCACGTAAACTGGTGGAAAAATCTCATCAGAAAGAATGGAACAAATATTGTTCGTGTAAACGTGTCTAATGGTGCAATATACGCTTCGTAACTGTCAATACGTTTTACACTATCAGAAAGTCTTCAAGACAGAGGACTGTGTAATCTCACTGCCTCTCTCTCTCTCTCTCTCTCTCACTCCTCGTCTCTACCGCTTTATCGTGTATACAGGGTTGTACGGGGCCTGGAATCTATCTCAGGAGACGGGGTACATCCAGGACGGGTTGCTAATCCATCACACAAATACACACACACTCACACACTCTAGACAATTTGAGAACGGCAATTATCCTAATCTGCATGTCTTTCGACTGTGGGAGGAAACCGGAGTACCTGGGGGAAACCCACCATACACACACAGACCCCGAGGGGGTAATCGAACCCGTACCCTGGACGAGCAAGGCAACAGTTCTAACACTGTGTAATTTTTTTCTTTCTTTTTTTTTACTACTAATAATATAAAGTTCACAATGTATTTTACATGTTTCTTACTGATTCTAAATTGTGTGTAATCCTTAATATAGTGATGTAATGTTTATGCTCTGCGCATCAGTGAGCTTTTATACAATAAGTTCTTGGGTAACAGCAAAACATCTTTTAAAATTATATTAAGCTATCAATTCAACTATGTTAAAACGTGAAAAAAATCACATTGCTATATTAATACTATCTCCCCAGTCACAGGTGTAAACGTGTTACATCGGTTCATTTGTAACTGCGGTTCGAGCAAAAATGGACGCACCACTTGTGATTTGCACAAAAGTAGAACAGCGTGCAGTGATTTGTTTTTTGTGGTCTGAGAGTGTACCTGGTGCTCATGAAAGAGCATAAATGGAATAGTTTGGATATCTGCAAACAAAAGGAAGGTCAAAGTTTATCAAAGGGAATCTTTATTGGTGACGAGACACGGATTCATCACTACGAGCCTGAGAGTAAACGGCAGAGTATGGAACGGAAACATCCTCAAAAGGCAACCTAGAGAAAAGTTCAAAAGTCAACCATCGGCCCGGAAAATTGATGCTTACAGTTTTCTGGGGTTCTCAAGGGCCAGAAGTATTGGAACATTATCAGGAAAAAGGTTCAACACTCAGCAGTGAGACGCTTATTAAAGATCTGAAGCCTAAACTTCAGATTAAACGCAGCGGACTGTTATCCAAGGGCGTTGTGATCTTGCATGACGATGCACGTCCGCACACTTCTGTCGACTAAAAAAAAAAAAAAAAACCTTTTGAGGTGTTGAAGCATCCTCCCTATACTCCTGATCGCTCCATTAGACTTTCACCGGTTTGGTCCCCTGAAAGCAGCCCTACGTGGATCAAGATTCACTTCCGGTGAAGAAATGAAGATAGCGCTGCATTCATGGCTCGCAGCTCGGCCTAAAACTTTTTTTTTAAGCGGGGGAATACGAAAGCTTGTTGATCATTTTTGACTCATTTAAATTTGTATAAGAGAGAAACTAGTTAGAAACTGACTTGTAAAATGTATAAAGAATGATGTCGGGAACTGCTGTGGGAATTCAGGATATGAAATATTAGAAATAAATTCAAGGTGGTAATGGCCTTCCTGTAAAGGACACTCGAGTATAGATTTCTGTGATGTGGATTCTGGCTGAGAAAATGATCTAATAGGTGCTCAGTGGATGTGAAATACTGTAGGTTGGGTGATGGAAGCTGTGACATAAACACTTTATTATATCACTTCCTGAGTAGAATGTAACTGGTGTGTGGTGTGTATGTTATGTACAGTACGTGTGTCAGGTTTACTTCAAAATTAGACATACTCCTGTGGTTTTGATGAACAAACACCCAGTGTCCCTCCATACCGTCCGGAGTGAATCAGGGCTTTGTGTTAAATTATCTCTATTTTAGATTGAATAAATTTTCATTACACCACAAATCATGTGTGTGCAAGAGCGTTAATCCCTTTCTCTTTCTGAAGCCCAGTACAGACAGGAGGGAGTCTAATCCTTTCATGCCATCTGGCCTTCACTAAAGCAACATGAAGCCAAGCTACCCAGATTAACCCTCTTCTCTCTCTCTCTCTCTCTTCCTCACTATCATTCCCCCGCTCACACCACTTAGCAGCACATGGCACATGTTTTTTTTTTTTATTATAAAACTTGCAATTTCCAATTTTTTCATGCATTATCAATCAAGGAGGACAAAGCCCACACGTGCCATACCACATTTATCATCATTATTTAGACCCAGTGTGCTTGGAGAACAGAGAGCACTTGACAGTGCCATGTGACGCCGCATATGTCTCACTGGCACACCGCGTTAGAGGACAGCGCCTACTGTTCTCCGCTGCTCATGAGGACTCATTAATCACTCTGGGTACAGAGACAACGCGGCACTGCTGGGGTTCGAGACCTGGATTACGCCTGTTTGTTTCATTGTCTTAAGTTGGATAATAATTTAAGTCAAGACACGTGTCGAGCAAAGTAGGGATACGATGTAGATGCATCAGTCGCGCAGGCTTGTTTCGATTCTGGTTAGCAAATAAATGAAAGAATTACGTATTCATTTTCACTTCAAAATCACTGCCATAAATTACTATAGAAAATAAATCTATTCATGGAAATCGGAGCCCGACCACAATACCAGTGCCCCACCCTCATGCTATCGCTATAATAATTTTATTATATAATGAGAATAATTTGAAATAAAATAATAATTATGTAATTATATAAGCATAAACTTTTCTAAAAGTAAAATGTTCGATCAGACATAAAGGGATGTAACAGCACATCGTGACATGATGCACTTGAATGCAAAGAATGTGATGATGTTTATCGTGAAGTAAACTGAAGTATGTATGGTTACCCAACCATGGAATTTTAACTGACACCAGCCCCAGACCTCTATGCTCTACAGTACCAGAGGAAAAGGCCGTGGACTTCTGGCATTTGGAATTCGATTTCTGGCTAATAATGTGCCTCCTGTGAGCTCATTACGTCTCACTTGATTTTTTTTCGGTAAGCCTGTAGTATGCTTTTTTTTTTACATTTACAATACACATTGTTGTGCATTGTTTATAATTAAGAAATAAAAAAATGAAGTTTTTCAGTCCTTCATTAAAATTATGTTCCATATACTCTGTGTCATGAAGCCACTATGATGATCTAAATCGAATCAATAAAGTTTCATGTTTATTGTCATATGCCCACAATGAATGCCACAAAAATAAATATAGGTCTAGAATAAATAATTATAAAAGCAGCATGGGAGGAAAAAAAGGTGCATCATTCATCACACTCTACGACATATCCTGTATACTGTCGCAGGGGTCCTGGAGACTATCTCAGAAGACTATGGGCACGAGACAGGGTACACCCAGGACAGAGTGCCCATCCACTGCAGGGCAAAAACAAACATGCAAAAAAACTAATGCTAAAACCAATCTTATGCACAGAGAGTATTTTCTTAACTGAGACAAGTGGTAATAATAATAATAATAATAATAATAATAATATATATATAATATATTATTATAATAATATAATAAATATATATATATAATTATCATTTTTATTATAATTATAATAAAATGTATAATACTAATAATAATGTGAAATACTATCAGCTGTAAAATAAGATGTTTAATTTTCCTATCATTCCTTAAACCATCTCAACTAGTTCAACAGCAGTATAAAAACTCACTGGTGAATTATTGTGTGTTATATTGTGTTAAAGTTTCAGCTGCTGAAATAACCCATGAGGCAGACAGCAGCGAGTGTCATTAATCCCAGTTACACAAGCCTTCAGTTTCTCCACCAGCAGCCGGTGCAGATTTAAATGAACTGGAAGGAGAAGGATCACGCTTCGATTCTCCTGCCTCTGTCAAAATCCTGCTCGACTTCTGCTCCTGATTCTGTACACGGTAATATTATTGTCTCCACAATATTATTCTCCCTCTATTCGCCTGTGTAATGTGTTTTATACATTTAACATTTTCATTTAGCAGTGAACATGATTTGTTACAGTACTGGCATTCTACCAAAGAACAGTCTCGGTGTGTGTAAGTACAAAAGCCCTTACTCACCAAACATTAAAATAAACTGCTGAGTAATTCAGAAAGCTCTATAAGTATTAGAGTGGTATTATATAGACGAAAGAAAAATCCCAGCATCATAACAAACCCTATGAACTCCATATGAACTCCATAATTACATAAACGATAGCATTCATGGTTGTCTGAAGAACCGCACACATTGTTGTGGCTTAATTCATGCAAACAAATGTAAACAAACAACCAATCAATCAATCAATCAATCAATCAATCAATCCAAATCAAAATCCCAAAAAACAGGAGCACACACACACTGAGAAAGCCATGATAAAGACCGAATAAAATACCGTTTCTGAGGACAATCAGTCACTTAAATATCCACGTGTACCTGAACAGGAATAATTTTTTGCCTGGGTGCTGAGATTAAACCTGGAATAAGTGTTGTGCTGAAGCTCACGTGTCTGGACAGATGTAAAGCTCACAAACACTCATTTCGTTTCACACTGGGTGAAAGCTATTTTTGGCAGGTGTGTTGTGAAAATTGCCTCCATCCCAGAGCGCTGCGCTGAAAGTCTTCACTCTCTCTCGCGATCGTTCTCAGAGCGCTCCAGAATGTTAATGTGGCTCGAACCCATGGGAGGACTTCTTTGATGTTGGAATCTGGGAGCTTTGATCCTCTTTCTCTTCCGCTATATCTCCCTTTCATCTCATCTATCTATCCATCTATTTACTACTTATCTATTTTGCATTTAAACTCTGGTTTCTCCAGTCTTTCTATTAGTACAGTAAGAAAAATCACAGTCTGAACTATAACTAAAATGATTTCTTTTATAAGAACGAGCTGGCCTCCCATAGCATGATCAGCTTGATCACTCTTACTGTATGTCTCTCTACTGTATGTCTTCCTTAGCTATGGAACAGATTTAGAGCCAGTAGGTTTCATGTTCACGTTCAAGAAGTAATTTTAAATCTTTTGTTTTTTTTTTCTTCATTCATTTTTTTATGAGGTTTGGCAGAATTATGGTCATTTCATCTCATTATGTTTTCACCCATACAGTACTGTGCAAAAGTGTTGACCCCCCCCCTTAATTTCTTCATATTTTCTTCCAAAGAGCCAGATTTTCTTATTTAAAAAAAAAAAAAAATTATGCTGCCTTGAGGAATAGTTCTACAGGCTTTCTGAGTCACTTCTCATTTTTGCCCTTTTCAGTCCAGTCCCTAAACCTGGCCAGATGTTTTGTTAAACCACTCAGTGACCTATAAACCATTCAAATATTCAAAAAAATCTAACTTAAAGCATGAACCAGTGAAAAATGGGTTCAGGCCCGTGATTAGTATACTGGTGATACTGAATGCTGAGTGGTTGGAACAGACGAGAGGAGAAATGAGGCTGCTGCTGAGGTCGTTTTTAAATTGTATTTTTAGGCACTATGAAGGGTGTAACAGTAAAACATCTGTTCCCGTTTCTTTTTATTTAATTCATTTAATTTCAGTCAATGTGACGAAATCAGGGATGCACTGTACGGTACTGTACATACATAAATATCACACTTCCCGTAAACAATTCCTGCAACCCTAAAGCTCAAGCTCAACCATGCAGCATCACCTCTGAAGCATCATAAGCTGAAATAAAAAAGATTTTGTGATCAGGTATTTTTTGTTCCTTTGTTAACATTACGCAGGAATGCTAAGCATCATACGAACTCCAAAAGTTGTGTTATACGTGATGATGGTTTATTTGTTATACATTCTGTAAATTTTTTTTTTTACATTTTAAGATTGTAATTTATTCACTTTTCGCCTAATTATCCATCATCTTTATTTTATTTTATTATTTTTTTTTGTCTTAGAGTAAATGATGTAAATCTGATGCTTGCTCCGTGCAATGTGATAGTGGTGATGTCATCACTGTATACTGAAAGAATACCCACTTTGTATCACCGACTTTGCATTAACTGAATTCTTTTTTTTATTAACTGAATCCACGTGCTGTTTTTATGTGTGGCAGAATCCTAATAAAGTACTGATCCTGAGAAACACAACCAACAACAATTGAATCATTTAAACAGCAGCCTGAGACGTGAAAATATTGCTTTCTAATAATTTAGCATAGAGCACACGCACACTCGTGCATACAGAGGGTTTTCCATTGTCTTGGATATTAAAATGCACTTTTTTCGTGCATTTAAAGCTTTTTAAACAAAGTGGAAAAGAAGAAAAGAAGAATATTAAATAGAGATTTTATCAACATGTGATGTGGTGATAGTACACACACACACACACACACAAACACACACACACACACACACACACAATATTTTAGTGTGGTTATAACAGTCCCTAGTTTACCTGTTAATGTCTCTCCTCTTTATTTTCTCTCTCAGTGGATAAGAAGAGAAAATGAGAATATGACAGGAGACAAAAGGAAAGAATCAGTGATTCCACATTTCTGCATGTGTGAGGGCATGAAAAAAATGTGACAGACATATACACTCACACATACACCCACACACTCACAGCATGCACGCGCACACACACACACACACACACACACACACACACACACATTAATTAAGGGTTACATGTTCTTTCCGCAGGTCAGTAAACATTGTGAAGGAGACAGATGAAGATCTCGGCTGGAGCTGGACCTCTGCCGAAGAGAAACAGAACGCAGGAGAGAGAGAAAGAGAGAGAAGTGAAGACAAGCTTTGTACTTGTATAACAGCAGGATCTCGTTCTCTCTGTCTTTGTCTTTCTTCCTCTCTTTCTCGCGTTCTTTTATCTCTCTCTCTCTCTCTCTCTCTCGGTTCAGTTCAGAAGGACTTTATTGGCATGAAGGGTAAAAAAAAAAGACATTACTAGTAGTTATAAAACATGAATTACATTATAAATAACATCAATCTGAATTGATAAAGATTAGAAACATATTAGATAAATATAAAATACATATATAAAAAATATAAAAAACATAGATGATGTACAATAAAAATAAAACAACAAAAAACTTCAAAATTAACAATAGCAACAACTATCAGATAACTATCTGATCTGATTAATTGTGATATTCTCTCTCTCTCTCTCTCTCTCTCTCTCTATATATATATATATATATATATATATATATATATATATATATATATATATAAATTGTAAAATTGTCCCTTCTTTAATTTTGTTATAATGAAGTAAGTTTAAAACCTTCTGTCTCTCTCTCGCCTTCTGTCTTTTTCTCCCCTGTCTCTCTCTGTCTCTCTCTCCTTGACACTAGTGTCCTTTCTCTCTCTCGGGTCACAGATGTATATTTTAAGAATGGCATCACGGCTGTAGCAGACGCCCTCCTGCGTTCTCGGTCTCTCCTGTACACCCACACACACTTGCACGCCACATTTACATTCCTCATTTCAATGAGACAAATCCTTCCATTCGCACACATGCGCGCGCACACACACACACACACACACACACACACACACAGTTTAGTGCTTTAAATCACACTGGCACCCTGATTGCTTTTCCTCTCTCGGATGGAAACGTCTTGAATCGTAGTTCATTCAGCTTCTCTACAGCTGCCTGAGCGGTAGGTGTAATGATGAGAACATGTTCACACACACACACACACACACACACACACACACACACACACGCACACACACCTTCTCTCTGTCTCTCTCTCTTATACGCACACATTTATTCACTTTTGTTTGTTGAAGGGGTCTCCAGCACAAACCTTGCTATTCAGCCCAGTGGATCCACCCACTGGGTGCCCCCTCCCACACACACACACAGAATACCTCAGCGCCAAACCGGCTCAATTTGTTCTGGCAGGACAAGATAATGCATTATTTGAATGATTTTTTCTCTCTCCCTGGTTCTCTCTTCCAAATGACAGTGGGCTTCGACATGCTTTATAACTCTGACATCAAACCTAATTCTCCTTCCTCTCTCTCTCTCTCTCTCTCTCTTCTTCATCCTCTCTTACAGAGTGTTTATTTAAAGAGCAATCTCCTACCGATTGCTAGCCACAGTGGGACTGGAGAAACCTAACACAATGTGACAACTGCAGGAACTGCCGAATTAGGCTCCGAGAGGGTTTTCGGACCCGGCACTGGAAACCAATCAAAAGACAAGGTCAAAGGTCAGACAGCTTAAGCCAGGGGTAATTGGTGAGACTAGTGAATGGCTATGTATGAAAAAGCAACACGAGCTACACATGACTCTGCAACGTCTCAAACCAGGAAAACTGGAGATGGGCTTTTTTTCATCTGTATCCAACAACTACAACATGACTATAGTGTGACGGGCGGCAACGAAGTGAGATCGTAGACTTTTTAATAAAAAAAAAAAAAAAAGTTTATTAAAACAGAGGCAGATTAAACACTCCTAAGCAGCGAGAAGCGAATCAAGCCTATGTGTTGTGGTTGCTCCGGGATGAATGGGGAATGACCGGTGACGTCCTGGTGATGACGCTGACGGAATCCTCGGGATCCCAGAAGTAGTGAATGTTGAAAAGGCGGCAGCAAAGCGAATCTGTAATCAGAAGCAGTGAGCGATCTCACAAACCCGACCGTATGTTCGATATATTTTTCTTTTTTTTTTTTCAGATGAAGGAGTAACGAATGAGCAGGTTAAATCCGCAGAGGAGAAATTCTCCATGCACAAGCACTGAGACTCCAATACGACCCCAATGTCCGCAATACAACGCGCAAGTCCAAAGAGCAATTTAAAGGCAAAGGTTGTACGGCAGACAGGTTCAGTTACCAGGTAGATCCTAGAATTGCTTAAATCCAGAAGCTTTCCGTTTCACATTGAAGGGTGGGTCATACATGACGAAACCAGAAAGAGCAACGAGAATCCAAAGGGCAACAACGAGAGAGTCCAAAGAACGAGCAGAGTCATCAACAAACAGAGATCACGGAAAATTCGCACGTACAACAAACGTGAGGCCCACAAGGGAGATACTCCGTGTCCGACTGAACGCTCCGAGTATTCTTTTAAGGCTGAGATAATGATTGCACAATCGAGCTCAGGTGCACAGTGAAGATTAACTCAGTGCACAGAGAGAAATTCCGGAGTAGAGTTACGACTCGGACATGCTTGACCGATCTGGCTGGCTTGTGACATATAGATGATCTAAATCCCACATTCAAAACCAGTCAAGCACGATCGGCAAGAAAACACATCTGATAACCTTAAACAACACTTTGTCTCCTTAGTAGTTGTTCCAAATCATCTCTGAACCTCCAGTGTTTCAAGACAAAGCTAACTAGTAAGGGGTGCTCCGATTGATCGGTCGCCGATCATAATCGGCTGATAATTGCCTTGGGAAGTTTGATCGGCAGTCTCTATAATGGCCGATATAGAAAAGCCGATCAGATGACGCAAAACTTGCGAGATATTTTTTTTGCGCGCTGCTAAAATAGCTTTACCGGTCTGGCAATTCTACGTGTTGTGTGAAAAAGACAATACATTAGCAATCGGCAACCTGTGTAACAAGACAATTCCACGGGACGGGAAGCACCCAAAGCATTTTAACACCACGAACCTCACCAGACATTTGAAGGTTAGTCAAGTAAAAGAACATGAGCAGTTTTCAAAGTTGTCTAGCGCTAAAAGAGCGGGATAGCTCAGCAACTCGCGTGCTGCCACTCTCAGATGTCGTTAATTCCCCTATCTCACCTACGTGGTTTCGCTCGGTGGCCGTAAATACGGTGCATCATGATTCACCGCGAGTTTTGGCTCTGTGATTACATTTCCAGTTTTCTGCGCGAAAAAGTAAACGTTTTCTTTTCTTGCTGGTCCTCGCGGATGCTTGCGAACCTTGCAGGACTTCCGGCGACTCACGTCCTACTTGTCTGTTATTTTATTTAATTTTATACAATTTACAGGAACGTTGTATTTGTCAAGCTCTAAGCTGTTCTCAGTTACTAACCAAGCACAAGCTGCCATGTTTTAAGATGACGTGTTGCACATGTTGCTTGCCAATAAATACAGTTGTCAATTCATGATATTCCTCTTCTCGTAATTTCTATACTTAATTTACATTGTTGTTAGATATAGTTTAATAAATAATGCTACATGATAAGGCTTCAAGTAGACCCTGTAATCAGTGATCGGTATCGGCCGATACAGCTTCTAGTGATCGGAGATCGGTGATCTGCCCCAAAAATCCTGATCGGAGCATCCCTACTGACTATCTTCTAACACATCGCTGAATCCCAAGTCCCTCTCTAACCCCTGATTAACGGCACTACTTGGTGTGTGGAACAAAGGAAATCTACACCCTTAATAACACACTACTGTAGTTTTACCATTTATGCTCTTTGGCATTTACGTTACCTGCACATCATTTTATCATGTAACGGAAACACTGCAGACATATTTGCACACCGTCTGAGATTATGACAAAAATTTGGGTACGCCAATTAGCTTAACCTGCAGATTAGGCTAACTGGCGTTCCCAAATTGCGTGTATGAATGAGGCAATAGTGTGTGAATGTGTGTGAATGAGAGTGTGTATGTGTGTGCCCTGCGATGGATTGGCACCCTCTCCAGTGTGTACCCCACCTTGTGCCCCAAGTCTCCTGGGATAGGCTCCAGGCCCCCCGTCACCCTGAATACAGGATTAAGCGGTATAGACAATGAGTGAGTGAGTGAGTGTAACATGCAAATTAATATCTTTTATTGTTACCTTTTTCATCCAGATGACCTATTTCGCAAACTGTTTTTGGATAAGTCCAAACATACTGTGTACGAAAATAATCAGTTAAACAGAAGCCATCAGCTGATAGGGTTACTCTTTTATCTGTCTGACAAAGCATCAGGTCATCTGGTCGGTAATTTGGTAATCATCATGTAACGTTTCTGTTATTTATTTGTCTCTGAAATACACCACGAATGTAATTATCATTGGGGGAAAAAAACTCCGCCAGGTTGCCGCTGTTGGGCTCTTGACTAAGGCCCTTAACACTGTCTGCTCCAGGGGGTTGATAACACGCTCTGACCGCAGCTCACTAACAAGAAGCCGGAACATGCGAAGAATAAATAATTTCACTGTGCAGTAATGTGCATGTGACGAAAAAAGACTGAACACGTACAGTACAGACCAAAAGTTTGGACACACCTTCTCATTCAAAGAGTTTGAATTTGTATTATGGCAACAAAAAAGCAGCTAAGTGAAGAAAAAAACGAGTGGCCATAATTACTTTAAGAAATGAAGGTCAGTCAGTCCAAAAAAATTGGGAAAACTTTGAAAGTGTCCCCAAGTGCAGTCACAAAAACCATCAAGCGCTACAAAGAAACCGGCTCACATGCGGACCGCCCCAGGAAAGGAAGACCAAGAGTCACCTCTGCTGCGGAGGATAAGTTCATCCGAGTCACCAGCCTCAGAAATCGCAGGTTAACAGCAGCTCAGATCAGAGAGCAGGTCAATGCCACACAGAGTTCTAGCAGCAGACACATCTCTAGAACAACTGTTAAGAGGAGACTGTGTGAATCAGGCCTTCATGGTAGAATATCTGCTAGGAAACCACTGCTAAGGACAGGCAACAAGCAGAAGAGACGCGTTTGGGCTAAAGAACACAATAAAGAACACAATAAAGAAAATTCGCTGAATGAGAAGGTGTGTCCAAACTGTAAATAAATTAAATTTTATACTTATGAAGTAAATGTTAGCCTAATGTTGGTTAATGGAACGCTGTTGTGATTGATATCTTGGTAAAAGATCCAGCAAAAGGTCTATAGCTAGCAGTTTTGAAATGACTGATTGAAATGGCTTGATAGCACAAGCACCCGATGCACCTCTTATTTGTGGATATGGCATCACCGTATGACACCTACTGTAAGGTTAGCGTAAAAATAAGACTCTCAATTTTATAACGAGCTTAGTTGTGAACTCTTTATAAAAACGTAATCAAAGGCGAGTCTTTACGCTACTGTATGTCTTTATGTTATGCTATGTCCTTATGCTACTGGAATCACAGGTGCTATTCTGGGCTCCTTTCAACACCCTTAGTACTATTTGTCTTTATTACTGTATGATTTTCTAATTCCTATTCTATCCGCTGGCACTGATGAGAGGACAGGCTCGCTTTTAATGTAAGTCTTGAGGTGAGTTGCTCATACCGTCTGTGTGTGTGTTTTTTTTTCCGATTATTAGAGAGCTACATGTAAATGTTACTTCTTTTTTATTTCCAATGAATACAATTTAATTAAATAATCATTTGAAAATGTGAGTAAATGTCCTAAACACCTATGGTGTTGTGCGTGTGTAATCACTCTAATAATTCAGAATGAAGCTTATCACTGGGTGAGGCAATATGCTTTCTGGTTGAGCCGTGTGTGTGTGAGTGTTTGATGACTCATTTTGACAGTGAGTCGAGGTGATTCAAGGTTTGCACACCACATGAAACACGTTGCTGCAGGGTGTGTGTTTCTAAAGCATTTCTAAAGCCTGGTTTATTGCTCTGCGTGCCTGTCTCTAACACACACAGCTCACCTCAAGGCAACACCTTCACGGGATGTGCTGTTTCTCTCAAGGCCGGCTGTGACACTTGCTGTCCTGCTGAAGGACATTTTTAAAGGTTAATTACCGAGCAATTTTATTTTCGTCTGAGTGCAACAGACAGCACTGGGCTCATTCTGGCATTTCCCCCACAAACCCTGCCTTCTATGTTATGATTACTAATAAGAACCCGGCTCCGTCTATGATTTGTAAGGTCACCATAGCTCTGAAACAGGAGCCAATGTGGAGCGAAAGACTTGGCTGAGAAAATGGCACTGCATTCAGTGAATAATGTGAATGTGCACGGATAGCACCTTAACACTCAGTTCACCGGCTTTGTTGTTTTGACAGCAATATCATGCACTGTGTTTCTGATCCACGTCACAAAAGACGCAGACGCTGTTGTCGTAATTGCCATGCTGCATAGAAGGAAGCCATGCGCTGCTCGAGAGCGAACCCAGAGCCACTTAGCACCAACGAATTCTGTGTGAATCACCAAACATGAGTGAACGTGTTATACTGAGCGGGTCTTATTATTCCCTTTATAGCACAATTCCTGATTTAAAGAAACTATTTTATACTTCAACTTGTTTTTAAGGTTTTTAAGAGACTCTGTATCTCTCGTGGTCTCCATCATGTGCAATACAGTAAGCACCAAACCAACCGAATCCGAGAACTCCCTTTGTGCAAATGTGAGCACTATGGATTACCAGAAAACAGATCACTGAACAATTATCTGAAAGATTATATGCATGTCAATAACTTGTAAGGAGATCTTCCATTTTACGTCCAATCAGCAAAGTCTCGGTTTTGAAATGTTACACTGCTGAGAAACAATACATGTTAAAGTTTGCTTTATTATAGTAACACACTGAAACGTGTAAGATAGTATTGATGAGTGCAACAACAGATTGTTGAAGTGTGTGTCTGTCTGTGTGTGTTTTTTTCAGAGATTGCACCACATAACACATCACACATCAGGTGTACTGATTTGGTGTATGAGAAATCTAAACACCCCTTCATATTCGTATTTTCTGCTTTGGTCTCTCTCTCACACACACACACACACACACACACACACACACACACACACACACACACACACGCACACACACACACACGCACACACACACACCGGATGTAACTCAATGAAGCCTTAAAAAATCCCCCACCGTCTGAACACAAACAGAGTCTGTTAACTCTGAATAAGCATCTATGCTCTACTCTGTTATTAAGATTCCCTTTAAATTGCAGGGTGTGAACATATACACCAGAACGTGGAAAATCTAAAATACAAGTAGAATATCTACTACTGTCTCTATAGTGTTGCGATAAACAAATAGGATAAAAACGGACGAGAAAAGTTTCCTTAATCAAATAATCTGATACTTGTTTTGGTATGCATTTTAATAAAGCTCACCCCTACTTTGAAATATTTACTCCAGGTGCTTCTTGAAAGGTAACACATGGTTAGAATCTTCCAGATGTACAGTATGAACAAGCAGCTGGACTTTTTAAATAAAAAAGAAAAGGAAAAAGAAAAGAAACAACAAAAAAAAGATATGGTATTATATCAAAGTTTACAAAAGGAGAACTTGATAGTTATTTCACATACTTGTACTGTATGCAAAAAGTCAACAGATTTTTGACAAAGTTATTAGTCATTAGATTAGTGTGTACAAACTGTTCGCATGGGCACTTTATTTATTTTTTGTCGCCTAATCTCATTGCATAGATCTCAATATTAAGCTTTTTCAGTATCTGTTTTTAAGAAGGAATTACCTACAGCAAATGCCAAATAAATAAACAATAAGAATAAGTGAGGCACGTGTGACTGCATGATAAATCAAAACACCAGAATCAACAGCTGTAAATAAACACACTGTATTCTACAGTACACGTGAAGCAGTGCTGCTAGTCTGTAACGGTGTGTTGTGTGTTTCTGAGATGACCTCATTCCAGTACCTGGGTTAGGTTCCCCACTTGCTGCGTGGAGTCCAGCGCTGGTTGGTCTGACATGAGTACTCATTCAGACTGAAACGTCCAAATCCCGATCCCACTCATGAGCTGCTCAAAGAACCCCAGTCCAGATTCCACAGCCCATAAGTCTCCTAAACTACAGGTGAGACTCTGAGCCGTGATTCAGGAGTTGAATGCAGTGTGTTCACATGCCTCTGTGTGTGTGTGTGTGTGTGTGTGTGTGTGTGTGTGTGTGTGTGTGTGTGTGTGCGCGTGATGTGGTGTGGAGCGTGCGAGGGCATGCTCTCTCTCTCTCTCTCTCTCTCCTTCTCACATACACACACACACACACACACACACACACACACACACACACACACACACGTGTTGAGAAGGAGGGCAGTCAGCTCGGAGGCTTTCAGGGCTGAACCACACTGCATGCAGTCACACCCTTAAATAGTGCTGTACTTCTACAAGAAGCTGTGATGTACAACTGATCTTGAATAAGTTCAGCCTTGTGTCTTGAAATAGCTGGAAATGGCTGCAATCTCATTAACACTGATCCTGAATCAGCCACAAGTGTGCCTAAACTGGGCATTTGTTTTTATGACCCCTAGGAAAGAGTTCCACCCTGTACCATTTTCCCGATACCACCTCAGCATACCTCTCTCTCTCTCCCTCTCTCTCTCTCTCTCATGCCAGAATTCCCTAACAAAGTACTTTCTATTCTTGCTCCTACTCTTTTTCCTTCTGTTTTCTTCATGCATGCCCAAAAAAGGTGGCAAACCGGGGGAAGCAGAAGTATTGACTTACTTGATGAATGATCCTACTATTTACATATTAGCCTCATGATTTAGCAGTATACAGTTATATTTTGCCTGTTAAAGGGTTATATATTATTTCTGACCGTACTGAGAACAGAAACCGAACAGACTGAGTTCAAGCTGTATTTGTTAGTGATATTTAGTATATAAGTCAAATAGGCTAGTAAGTATGTTTATCAGCCATCGTGATCAGCCATAACATTATGATTACACGAGTAGATTCCACCTTTTGCCACCAAAACAGTGATGCGCTATTTAATTCAATTCGATTTTATTTATATATAGCCCTTTTTTTGTCGCAATGCAGCTTTACACAATCAAAAGAATTATTTAAGTTTGTATGAAATGTGAATGTGCATGAATCAAAATGATTACCTGATGAGCAAGCCGAGGACGATGGCGACAGTGGCAAGGAAAAACCCCATGAGTAGGCAGTAGGAAGAAACCTTGAGAGGAACCAGACTCATTTGGGTGATAACGGATGGCAGGGATCAATCTGCAGTCATACTGTATTAGGCTGTGTGTTCTGACTCCTTTCGATAGGAACCAGCATTAACCCATTAACCTCTTCAGTAATTTGAGCTACAGTACAGTCGCTCTTCTACTAGATAAAACTACATGATCCTGACACGCAGGAGCAATAAGCCTTGGCCGCACATTCCCCCGTCATTGGTTCACCGGTTGTCCATCCTTGGATCACTTTTGGTATGTCCTGACCACTGCGCACCCAGGAAACATCCTCCTTCAAACATCCTTTGTCCCTTCAGAAACAATGGGTAAGCATAAGGATTTGAGTGACTTTGACCAGGGCCAGATTATGATGGCTAGAGGACTGGGTCAGAGCAACTCCAACACTCCAGCTCTTGTGAGGTGTTCCTGGTCTGCATTGATCAGGACCCACCAAAAGAGGCCAAAAGAGACTACAGGAAAAAAACTATGAACTGGTGACAGAGTCATCTGTGACCAAGGTGACGAAGACTGGTTCGTGTAGTCTGATCCAATAGAATGAGCTCCTGTAGCTTTTCATTTGCTGAAAAGGTTAATGCTGGTTAACATACTGTAAAGAGCAGTCAGAACACACAGTCCATCACCGTTATGGTGGAACCTACTCAGTATTAGGCGGGTGATCATAATGTTGTGGATGATCAGTCTAAGTACGAGTTTGTGGTAAATCTACAGTACCAACCTTGTGGCCACGGTTCGCAGACCCCACTTTATAAACCACTGTGATGATAAATAAATATGAAACACTCACTGTATTATTCACACCAAGTAAATGACGTGTATTCATTGTTCCCTGTAAACCAGCAGGATCTGCTGAGTTATGATCTGATCAGAATCTGATCTGGTTTCATTCTGAGTGTACAGTATGTTTAAAAGCATTCCTAGACCTCTGAGAATCTGAGAAAGAATCCTTAGCATCCTTAAAATGTAAATATTTTACCCTGCCACGTTCTTTTTTTAAAAAATTATTCATAAAATATACTCCACAAAATAAAGATACACCAAACAGCCATAACTTTAAATCCTTTGACAGGTGAAGTGAATGACTATGTGCAACCGTTGGCCTGTCTGGTCCGATTCGACACACAGACGAGCTCCTGTAGCACAATTGCTGAAAAAGCTAATGGTGTGATTAAGGCATTAAGCTGTTTAAAGGTTTCAGGTTCAAACCCCAAGTTGCCACTGTTGGGACCTTGAGCAAGGCCTGTAACCCTCAACTGCTCAGATGTGGTAATCGGCAGAATGCAACTCTCTCTGGATAATGGTGTCAGTTAAACGCCATTAAAAAGTTCAAATGTGGCCTCAGTAACAAAGAGTTCAATGTATCCATGCCGGACAACGGGGACCTTTACAATATTAGTCCGGTGGTTTTAATCTTGGTGTTCTCGTAAAGTTCAGGATTTTTTTTGTCTGATTTGCTCCTGCACTGTTCTGTGTCTCTTCAAACTCATATGTTCCACAGATACACTCCATTATCCAGTCTTTTCATGTTACTCTTTTACTGTCCATTCATTCATGGTTTTCAGAATACAACACAGTTTAAGACGCTTGTGGATTGTCTTAAACGTAACATTGTAGGCATTTATTCTAGTATTCAGCCAACCTCAAGGCATTGTTCTCTGAAACCTCTCCACGTCCTTCATTCATTTTCCATTTCTGCCTCTTTCCTTCTAGTAAAACAGGTTGGTGTTTAGTCTCTTTACCCCAACTCTGTGATAGGATCTGCTGCTCCGTGTTTGTTTTGTCTGCAGTTCCACTGTGTGATTTTTTTTTTCTGACCTTTTTTTCCTTTCCGTTTCACATCCCTCCTTGTCTATTCCTCTCTCTCATCTTCACTCGCTTTCCCTGACGTGGCATTGTGGTGTCTGAGTGGGACCTGTAGAGCTTTACATATCCCAGAGTGCTGTATCTCTCTCTCTCTCTCTCTCTCTCTCTCTCTCTCTCTCTCTCTCACACACACACACACGCTCTGCGCCTTAGCCCTTTCTATTTATCTTTTCATTTCCTTGCTTTTTTCTCATTTCTACTTGTTTGCCTCCTTTCTTGTCGATGATAAGACAAGAAAAAAGTGTGTGCCAAAAAATAAAAATAAAAAGTAAGGTGTATAGCATGTATAGCAAGAGTTTCATGTAATTAAAACGCACATTTACACGGTCCTCTTAGTGTCTAAAACTAAGAGGACCGTGTAAACTTCATTATACAAATGCACAGAAGTGTGACTAATATTTAGCAATGTTATTAATTAGGTTTAAGTTTTACATTATGTCTGTATATGCATGTGTCTTGTTGGTGTTACACTGCAATACACACCTCATGCAAGGACAGTTCGCACACAAAATCCTATAAAACAATGCCACTATACAGTGCATGTCTCCAACAGCGGCAGAACCTCAATGCTCAGTTTCAGGACGGACACGCTGGCGTATTAAGGACCTGTGCGGCTTCCTGGCTCCCCAGGAGAGCCTGGTGAACAGGGTCACGTTAGTGGGAACTTAGTGCCAGTTCTCTGACCTTCAACTGTTAGACGTTTCCTTTAAAACTCTGCTCGTGACTCACTTATTGATCCTGTCTAGATTTTTCAGTATTTATAATTAATTATGAGCTTTTGTGTAATTTGAATTTAAGGGGATAAAGAAGCAGTCTGTAAACCACATGAATCAGATAAATTTAATTATAAAACACTCAGGCCCAACCGAGTATGAGTGGGGATAATAGACAGTAACAGCACCGGTACAGTATGTTATAGTACATGCATCATTCTGGGTCACAGGTGTTTTAACCACCTTTATTCACACTAACTGTCAGTACGGTCTGTAGTACAAAGGGGAGAGAAGCTGACTGTCAAAACCCACTTTCAAAACCTGTCATGCTAGCGCATCTTATAATGTTATGTCATCTTAAACAACAATCCTTGCTTATAACTGCTTCTAAAATCATTCTTAATTGCCTCAGTGTTGTATTATTTACACCTAAGTTGAGCTACAAAAATAACCAGCTAACACAAGGCTGAATCCCTCGTTTAGGGGCACAACTTGGTGTGTGGAACAAGGGATTATACACCTACTAGTGTAAAGATGCATGATGGTCTCACGAGGGGCAGAACCGCGCATAAATACTCTCCCGCGCTCTCTTATAAATCCACTGTAAGGGCGAAGGCCCCAAGAGGATCTTCAGTTTTATTTGTAGTTTCCAGAACCCCGTCCGTTCTCACGTAGATGGCGGAGCTCTGTATATTTTGTGTTTCCAGTTTTCTTTTGTTTGCCTTTTAAGTTTATCATTAATAATAAACTCCACGCCATCTCCAAACGGCAAGGTCTTCTTGTGCGTATCATAAGCAGTCTCACAATTCCTATTTTATTGGTCGTCCTCTAAAGCCCTTTACACATTAAAACATCTCGTTGTGCGGCTCTCCATACAGGACCACATAACAACTAGCTTTCCATTTAACGCTGTTTAGAATTCAACCACTGAACCTGGAAGTTAACGTAGCTGATATTTTAAGGTGAAATAAGTGGAAATATAAAAAGAAAATTGGTTTACAGAACTTCCCACCACCTCTGTGGTTTATTCCCATTTCCTTTTGGCTACAAGAACTTAAAACCAGTTATCCACCCAGTTTTGGGAGGATATGTGTCCTGGCAGAGCAAAATAACTAGTTAAATAAACAAAACAAATCAGAATCTGTTTATAAGAAATGGTGTGGAACTGTTGTATGGAAGCAGTATCATCCATGACACCGTGCTGTATATCATCACATCATCATATAATCACCCTCGAGAGCATGCTGTTATTCTAGAAATTATCACATTATCATAATATCACCTGTGATATTATGCTGGACATCATCACAATATCACCTGTGAGAACATGCTGTTATGCTGAATATCATCACATTAAACACGATATCACCCTTGAGATCATGCTGTTATGCGAAATATCATCACATCATCATGATATCACCTTCGAGAGCATGCTGTTATGCTGGATATCATCACATTATCACAATATCACATGCGGGGACATGCTGTAATGCTGGATATCCTCACATCACAATATCACACTTGAGAGCATCCTGTTATGCTGGATAGCATAACATCATCACAATATCACCCTCGAGCACATGCTATGATGGATATCATCACGTCATCACAATATCACCTGCGAGAGAATGCTGATGTGCTGGATAGCATCGCATCATCATACTTTAAAATCACCCTCGAGATCATGCTATTGTGCTGGCCGCATTACAGCAGGTGCTGATATCCAGCACAACAGCACTCCCTCTCTCATGTGAGCTTGCTTAAATATACCATCTCTTAGTAACTACTACACTTGAGCATACTGTTTAAAATTTGTTTTGGTGCATTTACTTAAAAGATTAAGTTTATAAATGGCTCCATTACAGTTTTCTCTATGACGCTGTTACTGCTTACTCAACGTCAAAGATGCTTTACTAAGTTTGATGATTCACATGTTTTCTATTTCAGTTTCGCATCTTTATCTTTAACACATCACACACGGCTCTACACTTCCAACCTTGATCTGACTGCTCTGGACCGGGTGGTTCAGCAGGTGGTTTTCTGCGACTGCCTGTCCTAATGAGAACCTTCCGGAAGCGCGTGGGATATTTCACGCTTGCTGGAGCTGCTAATGGGCTCAATGTGGCCGTGGGAGTGTTACTGCCTCAACCTTGAAGTCCGGAGATGCAGCGCAGCACTGACCAGCAACTATCGATCTTGCACAAACATTGATAGTCTCTTGTGGTAAAGACTGCAGAGTTCAGAGGCACGGGAAAAGCGTGTGCGTGTCTGCTTACCATTCATACACTCCACTTACTGAATACAGTACAAAGAACAATGCGCTCGTCGTCTAATCAGAATCAGAGAATAAATGTCAACCGTGTACTCGCTTACTCATCGTCTATACGGCTATATCCTGTATTTAGGGTCACTGGGGGCCTGGAGTCTATCCCAGGAGACTGAGGGCACACCCTTGACAGGGTGCCAATCCATCACAGGGCACACACATACAAACACTCACACACTGTGGGCAATTTGGGAATGCCAATTACTCTAATCAGCAGGTCTTTGGACTGTTGGAGGAAACCCACCAAGCACGGCTAGAACATGCTAACTCCATGCACACAGAGACAGAAATCAAACCCGGACCCTGGAGGTGCAAGGCGACAGTGTTAACCACTACACCTCCGTGCCGCCATCAGACCAAGTAATGATTAAGATATCTGTTCCTTTGTTGGTATGGCATTCTGTAGTCTAAGAGAAATTTAAGGCAGGTTGACTACGCAATTTCTCGTCCATCTCCATAGATTTAAACTAAAAAAACTAAAGCTGACACATTACACACAGTCTGTTACCTGCCACAGAGTGCTAACACACACTGTCACAGTCGACGTTCCAGCGTTAGGATGTCAATGTCGCGACATCTTCAAGAACCCTTGCTGTCCAGTGCCAGTGCGATCACTACTACAGTACCACTTCAAAGCAAGCAAGGAAAGTTTGTGACGTCCAAACTCCTAGTACGTAAATCCTAAAAAGTGTACATGTACTACGGAGAGTCTCACTCACTTATTGATCGTGTGTATCCTGTATACAGGATCGCGGGGGTCCTGGAGCCTATCCCAGGAGACATAGGGGTCAGGAAAACTGGGTGACAAGCCATCACAGGGCACACACTCATTCACACACTACGGGAAATTTGGGAATGGCAGTTAACCCAATCTGCATATGTTTGGACTGTGGGAGAAAACCGGAGTACCCAGAGGAAACCCACTAAGCACAGGGAGAACATGCGGGAATCGAACCCGCCACCGACAATGCTAACCACTACACCACTGCGTAGAGACTATTCAGACAATTTCTCTCACTCTATTTATAGCTGTATCTTATAGTACTGACAAATTGGTTACAAGATGAATATTAGTTAATATTAAATATTTTAATATGTGGGATGTAATACATTTTTTGTTTACCCTGGCGCTCCCATTCTAGTCTGCCACTCTGGATCAAACCTCGCTCATCCATCCAATCTATTCAGACAGCATTCCCAGTATATCTCTGGAGGAGGCAGTAATATTCATCACAACATGAAGGCTGTCTCTCCTGGCCTACGGAGATCGATCAGACCTCACATCAGACTTCTCTATACTTACAAGAGGCTCGGGAGTTCACTCTCTCACGTCTTACTACATTTATAAGAAGATAAGTCATCCCAGAATCAGGCCAAGATGTTGATTTGATCTCTCATGAAGATTACTGTAGCATTAGAAAGAATTCTTCAGATATTAATTATTCCTGGTAGAGCCCATACTTTTTTAACCTTCTTTATATTAGGGAATATTTTTACTTTTTAACCATGATCATAATTTAGATTCAATCTAAAACAAGATCTTCATGTATTAGAAACACAGGACTCAAAGAACCTTTAAATATCTAACAGTGGTCTAAGGATGCACTATCATGGTATGATTTAGTCCACGATTCAATTCGGTTCTCAGGACATTTTAAACAAAAATTTAAGTAAAAAATATTAATAAAAAAAATTGCAAAACAAAATGCATTTTCAACTGTATTAAAGTAAATGGAACCGTATAAAACTAGTTTCAGTGAAATAAACAGAAGTTTAACATTGAAAAATCATCCCAGAGCACACCGAGTCATGCCCTAAGGAGCCAGAGCTGCCCCAGGAGTTGAAGGAGAACCTGCGCCATACTGGGCTTCATGGTTTGCATTTTAATATTATGGCTGATGGGTGTATATTTCATCTATACAAGTTATTGAGTTTGGGACCTCCTGTGTTCAAACAGTGCAATGGCCCATGCATAATTTATGGATGCCGAAGCTCCATGATGCACATCTTTACATTTATGCAACACAATGCATCTTTACACCCGTGTTACATAATCCACTCTTACAAGATGCAAAACTCGTTTCCCCCAAGGGTGTAACGGAGACTTCTACATACTGTTAGGAAAAGGGTTTCTAGCTTTCTTTTCCAATGTGGTTCTACAAAATATGGATGGATGGTTATATAAAAATTTATTGTCCTTGCATAGTACTCAGCAACAAAATGCAGTTTAGCATCTACCAGAAGTGCAAATGGTAGTAAATATACCTCAGTGCAAATATTGCCATTGTGCACTTATAAGGTGCACGCTAAAGAAATAGATTAATATATAAAGCAGTAAATATTATATAGCAAGGCTATGCAGTTATTATATGCAGTAACTATGGAATAGATAATGCTATAAAACACAAAAAGGTTGTAAGCAGGCAATGTCCATGAAATGAGTTTTTGTGTAAAAACACAATAAAAATCATCAACAAAAAAAAAAGACGGCAAAAACGACCTCAAACGAACAACAATATTGACATTATTTATTTAACAAAAATGAAAACCAGAAAGAAAAAAACAAAAACATGTGGGCGATACTAAACACGCCTATAATTCAAGAGCTTGTAGGTCTATCTTTAGCAGAAAAGGTTTAAAAAATAATTTCCTGTATGACTGTCAGTCTTTTACATCGTTGTGGAGGAATTTTTGCTCATTCTTCTTTACAACATCGCTTCAGTTTGTTTAGTTTTAGCTTCTGCCAAACGTACTGTAGCACTGGGCATTAAAGCCAAACATCATATTTGGGTCTCATCAGAAGATACAGTAGTACATTGTTCCAGAAGTTTGGAGTAAGAGTAAGGGCAACCTTTCCAAACAAACCGTACCTATTCAGTCTTCTTCTACTTGTGCTGTCAAGGATTTTATCATTCAACATGCTCGGTAAGGCCTGTAGTGTCTGCGACATTGCCCTTGTTTTTTTTTTCCCTCTCTAACGAATTACGCAGTCTGACCTTGTAGTGAATGTACTGGGATGTCCACTCCTGATCGGAAACTGTCTTGAATGCGTTTCACTTCTGTCGCACTGTAGAACGCTGGACTTTAAAATGGTTGGAATTTTTAAAACTTTTTTTTAATTGATGTGCTGCAACAAGGGCTTCTCGAAGACCATTGGTTATGTCTTTTCCTAGGGGGCACTAACTTTTTAACATGCCTGCATAAGGTATATATACATTGCATATACAAATAAACAGTGCCGGATTATCTACAATTATATATATGAATAAGAGGGGAAAAAAGAACTAATTTATACCCATGAAAACTACATTTGCCGGTCTGGGGAAGCCCTCTGCAATGAAGTCACAGAAATGTGACTAACCAAATTTTTTTACACAGAACGCCAGATGCAGCCTGTTCCTTCCCAAGAGTGTAATTTGTGATGGTTATTTGGTTAATAATAACAGATGGCTCATACAGACAGAACTGTTTCTGTTTTTTTTTTTTTTTTGCTTTAAATAAGTCTCTGTAGCTACACCTAAAAACATACAGCGAATGGAAGCAGCTTTAAAATATACATGACCAAATGAAGTGGCTTCTGTATCGCTGCACCCGCTCTGTGTCATCCTTAACTAAAAGCAGCAGACTTCTCAATAATATAAGAAAGAACACTGTGTGAGCATCACCTTCCCTTATCTTAACCTTGTGGGTCCCTGCATCCTCGTATGGAGACATCACTTTTTGTGTTCGCTGCACCATATACTTAATTCTGTCTAACTTAGACCTGTGTCCTCATTAGTAGACACTTTATAGCATCATGCAATGGTAGCAAAAACACAATACGCTAATTAAGCCCAAATATATATGGGGAAAAAATGCATGCAAAATTAAAGCTCGGGTTTTAAGATTATGTGAAAGTTCAATGTTTCACTGATACAAGATACTCCTAAAAAATATCCTTAGGCAAATATTTCTCATTTGAAATTGTGCGAAGCGATTCTCATGTCCATCGCTTTTGACATTTAATATCTAGAAAGCCACATTACGTTACTGTTCAGTTAAACATCACGACAGAAAAAAAAATGAGATAATCCCACATGCTATTAAATTTTCAATTTAGACTTGTCAGAAGGTGTTCCTTGATGGAGTTCCCCAGGGCGCACCGGCTTCCTCACCATGCTGTCCAAAAACACGCAAGGTATCCTGACTGGCTTTCCCAAAATGGCCTATACAAGTAAATATATATCCAGGATGTACCCTTACTTTGTGTCCTAAGTCCTCCTTGACTCTACACAGGATAAACAGTATAGAAAATGGACGGATCACGGATCGTGTGCTCATTAATTTACACTACACATGCACTTGCATAGTGGACACTTGACATAAACAAATGCAAAAGTGTGTGTGATTGTTTATATGGTAAAGTTTTCTCGGGATGATGGGATATTAATTTAGCTATTTTCTTTTTTTCCCCCACAAGGCTTTTGCAAGGTCAGCTCTTTGCAACAGTGAGAGATAAAGCTGTCATTCCGACGCAGGAATTCTTCAAGATGGTTGGATTTGTAGTTTCCCGGCATTAAGATAATCTGTGTTTTTGTCTTATCTGTGTAAATACCTGTTAAGTATGTGAGAGGACTAAAAGATTACCCTTTTAACTACACAGACATAATGAAGGACAGCACCTTTCCTCCCCCTGCATACTTCACATTCTCTCAGGCAGATAATGACACACACACACACACAATGCTAGAGCTCATGGCTATTGTCCATGGGCTCAGCATGCCCAAGATACACCCACACACACCCACACACACACACTAACCATCTCCTGCCCCCAGTGCCTGGCAATTTCATTCACCTTCCTGAGCATTGCTTTACACATCCGGCAGTCTTAAATAGCTTGAGATGTAAATAAACCCTGTAAATGGTCACGCACATTGATCTGTCCATCTTTACTGCCCTTATTACTCATTTTGCTGCATTGAGAATAAAGTGGACACTTTTCTTTCCTGGAGTGAGCATGGCCTGGCAAGTACTACTCACTCACTCAACATCTATACCACTTTATCTTGTATGTGCAATTTTGGGAAAGCCAATTAGCCTAATCTGCATATCTTTGGACTGTGGGAGGAATCCCACCAAGCACAGGGAGAACATGCAAACTCCATGCATACAGATCCCGAGGTGGGAATCGAACCCAGACCCTGGTGGTGTACGTTGACAGCGCTAACCAACAAGTCACCATGCCACCAAACTGGCACTTATCATTATACCGGAAATAACGCAAGGACAAAAGTTTGTTGACAAACGCATTAATGTTTGATACGTTACAACGTAAAGAATTTAAACAAACCCCAACAAGTAGCATCTGAAATCATGTTATCGCTCGCTTTTAACCTCATACAGTCCTTGGATGTTATTCAGTTATTCATTTGAAGGTGGATTATTCAGCAAGGACTATGAATTATTCAGCAACCGCATTCAGACTAATAGAAAGAGAAAAAAAAGCTTTAAGACCGAGGAGCTCTCGACACACTGAGGGGTCCAGCAAGCTGAGATCAAAATGACTTATTATATATATATATATCTCCGTCCAAAAGTATTCATGAAAGAAGTTAACGATATTAATGTAAATTGTTTGTCACACACTCTGCATTTCTTCACCACACACACACACACACACACACACACACACTTCTAACAGGAGCGAGCTATTAGAAATAACATGTAAAAACTGAAGTTTTTTTCTTTTTTTTTCATTACGATTGGTCATCTTTAAAAAAAAAAAAAAAAACCCCAGAGTCATGACTCACGAAGCACCAAACCTTAACAGCTTGTCGGTCGTGTGCTTTTCCTCCGCATCAGTATCAGCACAAAAGCCTCTTTATCACTACAACAGCGCCCTCTACTGAGTCGCCTGTGGCATGACCTGCTAAACCTCAGCAGGCAATTTTCATTGTTGGTTATAGCGAAACCCCCTGCTGCTTCGGGTGTTAGAAAGCAGGGAGTCATGTCACTGAAGACTGCCAGGTTCTGACAGAGACAAAACAACCGTTTTCTATACATAACTGCTGAGAAAAATAGTCACTGCATTACACGTCTCTCTCTCTCTCTCTCACTCTCTCCTTATCTCCTCCTCTTTCGTAGCTCCTGGGCACACGTGCTAATCATCTGACTTTAACAACGTGCCCACTGAGCTCTGGAGTGTTTCAAGAGCAACTCTATGCTTTACAAATGAGATATGACAAAGTATCAGCATAACTATAGTATGAGCTAGCAACACACACACACACAAACACACACATTCACTCAGCTTCAGAGCGGTGTATGAGAAGACAGCTGAAAGTTCACACTCAGATGACAGCACCATCTGTACCTGGCTAGTCTTTCACATCATATTGCTTAGAACTGTTCTGCTGCTAGGTGTGTGTGTGTGTGTGTGTGTGTGTGTGTGTGTGTTCATTTCTCCCTTTAACAGCTACCAAATAGACATAAATACTCCAAAATCTTACACAAACAGCGAGACCATGTTTGGAACTAATACCTCAGCAGAATTTCCAAAGCCCATCTGATGGAAACATCTGTTTCCTGAAAGGTTTGCAACTGAAACTGGCAATGGCTTCCACCACGGACCTGCTCACATATACTGTACCATCCATCATAGGACCCATTCTAGTTGGTTAGTCTGGAAGAATTGTTGGTCTGCACGCTCCTACCATGAAAAATAAGACAAAGCCCTGGACTCACGTTCATGGAGTTGGTCCTTCCCAGGTTCCTGTTGTGGTTCTCCTGCTGCTCCCTGAACTGCAATCCAGCCAGGTGCCTCTCAAGCGCTGCCCAGTCCATGGTGGGAAGCTGGCTCTCCTCCACCACACTGTCCTCTCTGTAACCGCCCAGATGATAACACCCCTCAAGCCTCATACTTCCAACTCCCAGTCCCACTCCACCACCACTACCACCACCATCACCACGATCTCCACCACCACCGCCCCCACTGCCGCCACCTCCGCCACCTCCGCCTGTACTGGGGCTCTTGGGATCGGCCTTGGCCTGGGGTTTCCCGGGCACCGTCAGGTTGCCATTCTGCTTGAGTTCCTCAGACGCAGTGGTCGGCGAGCACTTGACTTCTTGGAGCTCCTCGGCCAAGCTGCGAGCATTTACTGCCTTCCGCAAGGTTTTGTCCTGGCCATTGTCGGTGTCAGCATCGTACTCGCTTTCCCAGTCCTCGATAACACGCCTCTTGTACTGCTGGAACTCCTCATCTTCCTCATCGTAGTCATCCAGGCCGGCCAGCTCCAGGCTCGGTGAAGACTTGCATTCCGAGCACGGGGTCACCTTGTTGGAATTTGAGTTGGACTCGGAGCCCGAGCGGCTTGAAGCATCGCTCGCCAAGTCCATACCGTCCTCCCGGTAATCCTGAGAAAGACACAGGAAACAAACAGAGTATGTTTTAAAAGTTTATATTTGACTTTCAAAGCAGGAAAGAGAGAATGCATCCCAAATCACTCACATGGTTGTTGTCATATCTTTATCAAGTTACAAATGTCAGAACAATGGGTTCAATAATATGACAAAGTGTTTGGAACACATTGGAAAATATAATAATTCTGCTTTGATCTCAATCCACCATTTACTGTAAGTCAGTACTGCCGAGTATATAACTACTCTTCTTTAATTGTTGGTATTAGCTAGTTTACTAAGAGTTTTAGCTAACAGAGGTAATGAGTCCTAGAACGATGACAAAAGTTTTTGCCCAAACCTGTTCAGGTGTTGGCACCCTGTCCAGGGATAGTCTCCTGGGATAGGCTCCAGGCCCCCTGTTACCCTGAATACAGGATTAAGCGGTATAGATGACGAGTGAGTGAGCGAGTGAGTGTTCAGGTCTTCCAATCAGGCCACTTTTTCCCAGTGAAGGGCAATCTTAATGCTGCAGAATACCAAGACATCTATGCTTCCAAGTTTGTGGCAACAATTTGGGGAAGGCCCTTTTCTATTCCAATATGACTGTGCTCCAGTGCACAAAGCAAGGACTATAAAGACATGGTTTGATGAGTCGGTGTGAAAGAACTTACAGAGGCCTGTACAGAGCCCTGACCTCAACCCCATCATCGAGCACCTTTGAGATGAACTGGAACGGAAACTGCGAGCCAGGCCTTCTTGTCCAATATTAGTGCCTGACCTCATAAAAATCACAGAAGCACTCCAAAAATCTTGTGGATAGCCTTCCAAGAAGATTGGAAGCTGTAATAGCTGCAAAAGGGCGACCGACTCCATATTAACGTACTGTATATGTATTTGACTACAACATCATCGCAGGTTTGGCCCAGTACTTTTGTCCATATAGCATACATTCACTCTGCTAACTTTTAGGAAATAAAGAGTTAAGAAAATATAGCCAATTAAATTCACACAATAAAATCTGGCGAGAAAAAACATAACTGATATTGTCTAAGATAGTAGGAAACCCAGTAGAGAAGTGAGGGTTTTGGGGAAACATGCACACACTTAAATTAGTGACCTCAATGCTGTAGCTTAAACACAATGAGAAGCTTCCTGCCACAGAGATCCTTCCTTCCTGTATGTGCTCTTGGCAAGATGACGTGCCATGGCGTCCGTGACTCCGTTCTCTCTCTCTCTCTCTCTCTCTCTCTCTCTCTATCTATCTCTGCTTTGTGCCTGTGCCGATGTCTTTGTGCACAGACAGACCATAACGCCTAATGGACGACACACTGACTCTGACATACTCTTCTATTGTACGACAAATAACTTTCATTCTGCTTGCTCAATTAGACTTCAATTCAACCAATTAGGGCCTGAAATTCAGGAAATCTTTCCAGTCGGTAGGTTTTTAATTCCTCCATACAACCACGTGAGCAAAGATAAATTGCAAATAGGATTACTCGTCGGAATTATCAGAACGTCGTCGTTTGACCCGAGCCGACTGCTTGTGTGGTTTATTTATAAGCTGGGCGTTTTTGTGGAGACATCCTTTTCACCAGCGCCGGTTTATATTCAGAGTTCGAAATTGCAGTGTGCAGGCGTGTAATTACATGTTTTAGTACAACGAAGTGTGGAAAAAAGATACAGTACTATACAAAGAGCCCTCATGGTTTCAATCAGTGGCGGTTCTGGTGTCTATGGCACCCTGGGCGAACTCCCTCGAAAAAATATATATATTTTATTTAGACATTTGGAAGCTCGCAAACATACTGAAGCAGCGTGCATAGGGGTAATATTCGGCTATTTTAATACATACACAATATTTTATCCATAAAGTCATGGCAGTGCTGCAAACCTTCACATTTTGCATGTTTGTCCTTTATTTTCTTGTTTGTTTTTCCCCCCTTTATGGCTTTAACTTTATTAAAAAATAACTTGTAATTGGACAAGCATCGCGATATCACCCATCCCAATGAAGTGTACAATATTCACAGAATTATGAATGAAGTGTGGTAGCATTTCATAGTGTGATTGATTTTACTAGTTGCATTGCTCTATACTGTATCTGCACTTATTCCCATGCTGCCCCTCTAGGCGGGTTTCCACTGTGGAGTGTCCACAGCCGGCTCACTCCCCGTCCCGTACATCTGTGTGTGAGACCTTTCCAGTCGGTCCCCTGCCTCGCCCACAAACTAGACTTCAGGTGCCAACAAGGTTAATTGAACTACACGGTAACATGAAAAATGCAATGTGCAAATGAGAGATAGAACATGTTATTATCATTCTGATCACTTTTCTCTTTTCCTGTGATTTATTTTTTTTGGTTTTGTGCCATCCTTGGCAAGATGCCGCCCTGAGAGGCTGCCCATACTGTATTTCAAAATCTGCCACTGGTTTCGATACTACATGGTACAAAAAGTGTTGCATTATTTTTTCAGCGCAGGATAGCTCCTGAACATCCTCACTCAGAATGTCTCACATGTACAATGTTTGGTCTGCTTGAATCAAACGGACTAAACACTATACAGTATGTGAGACATTCTAATTAGACACTGTCTCACATATGTAAGACATTCTGATGAGGTCCTTTTTTGGATAGCTCTAGAACGTCTTCACTCAATTTGAGTGTCTCGAATTCTCTCACATATAGGGTGTTTAGTCATAGTCGTTTGAACCAAACCTTTTGCTCTTGGCAGGTGAGAACACGGAAATCGCAGATCGAAGAGCGGGCCGATTCTAAGTGCTTCTTGAGCGCACTTTAGAAAAAGACGTGACCTTGAATGGAGCAGATTGCAAGAAGCAAACCAATCATGCTGTTGCACACGTGGACAGGTGCGACATTTAATGCCATCATTACCATAACTATGACAAGCTTGTCAGCTAACATTAGTTCATGTCATTATCCAATCGTTTTAATTAAGTTTTAAATGATGTCCGTCTCATCTCGAAAAAAATTCTAAAACAATAATTTTTACTCTACCATATACTGTAGCCTTACTATTACTTCACATAAAAAGGTTAACAGTGTAAGCGACCATGATGTTTATTGACGTCATTAATTTATAGAACGCATAATCTACCTCTTCCCATCGGGGAGGAATCTCATTTTCTTTGGCGTACAGGTCTCACTCTTCTGATTAAAGAGTATGCGTGCAGGATTGAGTTATCCGTCAGATTATTAACAGGATATATCATGCTCCAAATAAAATAGCTACTGATTAAGAAAACAAAACAGCACCCCAACCTTGACTAACCTTGACACTTTGATGTAGTTTGTTGTTTATTACACGGTGATTGATTACAAAGCTAATGAGAATGTCTGTCAAGTTTGCACGCTTCGACCAAACTTGCTGTGACCTCGACAGCTTCGTTCGCTTCGACGTACTTCATCCCGAAAAACCTCCCATACTGAACACTGAACCACCGAACCACCGACCACCGAACACTGCAAGTCTTCTACTCAAATAATAATTAATATAATGCATGGGGTAAAGCTACACCCCTCTCATATGCACTGTATTCCACACTGTTTATTTTACATACTGTAATTTTCGTCTTCTGACCAAAGGCTGCTCTGTATGCCTTGTGTCAGCAAATGGTGAATCCAGTTCAGCATCTGCAGCACTAATGTAATTTCCCTCTCAGGCATAAGGAAAGTCTGAAAGCCTCCACACTGCTTCCATTAAAATTTATATTTTAATAGAAAAATTAAAAGAATTTGCACATGTACAGAGTTAACATTGGTCAGACTTGTTGGGGGAAAAAAGTAATCGAGCAATGCATACATTAATAACTTTATAATTGGGTATTGGTGCATGTACAGTATAGGATTAACCAAAGTGTCTCCCTGACACTTGTGCTGTCAATCAAGAAACTTAAGCTACACCCACTTCTTCACATCAATGAAATCAGCGAATTCGGACAGCTCAGTGTTTAATATAGTAGCTAAGTCTGATACTGTACGAGTACAAATAAACAGCTGGTACCAAATCTGCATGTGTGTGTGTGTGTGTGTGTGTGTGTGTGTGTGTGTGTGTGTGTGTGAGACAAGTTTAAAGGCGTGTCTAAAAAAGAAAAATACACACATATCAGATAGCACATATATGTCATGCATGCGGTCCATAATGAGTGACGTGTGATACCCAACACTCTGAGCCCTTGCTGTATTTATAGTGTATTGCACTGCTGTGTCGCTGCTTCTGTGTTCGTGAGCGTCAACAGTTCAAAGGTCACCACCCACTGATACACCCCGGAAAAGCAGGATTTGACTCAGAAATGATCAACCACTCACACACTCATTGTCTATACCGCATTGTATACAGTGTCGCAGGGGGCCTGTAGCCTATCAAAGGAGATTTAGCGCACGAGGTGGGGTACACCCAGGAAGGGTGCCAGTCCAACACAGGGTAAACACACACACATCCGTTCACACACTAGAGGCTATTTATAAACGCCAATTAGCCTAATCTGCATGTATTCGGACTGTGGGAGGAAACCCACCAAGCACTGCGATAACAAGCAAACTCCATGCACACAGACTTGAGACAGGAATCGAACCCCGACCCCGGAGGTGAAAGATAACTGAGCTGTCCACTAAGCCACTGTGCCGACTCTTTGCAATATGAATTAGTTCTTTACTTGTGGGGGAAAAAAAAGAACATGCTAACCTTTTGAATGTTTAATTTTTGGTTAATGTGCACGTTTTTTTTTTACACTCCACTGTCTGGAACTATTTTCAACACAGTAAAAGTTAATCAAACACTCCAGGTGTTAATTAGACTGTGTGATCACCAGGTTTGTGCAGTTATTTTGGTAGGCAGGGGTGCAAGATATAAAACCTTATTTTTCCTTATTCTATATGCTACCAGATTGTTCAAGACATACAGTGCCAAGCTTATAACATATATCTCACAAACAATACAGATTAAAAACCTATTTTTAGACCAAGATTCAAAGTAATAGCATTCAGAGCGTGTACCTTTTTATGTATGTACACTTCTTTATTCTGATCTATTGATCTCTTCAAGCTCTATTGATTATTCACCTCTGCTTGAGTATTGATTCACACTGACATCACATTAGTCTCCATCTGCAACTCATGTTTCTGGAATAAGAAAAACTACCCGAGTTTGATACCCATGGTTCCTTTTATCTTTTAGTTTTAAATATAAACTACCATAACCTCCTAGACGGCAATTCTAATCTGAAGGTCTTGCTGTATAAACCCCTTAATTGGAGGTTCCAAAAACAGGTTTTACATCTGAGAAATACAGTACAACAGGTGTATGATTTTAGCAGCATGGTTTTAGGAATCACACGGAGTTGAAAAGAAACCACACAGTAGGCCATTATACAAACAGAGTTCCAGAGTCATCTATTAAATTCATGCACATAGCTGAAAAGCTGATCTGATGAGATGAGATGTGGTCTTGTACTATTGCGCTTTTCATTTCACTTTAGCCATCTTTTTATTTTCCAATGACACAATAATTCGACTAATGCTTAATTTATAAAATGCTTTTTATAAATGATCAACTTAACTATATCCTTCAAACATTGCATTAGGACTAAACTTTGTTTTTTTTAATATATGATGAACATGACCTAACCTTTATGTTACTCTTAATGATATTGTAGTTATTTATTTTAAGTTAGGTTTTTATTACTGTTCTGATTGAGTGTTTATTTCAGAATAATCAAAGCATTCAAATGTCTGGGCGAGGCTAATCTTCTGTATCTTGAATGAGCAAGGCTACCATGCAATAATGTAACTGGGCTTATTTAATATGAAGCTAAAAGCCACGGCTGATATTCTGTAACAACCTGCTGTAGTGTAACTTGGCATGGTTAGCCTTAGGTACAGTGAGTATATTGAGGATAACCTGCTGTAAAGTGATTAGATTGGGAATAACCTGGTGTAGAGTAAATAGATTGGGGATAACCTGCTGTACAGTGAATAAATTGGGAATAACCTGCTGTAGGGAAAGAGATTGGGGATAACCTGGTATAGAGTGAATAGATTGGGGATAACCTGCTGTAAAGTGATTAGATTTATTGATAACCTGCTGTAGAAAGGACAGATTGGTAATAACCTGATGTAGGGTTAATAGATATGGGATAACCTGGTGTAGAGTCAATAAATTGGGGATAACCTGCTGTATAGTGAATAGATTGGAAATAACCTGGTGTACAGTGCATATACAGGGATAACCTGGTGTAGAACGAATAGATCGGGTATAACCCGATGTAGGGGGGAACAGATTGGGGAAAACCTGCTATAGAATGAATAGACTGGGGTTAACCTGCATAACCATGAACAGATTGGATATAACCCGCTATAAAATTAATAGATTGGGGAGAACCCCATATAGTGTGAATACAGTAGATTGTGCATGATAACTTGGTGTAGAGTAAATAGATTGGGGATAACCTGCTGTAAAGTAAAATGATATTGATCAATTGCTGTAAAATGAATGGGTGGGGCTATGCAAGATTGGCATTTATTGTTGCATAGAGCCAATAATCAGAAGATTCCAGGGTAATGGATAACGTACAACTCAGCAGTGTCATTTACAAACTAGCTATAAGGAGTAGAACACGCATTGTAACTACTAATTGAAAGTATGCTTGTTTAAGACAAATATGTGACCAACAACAACCAATGTATTGTTCTGTACTTCAAAAGGAAACAAAATGCTGCTGCTATAGTCAATCATCTTTATGACCGAAAAACAAAACATCCAGCCAACAAAACACTTAAGAGAAAGAAATACAATGCTTTGTGCCTTGGTTAGTAGTTCATGAATTATGCATGCTGTTGCATTGGTGTATCTAATCTTGTAGTCTTTTACATGACATACATTATAATCACCTGCATATACAATGTAATAATCAAAGAATAACCATGAATATACTGAGCAATCCTGGAAACGATTGGTCAAACCGAGCTTCTCCTTGGTTAATTAAAGCAACCTCTGCTATATATTGACCCAGCACTAGGTTACAGAAATAACTCCCTTTAATGGCTTCCATTTTGCCCTGATTTATTAGCGCGCGTAAGGTGAGCGTGCATTGCACTGTATTGAGTATAGCTGTGTGATGCATCTCGATAAATCTATGCTGCACTCGTGTCCATTGAGAAATCATCCGAAATGATCGAGAGTTCGAGGTGGCGAGAGAGAGAGAGAGAAACCGCGGGAATCCTCGTTAACTGCGCGCTCGCGCTGCCTCTTAAACGGGCAACGGCGGCCTGCGCGCGTGATCCATGGAGATAAGAACGCCGGCGCTCGCGCAATGAATGAATGTAATTTATTTGAATTTATTTATTTATTTGCGGTATGCATTGCCGTATGCAATGTTATCTTAAGCACCAACTCACTTCACTTCATACGATAAGTGTGCGGCTTAACGCATGCGCCTTATCATTTAAACCGATTTACAGACAGAAAGGGGAAAAACAGGCCTATAGAGCAACTTGGGCGGGGATCCGGTGGGACCCACTCTGATTTCGGATTAAGCTGGCAGTGCGTTAATTTAGCGCGCGCACACACACACGCGCGCGCGCGCGCGCATTTATGCATGCACGCCCGTACGCGTCAGATCCGGCGAATCTCTCTCTCGCGAACGAACAGCTGATCGAGACTCCTGCAAACTCTCGCCTGTTTATCATGTTTATAAAACTGCACTTCAGATGCACAACACACATGTGAATAGAACGCACATAGATACACACACACACACACACACACACACCAACGCGAGAGAGCTCGCGCATGTATTACACAAACCTAATGCATTCCTTCTGGAAATGTCATCACTGATGACTGCATGCGTACAATGTGCAATATTACAGAGATGCACTAATTAATGAATACATTACTGAAATTATTAAGCGCGCTCTCTCTCTCTCTCTCTTCCTCTCTCAATCTCTCTCTCTCTTGCACACACACACACACTCCCAAATGATGTCATATTCCATAAAAAGTACTGCGAGCAACCAGAGATCCCGGTGACAGCGAAAGAACTTCAACACACATGTCCACAGAGAGGAAAATAAAAGCACTATACTGTAGTATTACACTGTAGTATTTAGTGCATTCGTACGTGTGTGCGCTCTGACAGCACGCGCAGTGTAAACCCGTCCACGCCTGGTATTATTCGAGATCACGGGCTCGGCTGGTTAACCGATAAAGCCGCCTCGCTGTTCATGTCCTCCTCAACGAACAGCCCAAAGTCGCGTCTACAGAGCTCACATCCAGTGACGCGGAGCCGTCTTACTTACTGTCATCTTCACCGCCTCGGCTTCCCTCAAGACATGGTCTGTGAGCCCGGCGCCGTGGGTGTTGCTCAGATACTGCTCAAAGTTAAAGAGACGACAGGAGAAGGACGAGGACGCGCCGGCGGAGGAGGAAGCAGGAGAAGGAGACTCCGGAGACTGCTAGCCCGCGATAGGAGAAGAGGAAGCCGGCATGAAGCGCTGAGTGCGCGCGGTGTAATTCATCGCTCGGTGAGGTGGGAGCGGGAGAGGCAGAAAATAGCCGAGATGGAAACGCTCCAGCTTTCACCGAGCCACGTCTCTCTCTCTCGCTCTCTCTCTCTCTCACACACACACACACACACCTTCTCTCTGTCTGCTTCTTTCTCTCTCTCACTCCTCCAATCTTAGTTCTCTCTCTCTGTTTCCTTCTCTCTCACTCTTCCACTCTTAATGCTTCCTTCTTTCCTTCTCTCTGTCACTGCACTCTCTCTCAGTCCTCAACTATTACTCATTCCTTCTCTCTCTCTTTCTCTCTCTCACATACACATTCCCTCTATCTGCTTCCTTCTCCCCCCCTCTCTCTCTCTCACTCACTCACTCACTCACTTACTCTTCCACTCTCTGTGATTCCTTCCTTCCTTCTTTCACTCCCTATCTCTTTCTCATATACACCTTCTCTGTCTTTTTCCTTCCATCTCTCACTTCACTGTACTCCCCTGTCTCACACTCCTTCACTCTTAGTACTTCTTTTCTCTAGTTCAGTAATGCTTTACTGACATTTCCCTCATCTATTCCTTTATCCTTGTCTCTTTAACGCCCCTTCCTTCTAGCATTGTGTCCAAATCTGTATTCTGTGGTGCAAAATAAATAGCCACACTTAATATAATAAACATAATTACAATTAATAAAAAAAATGCATACACATCTACAGTAGTCTGTAGAAAGCCTATTCACTCTACAGAAGTAGTAGATATCTCAGCAATATGATGTGACAACTGGGTTGGCAGCTGCCACCCTGTGCCACCCATGTGGTCTCAACCGTGTCTGCTGTTGGTAGAACATCTGGTATTGGGAGTAGTTTTTTTTAAAGAGTAAAGTACTATTCAAATGGTATAAATTTTCCAGATATTATTATTATGTGAGTTTGTTAAATAATATTTCTGTAGTAACTAGATGTTATGGTTGTCACTTAAAAAAAACATTGCCTGCTACAGTATATGCGCCTCATTTTCATACAAAATTGATTGCTTTGACCTTTATTTAACGCACTTGTAGCCACAGCAACTTGCACTTGATGATTAGATGGCTAGTCACATGACCATGCAAAATTCTTCAGAATTGTGGTCTTCTGCATTTTAAGCTTGACCTACTATATACATTGATATAGGGTTGGGTGTGAGTTGGAGATAGACACTGCCAGACATGCCTTTACACTTCTTGAAAAACCTCATTTCACACAGAATATAATGGAATCTGTAACAACATGTCAAGTCAGAAAGGATATACGGTCAGGTTCATAAGTAACATGGTTTTTATATTGTAGCCCCAGTACATCACCACCATGAACGTTTTTTTATAGTTAATTTTATGGGTTTGTCAAATGTATTGCAACTGTTAGGGAATTACGACAGTTTTACAAAGTACCATCATTTTCACAAGGTCAAATATAATTTGATGACTGACTGTTTAGCTCTTAGCTCATGGCAAATTACGGTCTGTTTCGTATAACAGCTTAAGATTTGAAGGTTTGAATTTTATTTTGAGAACTCTCAACATGCAATACAAAAAAGCACAGAAGCAAGTGAAGAAGGCCATTGCTGATGGTGATGGTGAGCTCAGCAACACCAAGTCTTTGAAAGCTACAGTAGATAGCTATAGTTGATTATAACAGAATTACTTCCTTGATAATGAAGAATCTCTTCACAACATCTACTGTAGCCAGGTCAAGACATATAAATGTTAATGTATGAAATCAAAACATGCCTTCATGACTGTAAATACAGATGCAAACCATCAGACGGTCAGAATAGACTTCTTATACCAATAGATAAACTTGTACCAGAATGAGTGAAAGAGAAGAATATGGAGAAGGAATAAAATGGCTCATGTTCCAAAGCAAAAAGAACATGATAGTTTTTTGAAAAAAATTACATATCATATAATCCTTGGGGGCACTGGTGGCTCAGTTGGAGGTGTTTCGCCTGTTTCGCCTTTACATGCACAAAGCATTTAATTCTCACTGAATAGTTCAGGACTGGAATTTCCTACAGGCTACCTGAGCTTCCAGTAACAAATTAGACACCATATTAACTTAAAGACATCAGCTGTTATATTGAACTTCCAGCCGCCTAACACACAGTATGACTAAAAAACAATCCCTGCTATCTGTTATCACCCAAATGAGGATGGGTTTCCTGATGAGTTTTGTTCCTCTCAAGCTTTCTTCCTATTGCCATCTCGGGGAGTTTTTCCTTGCCACCATCGCCATCGGCCTTCTCGTCAGGGCAATCTGATCATTTTGATTCATACATTTGATTCAAAATATTCATACACATTTTTCACATTTCATGCAAATTTCCATTTTCTTTTGATTTTGTGAAGTTGCTTTGCGACAATAATGCAATAAATTTAATTAAAAAGAATTTTACCTGTACAATGTGAAAAATATAACAGAAGAATAAGTTTAAGAAGTATATTTCTACAACATAGAGGTTAGGTTAGGCTTCCCATCTGATAAATCCAGTCCTTTCTATTATTTTTGGTTACAAGAAATTTGTCTAATCTATGATTGGTTATATGCATGTTTAGGGATGAAATTGCGAGCGAGTTAGTCAATGCTCCTTCCTCATCTAGAGACCCAGTGGATGAAAGTCTGAAATAAAGACAATTTAGGGGGGAGTTGTTCTCATGGAGATTTATGATCAGGAAGAGAAGCAGAATCTTCCCCATGGAAACTCATCAAGTAACCAAATGTTATCTCCACATGGGACAAACACATGCAGGAGAGAACAAGGGATAATCTATCAGACCGAGGGTTTACATGGCTGATATTTACCTGCTGAATCGATTGATTATCAATGGTCTAATTCCATTTGCAAATTCATTCTTATCTGGTCAGACTATTCTGATTGAGATGTTTACACAATGCATTTCTATTCTGATTATTAGTTATTGTATAATTATGGGCCACATAAATGCATCTATCGTCTTGAATAAGTTTTAAAGCTACAGTACATACCATTCACTGTCCCTGTGATACAGTATATTAAGAAAGATGGTAAGCCAATAAGAATGACTCTCTCTCTCTCTCTCTCTCTCTCTCTCTCTCTCTCTCTCTCTCAATCAGAGTTCTCCCTCACTTCCTCCTCTACTCCCTATTAGTTTTAACCTCTCAATGCAATCCAGCTCACTTGGTTTAATTCAATTCAGAAGATTCACTCACATGACTATATCAAGCACAATATTATATTATATATTATTATATAATACCCAAGAACAGACGAGAGATGGTTTACAGTCCATTTGTACCTGGATCTGCTATCTAAAGTAATTGTAGTAGCCTTGTATGCTGCAAAGGGATAGATGTCCGGAAAAAAAATCTCAGCACTCAGTACTCACTGATGCTCACTGAGTCATAAGGAGAGCAAAGACACTAAAAGGTAGAGGATCAGGAATAGAAGGCTCGAGTGTTCAGAGCCAGGTGTTTCCTAGCAATGGCACATCATGACACATTTCCTCTCTCAATGCACACTAGAGTGCCGTATCACACCTTTAAGAGCTGTATTGCTCCACCAGGACTATAATCAGTACTAGATCCTATTATTTCGTGGTATGTACTACCAGAAACCTTGTAATTTTTCCCTACACTTTCCTTTTCCACCATTTTTGCAACACAAGATCTGCAGAATGCACTCACAGCAAGAACAGCTCTTTCGGATGGGCGCTCTGCAGGAAGCAGCTGGTAACATTTCAATCATTTAGAGCAAATATGAATACTTAAGTGCACTTACTTTACTGCAGTTATGTTCACAATGATGGGCAGGAGAGCAGGACTCTCTACTCTAGAGCACTGGTCTACATCAATAATCAATAATCCATATGTAGTCTACTAAAGAATCTATTTGTGTCATTGGTTAACTTGGTGGAGTTAAAGGTAAATAAATCAACAACAACGGATTGCACTATTATGATTAGCCACTGTCGGAGATGGCTTTTGTGAGAAAGAGATAAGTAAAGAACAGAGCCCAGATGTTTTAGGTTTTCGAAAGCTTGAACTCAAGGATGCTGCATTGTGTTTACTGTACGTGCACACAAAGAAGAGTATACATAATGTGTTTTCAAAGATAGACGAATAAAAAATATGAAATGAAACCCAGACAAGGTATTTCCTCTGGATCGCTACAAATATAGGTTACAGTATTTTGGAAGATACTACTTTTTGTTTATTATTATAAAAAATACAATGGTCTTAAGCACATGTGGAAAGTTACTAAGTACATTAATTTTGTTACTGTACTTAAATACATATTTCATGTATCTTTGCTTTACTTGAGGAGTTTTATTACAGGATACTTTTTACTTTTACTCCACTACATCATACATCATTTTTGTCCAGGCCTGTTCCATGACTTTTTTTTATAATTCCTTGAAGCATGGTGGAAAAAAGAGACAAGAGATTCTTTGTTTCTTTAAAAGAGAGAGAGAGAGCTCCGCTTTTTCCGAGCTCCGGCAGACTGACCAATTTTCCAGCTCAATCCAGATTGACGTTCTAACTTTTTGTCTTCTTACGAAGAGCGAACATATAACAGATAAGTATTTATAATATATTCACTCGAAACTCCTGTTATATTGCTAAGTTTTAATAGTTTTGCCACGCACCCGCGTCTAGCCGGCTATCCCATTAGCATCGCTAGCCCGTTAGCCCGGCTATCACAAGTTTGCCTACGCGTTTTCCACACCGATTATATTCGGTTTTTATTTTATTTTTATTTTTTACACCATGTCGGTTGTGTGTCTGCCTCTGAGTGCAGGAGAGGACACACTGGAGCTTCACTCGGCGGATTTGGAGATGGAGGCCTTGGAGAAGCAGATCCGTGACCTACAGGTGAAGCTGGCCCAGCTACGACAGCGGAAAGCCGCGCTGGAATCGTCACGGACCGACGCTCACCTGTCCCAGGTAAATTCTCAGCATGACACACATCCTTCCACAACCTCTACTCCGCGTGTTTCTCTGTCCAGGTCCAACGCACCACGGACGCAGCCCGCCCAGGTTTCCTTCACCCCGGCGCCGGGATACCACGAAGCCTGGATACAGCAGCAGCGGAAGACGCGCGCTAGGCCCCGGGCGAGGACCTCTCCCCCTCCGCCGCCACCCGTCTTCGAGATCCCGACCCGAAACCGCTTCGCTCCTCTTCGCGAGACGGTACACGACGCGCTGGTCATCGGAGACTCCATCGTCCGGCACGTCCGTGCTACCACGGCTAAAGGTAAGGTTCGCACTCGCTGTTTACCTGGTGCTCGTGTTCTCGATGTTGCTGCACAGGTGCCTGCGGCCCTGAGGGAGAACTTTGGAGCTGTGGTCCTTCATGCTGGCACGAACGACACCAGGCTGAGGCAGACGGAGATCCTGAAGAAGGACTTCAGGAGTCTGGTTGAGAAGGTCCGCAGCACATCACCCACGACAAGGATCATCGTATCCGGACCGCTTCCCACATTCCAGCGAGGAATCGAGAGGTTCAGTAGATTGTTCGCTTTTAATGAATGGTTACAATCTTGGTGTCAGCAACAGAGATTACCCTTTGTTGATAATTGGAATGTTTTCTGGGAGCGTCCTAGGCTCTACCACACCGATGGACTGCACCCTAGCAGAGCTGGAGCAGCAGTCCTCTCAGACAACATCTCCAGGACACTACGAACCATCTGACTGGCGGTAAGTCGTGTCTTAGATTCCAAACATAATAGTCACAATGCAACTTACCACACAGATAGACGCGCACACATAGCTTGTCCTATAGAAACTGTGTCTGTTCCCCGAATAGTGAGAAAAAAGAATAAATTTGTTAAAATTGCTCGAAACAATCTAATAACTATAAAACCAGAAAAAGGCCAAGTAAGTAATCACAATATACCTCTAAAGTTTGGGCTTCTCAACATCAGATCCCTTGCGCCTAAAGCACTGATTGTTAATGAAATTATCTCAGATTGCTGCCTTGACGCACTCTGCCTTACTGAAACCTGGCTCAGACCAAATGAATATATTGGTTTAAATGAGTCTACTCCGTCAGGATATTTCTATAAGCACGAACCCCGTCAAACTGGTCGTGGTGGTGGTGTCGCAACTATCTACAGTGATGTTCTCACTGTTACCCAGAAAACAAGGCCCAAGTTCAACTCGTTTGAAGTGCTTATCATTAATGTTGCACTCAGCGAAATACATAATAAACCCTTGCAACACTTCGTTCTGGCCACCGTGTACAGACCCCCAGGGCCATATGTCGATTTTCTTAAAGAGTTTGGACATCTGCTATCAGACCTATTGGTTAACTCTGACAAAGTGCTGATAGTAGGAGACTTTAACATTCATGTAGACGATGCTAACAACACTTCAGCACTCGCATTTATAGATTTGCTAAATTCCTTTGGGGTTAAACAAAATATAAATAGACCAACTCATCGCTTTAATCATACGCTAGATTTAATTATATCCCATGGTATAGATGTCTCTAATATAGACATTCTACCACAAAGTGATGATATCACAGATCATCATCTCTTAGTATATACTCTACCTGTAGAACAACGTAGCTGTGCCTCCCCACGTTATCAATTCAGTAGAAATATTAATCCGACTACTAAAGACAAATTCACAGGTAATCTGCCGGATCTGTCCCAATTTCTTATCAGACCCCTAAGTGCAGACGATCTAGATGAAGTGACTAGCAGCATGGGCACTATTTTTACCAGTACATTAGACACTGTTGCTCCCATCAGATTAAAAAAAGTCAGAGATAAAACACTTGCACCATGGTACAACAGTCATACTCGCGCCCTAAAGAGAGCAACCCGTAACCACGAGCGAAAATGGAGAAAAACTAAATTAGAAGTTTTTAGAATCGCGTATAAAGGTAGTATGTGCAGCTATAGACGGGCTCTAAAAGCGGCTAGGGCCGAGCATCTGAGCCAACTCATAGCAAGAAACCAAAACAATCCCAGGTTCCTATTTAGTACAGTGGCTAGCCTAACAAATCCTAAGATGCCTGCAGGGAGTATCCCATCACAGCTTAGAAGTGAAGACTTCATGAACTTCTTCAATGAAAAGATTGATAGTATCAGGAAGAAAATAATGGAAATTCAACCTCTAACATCTCATGATCCAGTCCAGTCTAAAGCTTCACAATTTGATTTTCAGAGCTTTACAGGTGTAGGACAGGAAGAGCTGTACAAACTTATCACCTCGGCTAAATCAACAACATGCTTGTTGGATCCAATCCCAACTAGACTTTTAAAAGAAGTGATAAGTATAGCCGGAGCGCCACTTCTAAATATTATCAACTCTTCATTATGTCTAGGTCATGTCCCTAAACCTTTCAAGTTGGCAGTTATTAAGCCTCTTCTTAAAAAATCTAATTTAGACCCAAATGATATAATAAATTACAGACCGATTTCAAACCTTCCGTTTATATCAAAGATATTAGAAAAGATAGTATCAGCCCAAATATGCACATTCTTGCAGGAAAACGATATCCTCGAGGAATTTCAGTCAGGTTTCAGGCCCCATCATAGTACAGAAACTGCACTAGTTAAAATTGCAAATGACTTGTTTTTAGCTTCAGACCAAGGCTGCATCTCAATTCTTGTCTTACTTGATCTTAGTGCTGCATTCGACACTATAGATCATGATATTCTAATAGATCGCTTACAAAATCACATTGGTATTCAGGGACAGGCGTTAAAATGGTTTAGATCCTACCTGTCTGATCGATTCCATTTTGTAGATCTGAATGGAGAACAGTCTGGTGTAATGCCAGTGAAATATGGGGTGCCACAAGGGTCAGTTTTAGGACCTCTGTTGTTCTCAATATACATGCTTCCCTTGGGTAACATCATCAGAAGACATGGGATTAGTTTCCATTGTTATGCTGATGATACTCAGTTATACATTTCCACAAAACCAGATGAAATACCCAAATTGTCTAGACTAACTGAGTGTATTCAAGATATAAAAGACTGGATGACCGATAATTTTCTTCTACTAAATTCAGATAAGACAGAGATATTACTTATTGGCCCAAAAACCAGTACACACCAGCTCTCACAATTCAGCCTGCGTTTAGAAGGATGTTCTGTTACCACCAGCTCGACAGTGAAAGACCTGGGTGTGATATTAGACAGTAACTTATCCTTTGAAAATCATATCTCCAACATCACAAAAACAGCCTTTTTCCACCTTAGAAATATTGCCAAGCTTAGGAACATTTTATCTGATGCAGAAAAGCTGGTTCATGCATTCATGACCTCCAGACTGGACTACTGTAATGCATTACTGGGTGGCTGTCCTGCATCCTCAATTAACAAGCTACAGTTAGTCCAAAATGCAGCCGCCAGGGTTCTCACTAGATCCAGAAAATATGATCATATAACCCCAATATTATCATCCTTGCACTGGCTACCTGTTCAGTTTAGAATTAATTACAAAATAGCATTACTTACGTACAAGGCTCTAAACGGTCTAGCTCCCACATACCTAACCAGTCTTCTGATACGTTACAATCCAGGACGCTCCTTAAGATCAGAAAACTCCGGACTACTGGTAGTTCCCAGAATATCAAAATCTACAAAAGGAGGTAGGGCTTTTTCATATTTAGCTCCAAAACTTTGGAATAGCCTTCCTGACAGTGTTCGGGGCTCAGACACAGTTTCCCAATTTCAAAGTAGACTCAAGACGCATCTCTTTAATCTGGCATACACATAATTAATTTCTTTACCTGATACTCCAGTACATCTATCCTGAATGGCAACCACGCTAATTCTTTTCACCTGCTCTTTATTTTTCCACCCATCCCGAGGCATCTGGAGATCGTGCCAGCTTCAGTAGACAGAGGCCGACCCTGCTTTGACCCAGAGGCATCCAGAGAAGGACCAACTCCAGCTGGATTCTTCTTCATTTTGGTTTGGATCTACACATGCTGCTCCTGAGCTCCCAGTGATCCAGACCCCCATCTGCCCTCTGCACCTGCTGACTCATCCCTGTGCTGAACTGGACTTTGTGTTAATTTAAATTAACTTCTGTTTATGGAACTTTCATCTGCATAACACACATGATGTTATACAATTTCTGTTATCTGCTATCACCCAGATGAGGATGGGTTCCCTGTTGAGTCTGGTTCCTCTCAAGGTTTCTTCCTGTTGCCATCTCAGGGAGTTTTTCCTTGCCACTGTCGCCGTCACCCTTGGCTTGCTCATCAGGGACAATCTCATTATCTAGTCACATTTTTCTTACACATATATACATTTCCATAAGTCTTCTTTTCATTTCTGTGAAGCTGCTTTGAGACAATGACCATTGTTAAAAGCGCTATAGAAATAAAATTGAATTGAATTGAATTGAATTGAAAAGCAATGTCTGACTTTCATTGGTTAACATTCATAGAATTCTTATTTATTATTACTTTTGTCAGATTAAAGTTATTTCTGTGACCATTGTGAGTTTTTCTTTCATTGACCGAAGGGTACCAACAATTCTGTCCACGTGTGTACAGTATATGAAGGACTTCTACTTCTACTTCAGTACTATTTGCCCTAGGGAATCTCTACTTTTACTCAAGAAACGATTTGTATACTTTGCGTACCACTATATAATAGGCAGCTGCCATCATCAGACTTTGCTTCTATCTGCAACTCCTCCTAAACCATTCATGGGAACGCGACCAAAGCATCACAGAACTTTTATTAGGAAGACTAGATGTACATTAGCTATTTCATTTTTACTTCATTTTTAATTAATTTTACTTTTTACCTTACGGAGACGAGTTCTTATATTATATTTATATATACACACGTGGACAAAATTGGTGGTACCCTTCGGTCAATGAAAGAAAAACTCACAATGGTCACATAAATAACTTTAATCTGACAAAAGTAAAAAAATTCTATGAATGTTAACCAATGAAAGTCAGACATTGCTTTTCAACCATGCTTCAATGGAATTATTTAAAAAAATAAACTCATGGAACAGGCCTGGACAAAAATGCTGGTACCCCTAGAAAATACTGAAAATAATGTGACCAAAGGGACATGTTAATTCAAGGTGTGTCCACTAATTAGCATCACAGGTGTCTACAATCTTGTAATCAGTCAGTGGGCCTATATATAGGGCTCCAGGTAGTCACTGTGTTGTTTGGTGACATGGTATGTACCACACTCAACATGGACCAGAGGAAGCGAAGGAAAGAGTTGTCTCAGGAGATTCGAAAGAAAATTATAGACAAGTATGTTAAAGGTAAAGGCTATAAGACCATTTCCAAGCAGCTAGATGTTCCTGTGACTACAGCTGCACATATTATTCAGAAATTTAAGATCCATGGGACTGTAGCCAACCTCCCTGGACGTGGCCACACGAGGAAAATTCATGACAAATCAAAGAGACGGATAATCCGAATGGTAACAAAAGAGCCCAGAAAGACTTCTAAAGAGATCCAAGGTCAACTTCATGCTCAAGGAACATCAGTGTCAGATCGCACCATCCGTCGTTGTTTGAGGCAAAGTGGACTACATGGGAGACGACTAAGGAGGACACCATTGTTGAAAACAAATCAGAAAAAAGCCAGACTGGAATATGCCAAATGTTGACATTGTTGACAAGCCACAAGCCACAAATCTTCTGGGAGAATGTACTATGGACAGATGAGACAAAAATGGAACCTTTTGCCAAGGCACATCAGATCTATGTTCGCAGATGGAAAAATGAAGCATATGAAGAAAAGAACACTGTCCCTACTGTGAAACATGGAGGAGGCTCTGTTATGTTCTGGGGCTGCTTTGCTGCATCTGGCACAGGGTGTCTTGAAACTGTGCAGGGTACAATGAAATCTCAAGACTATCAAGGGATTCTAGAGAGAAATGTGCTGGCCAGTGTCAGAAAGCTGGGTCTCAGTCGCAGATCATGGGTCTTGCAACAGGACAATGACCCAAAACACACAGCTAAAAACACCCAAGAATGGCTAAGAGGAAAACATTGGACTATTCTAAAGTGGCCTTCTATGAGCCCTGACCTCAATCCTATTGAGCATCTTTGATCTTTCAGGAGCTGAAACATGCTGTCTGGAAAAGGCACCCTTCAAACCGGAAACAACTGGAGCAGCTTGCTCATGAGGAGTGGGCCAAAATACCTGCAGAGAGGTGCAGAAGTCGCATTGACAGTTACAGGAATTGTTTGATTGCAGTGATTGCCTCAAAAGGTTGTGCAAGTTAGGGGTACCATCATTTTTGTCCAGGCCTGTTCCATGAGTTCATTTTTTAAAATAATTCCGTTGAAGCATGGTTGAAAAGCAATGTCTGACATTCATAGAATTCTTATTTATTATTACTTTTGTCAGATTAAAGTTATTTCTGTGACCATTGTGAGTTTTTCTTTCATTGACCGAAGAGTACTAACAATTTTGTCCACGTGCGTATTAATTTCCAACATTATAATGATATTTTTGCATATAAAAAGAATCCAAAACTTTAGCAAAGACATTTAAATAAAATAAAATATGAAATAAATAAATATTAAACCTCACTTAAACTTAATTTCTGATTTCTCTTGGCACCAGCTGCTTTAAAAATTAAACTGAAAGTGACTCTGTTATCTTCTTGCTACCGTCCTTGCATTCAACATTCTTGGGACACATGGTGCTATGTCTTCACTAAATCTTGCAGAAAATGCAAAAATAACCAGACAAAAAAAATATGTAAATTTACTTTGTTTGGCTTTCCACTGACGCAAAAGAGTTTTGAAAAAAAAGAAAGAAAAAAAAAGCTTTGTACGCAGAGGGCCAATTTCTTGCAAAATTTCAGTTCTTAAGGTGAAAAATCATGAGGCAGAGTATTCGTAGTGTATGCTGAGGTACCACTATACATGAATAAAAATTTTGCATGTTCAGTGCACAGGTCTTCCTCGGACGACCCATTATTATTATACTGTATAAGTCAGTTATAGGCCTTGAAGTATGTTTGTTCTGTTTGATTATTCGAAACCCAACTTGGTAGCTTTGGCAGCACTGTGAAAAAAAAAAAACTGTCATCACTTTAAATCCAAGTTGGTGTACCCCATCTGATGTGTGTAAACACGCCAAAAATAGGCATAGAAGCTCATTGCAGTAAATTTGCTCAGGGACGTAAAACTCCTGTGGGACTGGCCTTTCTGGGGCGAGATCTCATTTAAGAATACACACTGCCATTCAGGCAATTAGCTTGTCAACAGGAGGCTAATACATGCCAACTATTCAATTTTACACCATATAGGCACAGAATACTGAGAAGAGTTTAGACGGAGTTGTGGTCATTAAATGACTCATTTAGTTTGGTACATGGAAATACTTTTCCTCAAATGTATTGAGTTATTACCCAGTCGCCCCCCCAAAAAAGAAAAGAAAATATACTACACATAAAAAAAAGTTCAATTGCTACACAAAAGGTCAAAGGGTGCTTATACATGTATTGCATCAAAAAAAAAAAAAAAAAAGACTTCTGTTGTCAGACATATAGAAGCCAGAGGCTATGAAAAATCCATCGCCTCATGCTGAGCCCTGTCAACTGCAGTCAATTTCTGATTCTTCCTTTATCTTTTTCCACCAACAGAAGTGGGCATGAGAGGAAGGAAAACGCTAAATGCCAATCATTAAGGTTCACCTGTCTCAACAGAGCTCATGGTGACTGCAATCAGCAAGGATCCACCTGATCTGGCACTGCTACCAATCACTGTCCAAATGAAGCCTCTAGAACGAGGTAGTGATATCAGAAGGAGAGAGATGATAAAGGAAGGGAAACATCGTTTTTAGCTTATTTCCATCACTGATATACAGTAGGGGATGGGGAATGGGGTAGAGAGAAAGGAGAACTGAACCTTACTTAAAGGTTTTATTGCAAAGAGCAAAGCAGAAACTACAGTGCATTCTTTAAATAAAGTCTATATATATATTCAGTAATATATATATATATATATATATATATATATATATATATATATATCATTACACAAGTAATCATTTACTACATTATAATGCTAGGTATGGATTCAAACCAGATTATAAACTCCAGTCCGTCTTGTAAAGTCTAATCATTCTCTATCAGGATCAAAGTCCAGCAATGACCTGATTAGATCAAACCAAAAGCCAATGGTTATTAACAGGACTTCAGAAGATGTTAATCAATCAGCTTGCTGATCATGATAAAAAGGACGAGGGAAATCACTCTAGATCTTATATTTTGCCTTTGGGAATAGAGGTCTGGCTGTGGGTCACAGCCTACAGAAAGCTGCTTAATGGATTTATGGAATTTCAGTTCCCATAAAGATCAGACAGCTTAACTATTGCAACTGTGTAGAAACTCGATAAGTATCTAAATTTGTTTGGGTTTTGATTAAAACATTAACCGGCAAACCAGTTGTACTACTCCAGATGTTGCTTGTCCTAAGAGAAATTCAACTTGTTCTACTACAGTATACAGTCTAAATACCCCAATCAGCCATAACGTTACAACCATTAACATTAAACCAAACTACACCAGGATTTGGGGTCTGCTTGTGCCACCAGGTTGTCAGGTCTTTAGTCGTGTGCCGTGTAGTCTGGAACCATGATGTTGGCATCAGATCCTATGGGATCTGTGGATCATATTTGTTTGACTGGCGCATCCCATTGGCGCTCAATCAAATTGGTCTCTTTGTCTCCGGTGCCTGGGGATGTGGTGCATTGGGTGTTCTCATGCCTTTCTATCGTGACCAGCAGTGACTTTTTTCCAGAAATTTGTGCTGCATTGGGTTTTCTCTGAGATCGGACCAGACATTCTGGCCTTTGGTGCCCATGGGAATAGTTGAGACTTGGGTGCCCATGAACGAGTTTACTGGTGTATAGTTGGTGATCAATATTGTTCAGTTTAAATTGCAGTGGTTTTGATGTTATGGCTGATTGGTATGGATAAGACAGATAACCCTGTAGCAACTACGTTTCTATAATGAAAACAGTTTGTAATTGTGAGAACAAGAATTCATGAATCAGATAAAGACGCCATACTCATACAGTACTAATACTCATATTAGTAAATGGTGTATCCCTTACAGATATACACCAGTAGTGAAAAGCTACTCAGAGATTTCATACATTTTTTTATTTTTTTTATCATACTTGATGTCAACCAGAAACACTGAAGGACACATATTGTCCACATCCTAGCCCAGCTCCTTTGCTACTTTCATTACCGTATCAGTGTTTCTGAGGTAGTAGACGGATTTGGGAAAATTTACAGCGGCGACAAAATTGGATCACGTCCCCGGTGTAGGAAATGCACCTGCTGTTTTTCCTGTTGCTAGTAAGAAGGCTTAAATAAGCGACTGGCACACCTTGCTCTTTTGATTTAAGGGAAGCCAAACAGGCTGAGTTAAAAAGTGCCCGGCTCCAAGGGACCTGCTGTAGAAGGCGATGTCGATGGCATTTTGAGTGACATCATCGAAAGAGGAGGAGAAAAAAAAGGTCCCTTTGAGACTCCAGACTGTGCCCGAAAAACATCCAAACCAATTACTCCGCCAACCCTGAACTGCCAAATGACTTTTCACACGCTTACACAGTCAATCATCCTCTTTTACACTCTACCTGCAAATCTGATGGAGAGAGAAAAGGAGAAGACAGAAAGTGAGTCAGAGTGATGAGATGTAGATTGTCACTTTTCAATAAGAGACTTGCTCAGTGCACAGAAATAGAGGGATTGCTGGAGGTAAAGACTGCATCAGATGACAGCAGTGGAGCCTGAATGATGTTCAGTACTAGCGTTTAATAAGTTAGATGTAATGAAACTAGGGGTGGAATGGTATGAAATATTCATGGTATAACAAATGTACAACCCAATATCATGCCATCTGCTTAAGACTTCACTTTTTTAAAAATGATGACATCAAATGGCATGTAACATTGGGTATGAAACTGATGCTAGGAATTGTTTAAATGCCAAACTTTTATTTGGCACATTGTATTTCATGTTATTATAGACAGGTTGCATTAAAGGGTCTATTCAACTTCTTTTTTAGTCCTCTCTGAATTGACTCAGCTGCGGGAGCTGAACCAAACATACAGTATGTTTTTGATAGCAGGCAAATTTTTCAAATTTTTTTTATTGTTTTGTACATGCAAACTAAGCTATTTGGTACTACGAAACAAAGGACAGTGCTTTAGTGCTGCGGCAAACGATTCTGAATATTTGGACCAAGAAATCATAAAAGAAAATTAACAATGCACAAAATCTTTTCTGTCTGGCCAAAAGGCCTAATTATTGGGCTACATCAACAAAAACAACTAAGGAGATTTGAAATGACTGGGATTATGCGAAAAACTGACCAACACATTATTAACACCTGGAAGAAAATTGGCGAACCATCAACCATCAAGAGGAAGAAATGTAGTTAAAAAATATCAAGAATAACGTTCACTCTAACACATTATTAAGCGTCACAAAGCATTTCCTTACACACAGTGTGATGAGAACTCACAGGATTGAAACTGTGTGCATAAGAAAACCACTTGTTAGTGAGACTAATCAAACCACTAGTCAGTATGAAGTTTTGGGTCCAATGGACAAAGGTCATGTGGTCTGATGAGCTCAGATTGCCCCTATTTCAGAGAGATCCACGTCAGGGTAAGAAGGGAAGCTCATGAAGCGATGCACCCATCATGCATAGCGGCCACTGTATAAGCCTCTGGAGGCAGTTTTATGATCTGGGGTTAATTCAGTTGCTCAGCTCTCGACTCAGAAACGTTATGTGGCAATAAAATGAAGTCAGCTGACGACCTGAATGTACTGAATGACCAGAGGATCACATTTGAGCGTATTCCATAACTTTTGTTGTCCAGGAATCAAATTGTGAAAGAGTGCTTCTGTGAGCATGATTCATACATAAACTGTCCACCACATTGCATGTCATAATCTAAGTTAACCCCATTTTTTTTTTTTTTTAACAGGTGATACATATACTCACTCACTGTCTCTCACTCATTGTCTATACTGCCTAATCCAATCATGACGGGGCCTGGAGTCAATCACAGGAAACCTAGGGCACGAGGTAGGAGGACACCCTCGACAGTGTGCCAGGCCATCAGAGGACAATTCTGTGAACACGCCAATCAACCTAATCTATATGCATGTCTTTGGACTGTGGGAGGAAACCCATCAAGCACGGGGAGAACATGCAAACTCCATGCACACAGACCCAAGGTGGGAATCGAACCCAGCACCTGGAGGTGAAAAGCAACAGTGCCAACCACTAAGCCAGCATGCCCATTTTCCCAAGCTGACTCTGTGTTCTCCATGCTTGAGCGATTTCTATGTAAAGACCTGTTTACATTTTTCCCCATTCAAGTTTATGCCCAATGAATAAAAGAGTTTTCCTGTATGACTATCAATATCAATGCAGTAACAACTTCTCACTGATTACGATTTGGCAAATAGACTACCCCTGTAGGTCTGAAGACGATTTCAGCCAGTTATTGAGTTCCTTTGTTCCACTGGAATCATCACAGTCCTAAACAAGAAATTTATCTCTTTAGTTAGGTGAACACTTGTCACTTTTATTGCCACTTTTTATATGCAAACAATCCCATCAGGACAGAAAAGTGCAGGATAAACCACTTTCTTGAACAGTGTGAATTTATATGAGACGCGGCCAGGACAAGGTGCAATTAGAGCACATGGGCTTGTACCCACAGTCTCCGGAAAGATGCATGATGCACCTAAGAACTTGCTGAGCTTAGGCTTCTTCTCCCATTCAATAACTTACATGATTGAGGAAGAGGGGTACAAACTGTATACTACTTTCTGTATATTCCCAGAAGGTTCCTACCAAGTGCTGTATACGGCAAAAGTCACGATTCAGCCCAGACGAATGGAAAAAAAATGCTGCTGCTTCATATCTGCACTTAAATATTTCACTTTTGTTCAGCCAACCCACCAAAAATAATTTCATCATAATTATGCTGTTTGGCACAAGACTCTCGAGGACACAGCATGAACATGCAGCACAGCTGTGAAAATCAAAAGAACTATCACCGCGCTTCATCCTTTTACAAATCTCGCCAGCTATTATTTTCTCAAGAAAATCTTCATAACTACAGCTGTATAATTGCTCCGTTTTCAGAATGACACTGAATTAACATCGCACCACCCAATGCAGTAAATAGGCTTCCTGTCTGAAACTGCTCTGGGTTATTAGCTGAAGTGCAAGCAAAGGTAGACCAAGCCTCTAAACCTTTACTGATGACTTAACAGGATAAAAAGTACTCGCCCTCCAAAAGTGCTTCCGTGGCGGAGGAACCATTTGTACCAACAAGTGATGGAGAAAGCGTAATCTCTAGACTGGACCGTTTCTCCTGATAAGCCTCGGAATGACGTTGGAGCTACACGCGACTGATCCGGAGCTGTAATGGAGAGCGATGGATCCAGACCATGCGCTTAATCGTCACCGTCTGTTCTCTATTTAGCAGTGGATGTACTTTTGACGCACAGCATCTGTTCTGATTTTATATCAATACAACAGTAACATTTACAACTGAGTGCAAGTTTCATCCCTGATATACAGTAACTGTGTAGCTGCCTGGGAACACCATGCTGCATTTTCTCCTAGGGGAAGACTTTCTACAGGTTTCTCTGAAGAGAAACTCATACATCGCTCATCGTCGTCTATATTGCTATAGGATACTTATGGCACGAGGCGGGATACACCCTGGACAGGGTGCCAATCTATCGCAGGGAACACACACACACTTATTCACACATTATGTGTAATTTAGAAATGCCAAAACTGCATGTTTTTGGACTGTGGGAGGAAACCCACCAAGCATGGGAAGAACATGCAAACTCCATGCGCACAGACCTGATGCGAGAATCGAATCCGGGAACCCTGGAAGTGCAAGACGGTAATGCTAACCACTAAGCCATCTCGCTGTCGCATATCACAATCCCATTTAACATTACCATGAAATCCATATCTACTGTATGTCCATACTGTATGTTTCTACCAGTTTTCTGTGTTTCTGTGACTCATAGACTTCCAGTAGTCCTTTCATGTTTAATCGTTTATTTTTATTGCAAAAGCAAATATAATTAACCTTTAATTATACATTGTTATACATACAGTACACTACAAGTCAAATGCTTGGACACAGCTAATTGGGTTTTAAAATAGACCAGAGGAAACGATGGAAGGAAACGAAGCCAACTTTGTGGTCACAGGAATTCCTTCATGAGTTCATGGGAAATGCGTCTTATAAAGCTAAATGTGAAAATTCGAAGAGTGTGCAAAAGCAAATCTAGTGATTGCATTATTATTCTAAATCACAGTTTAATCCACAGTGAAATGAACCATCTGTTCAAATTTAGCTAGCTACTGTATATGAGTCTCACCTCCTGTCCCTGTGCGTAAGGTCTGCATGTTCTCCATGTGCTTGGGTTTCCTCCAGGTGCTCAGGTTTCCTCCCACAGTTCAAAGACATGCACTGGAGGATGATTTGCATTTCTCAATTGCCCGTAGTTTATGAGTTTAAGTGGGTGGGAGTGTGTGTGCATAGAGTATGCAGGCTGTAAGAGTTTGGGGTCCTTACCCTTAATGCAGTGATGTTCAACCGCTGATATGAAGTTACAGTATGCTATCAATTGTCTGTCAACATACTGTAGAATTGCATGGCTACATGTATATTGCATGGCTTTATAAATAAAAATACACAATTTTAAGGATGTTGGTCAGCTTTACTGAGCTTGGTTCAATTTTTATAAGTACATTAAATTCAATTAAATTCAGTTTTATTTGTATAGTGCTTTTAACAATGATCATGGTCGCAAAGGAGCTCAAAGAATTAATAAAGTATATGAATAAATTAGAAAAATGTAAGGAAAGAAAGTCTACATTATTTGTATTATCATTTTATCCCTGATGAGCAGACTGGGGGTGACGGTGGCAAGGAAAATCTCCCTGAGAATCTGAAGAGGAACCAGACTCAAAAGGGAACCCATCCTCATTTGGGAAGCTCATGTATCTCTCATCATCGTCTATACAGGGTGGTTGGGGGTCCGTCTGGAGCCTATCCCAGGAGACTTAGACCATGAGGCTTTAGATGATATCAGATAGTATGATTGCAAACCAATCCCTGCTATAAAATGAAATAAGTTATAAAATAATCCAGGATCAAGGGTTCAATTCCCGCCTCTGGGTCTGTGTGCATGGAGTATACATGTTCTCCCCGTGCTTGGTGGGTTTCCTCCTGGTACTCCAGTTTCCTCCAACAGTCCAAAGACAATTAACTGGCATTCTTAAATCGTGTGCCCAGGCATATGTGTACTGTATGTGGCGTGTTTCTCCTGCAATGGTCCCGTCTCGTGCACTAATTCTCTCCAGAATGGACACAGGATAAGCCGCATAGAAGATGACTGATTGAAGACGCTTTATAGTTGAAGTTCACTGGCTTACACTAAGATGTGACAAATAAAATAAATGAAAAGATTTACACATAGGGAATGTCGAGGGACACCGGCCCATGTCAGCCCCCAGCCACATTCATAAACTCATTCACATTTAGAACAGTGCCCTAGATAATGCACTTCTGTTGATGAGAGAGGAATGTACAGTACAGTAGGCAGCCCGGAGGAAACCCATGTAGAGAACATGAAAAACTCTAGGCAGGTATAAACCTGGAGGTTTGTATCTTAGAGGCGGCAACACTCCTCGTTACACCACTGTGCCAGAGTCAAATTAATTTTTAAAGACTTTTTTTAAAAGATAGTCCTCTATTTGTATGAAGCAGAAATGCAGATAAAAGGCAGCATCATCATCCACTTCAGGGATTAGCATCAGTTTTGGAGAGGAGATTATTGACAGAGACTCATTATAGGCAGCCCACTCGACTGCCCTCCAGCCTCAAGCCTCTCAAAACTCTCTACACCCAGGCTGTCTGGCTAGGCGCGCACACACACACACACACACACACACACACACACACGCACACACGCACACACGCACACACGCACACACTTACAAATGAGACAAGAAACGCATCTTCTCAAGAGGGGTCTTTGAATTAAGAGAGTTCTTAAGGTCAGGCTAGTCATTATGTCAGTCTCGCTGCTCAGTGTGTGTTGTCTGACTGAGGCTGGGCATCAAGTCAGGAATCCCATCTCTGAATAAGTGAGAGGAAAATAAACCATGCACATTAGAGCTTGTGCACATGTACTTACTCAGGAATGGAAAATCAGTGACGGATAAAAAACAGAAAGAGGAAGTTATTGTAAGGTGAGTAATACAATAAAATGAGTGTTTTTAAGCTTGTGAATGAGAATATTCCTAAAACCTTATACGCACTCAATTACTATAAGTGCAACATGAGACAGGCAAATCTTTCTCTCTGCCTTTATACTTTTCAGCCCCCTTTTCATCCTAAAACAACAACAAACAAATATGCCACCCCTGTAGTTCACGGCTTCAGCCTCGTTCAAATTCAAGTCAAATCAGATCTCGTTCCGTGCTAGCATGTGAGCGAACTCCGTCGGCTTTCTGTTTGTCTGTCTGTCTCTTACCCACCATGAAAGGACAAACAAAGCACTTAAAAGTAAACTAGCTGTGATCACACGCAAGCGAGAATAATCAGGTGTCACTTGCGGGTTCAACCTGCCCTCCCTCTGTCTGTACACTCGACTACACTCCTGCTTCCAGACCAAGGGGCAATGTCTGGGTATGAAGAAAAAAAAAAAAAAAAACATACATTAGGATCTGGCTCCAAAAATGGGTCGATCACTATCGAGCCTCCAGTGGTATAACTGTAATAAATGTTTGCAGCCTGGTACAAAAATGGTTTCGGTCTATATATCTAGATTCTCCATCCACCTGATCAGTTAAAATTACATTAAACTGTAAAATTATGCATAATTATGGATTTTGAAAACTTAAGGGTGGAGGGTTAATCCAGTTCTTTTTACAGTATACAGTCTATGTGCCACGCCAGCTTTTAGTTTATGGCAACACCAATCCATATATACATTTTTAAATGTACATTTACATTTGGCAGACCCCCTTATCCAGAGCGACTTACTGTACATTTTATCTCATTATACATCTAAACAGTTGAGGGTTAAAGGCCTTGCTCAAGGCCCCAAAGTGGTGCTGGGGTCTGACCCTCCTGGGACCTTTCGATCAATAGTGTAAGACAGGGTCAGGGGTAGCTCAGTGGTTAAGGCTTTGGACTATGATTCAGAAGGTCCCAGATTCAAATCCCACAACCACCAATTTGACAATTCAACTGCTCAGATGTATCATGAGATAAAAATGTAAGTTGCTCTGGATGAGGGTGTCTGCCAAATGCCTAAATGTAAGACCTTTTGAGCAAGCTCCGATATACAATCGGGAAATGAGTAGGCACCACAACCCTGTAAGTAATTGCCAAAGAAACCTTAAAGGTGGGAAGTATGCGCCAAAATATACAGTACTGAAATGCAAAGACGAATATTATTCAATATTACCTTATTGTCATCTATTTGTCCAGAAAGAAACTAACATACACACTATTAACCGGTTGATTTACCACGGTATCATTAATGTACTGTAAATGTCGAAGTGTGACCATTCATATCGTTCATGCAGACTCCTGCAAAAGGAGACGATTTGCTTGTGTAAGGCAGGCACAGTTCTTGGCGGACCTTCACAGTTGAGCACAATCTGCTTTAACATTCCCAATATGAAGGCATCAGGTGGTGTAAGATCAGAGGAATGGGATGGTTATGATGGAAAGAAATTGCTCTGCCAACTTTTTCAAACTTGGTAAACATATACGGCTGGAGCTATGCCCTGTCATGCTGGATGGCACATGTACGGACCCCATGCCCCTATTCCCCTTTAGGTAAGATACTGTAATAATAACTAAAAATAAACTTGATCCATTTACAGTTCAATAGACTGACAAATAATGTTGAAGCGGTGTATAGTAGGATTATATCATAATGAACTCACTACTAAATGTGTGATATTGTTCTTTCCTGACAAAATGTTTAAAAAGTTTGGGTGATATACACACTTCAGTGACTTCAACAGCTGCAATACAGTAGATATGAGGAGACATCCAGTGTGCAGAGAAAGAAGAGCGCACAAGCCAGAAAGTAAAAAAAAGGTAAAAGTGAAATAAACGATCTATTCCTTCGTAACAGCCTTCTGCATTCTTAACATTCTTAACATGATAGAATAATATTCATCAGAAGCTTCTTCAGTGCCGGCTGCCCAGAGATGCCACAGTAACCAGGCAACCCATTCAAACAGCAGCATCATGCCAGCCATGGGTTGCCCTGGAAACAGGTGAATGAGTGTGTGTAATGGACGATGAAAGCGACACGTCCAGGTTAGTGGACGCTCATGTCTCTGGAAACGAGGCCTCCCGATGTAGGGCGTTAAGGACGCAGGATACATTAGATCCTGCATGACTGAGCTATCCAATCAACCTAATCTTTTGCATCGTTATGATTATGTGATAGACCTGTAATAGCAGGTACATGTGTCCTCTTCACTACTATCTACTGAGTGCAAGATCTATTTATATTCCAGCAGGTATAAAAGCGACAGGGAGATTCCATGCAAAAGCCATAGAGAAAAAATGAGGCAAAGCGTACTGATACACTAAAATACTAGGTACCTACTGTACAGTACATAGGCTTATACTGACGAAACCTTTATTTGGAAATACAATGGGGAAGTCCAATGCTGAACATTAAAAACTACAAAGAAATAGAGAGGAAAAGAAAGATTTCAAATGTCACATCCATACTGTGAAAAAGAAAAATCACATCCACAATGTCAGTTTATCCTAAATCATTTATTTCCATCAGTTTTAACAATAAAACCACTTAGGTTTTGGGTTCCCCTTGTGCTACCCTGGCAGGTCTGGCCTCACGGGGTATGACATCACAAGACCTTTTGGGGTGTGCTGAGGCATGTGGCACCAGGATGTTTTCAGTAGATCCTTTGGGTGCTGAGGGTTGCAGGGTGGAGGCTGCTTGTCTTGTCCAGTGCATCCCATGGGTGCTCAATCTTTGGGAATTCGGAACTGGAGGCACTGAGGATTCTGGTTCCTCTCCTGTCATGGCCAACATTGACTTTCTTCAGCGTGTAGTGCTTCACTGACTTTTCTGTGGGATCGGACCGGACAGGCTGACCTTTGGTCCCTGTTGTTGTGGGTGAGGATTTGGGTTATTATGATTCTGTCACCTGTCCGCAATGTTGTTCAGTTCACCTCGCAGTGGTGGTTGTTATCCTGATGAATGTATCAAACGTCAAAGATTTTTCAAATTTACTCTTTATGGATCGAAATGTCAAGCTGGAATCACTCTACAACAGGTTTCAGGGTTGGAATTCTGAAGATGTTGAACCCTTATGTGGCCAGGATTCTGAGAACCATACCAGAAATGTCTTGCAAGAATTTTTTTGTTCTTGTTCAATTAAATCAAAGAGCCGTAATTTTTAAAGTGCCACGCTAAATTTGCCTGATTGCTAATCTGTGTCCACTGTGAAGTCTCACTATTTTTTAAATCTCCTCACTCTTTGCCGGTTTGTGACTTTTGAATTTGGTTGAATTGCTTGTTTTTGCATCCAGTACAACCATAACCTCTAACATGTTGCTGCTAAGCTGCTTGTTTGCTGTTTGTACCGAAAACGACTCCACCACTCACGCCTTCCTCGCAAGCCCATCCTATCAGCTTTCCCGGGGACATCAAGAGGCGCCGCTCTCTGTCTGCTCGGCTCGGCGTGGTGTAAGATCGTGTCAAGACATCCACTTTTAATGACGTCCACCTGTTCTGCTCACTTCCATTTCGAATTTCATTTGGAGGAAAGGCCATCTCTGTGACAGTCATCGAGAGCCAGTTGTAAAGAAATGAAGAATAAAAGGGGTGAACAGATATGTGGGGGAATGAAAGAGATGAGAGAACAAGTCCGCAGCGCGAGATGAATAACTCATGCTCTCTCTTTTTTCGTCTCCCTTTTGTCGCTCTCTGGGAATAAGTGTCAGAAAGGATGTTCAGATGGTGTATGATGACAACACTAACCATATGTGTGTGAATGGATATGGATATAGAAAGAATGAACCGTATTGCATCTGTTCAAATAAATTTTATTTAAAGTATATCAATCACATATTATTGTCCATACAGTAGTTCATAGTTTTTCCATTAAAGTCTATTTAAAACCAAAGCAAATCAGTTTTTAGGGGTTTTAATGAATGGCAATGGTTTAATTGTCTACAAATTGTATTGAAGTTTAAAAAGCATGTTTATTCATTATACTGAGCATGATTTGAATTAAACTTCAGGAGAAACCTCAGGTCAGACAGCATTGTGTTTTCATTTGTGTTTTTCTTTACAACTACATCTTCCAGGATATTGTGCGATCTTAGATAAACCAGTTCATCAAGCATTCATCCATCTCCTTGTGCTGTGCTCATAAGCTGTCCATTTATCCACAAATAAATCTGCATGCTTATAAATCCTACGCTGATCATCCATCTTGCTAAATGCTTATAAATCAATACACATCAATCTAACCAACCGAGCATTATCCTAAGGAACCTTAAACCGTGTGCATCCGTATGCATCCAACTATTCTTTCATTTGTACACCCCGTGGTTGTGCCATTCATCAACCTATCCATCATCACCATGGGCAGAAACGCATTCTTTCATTGCTTGGCTCAGTATTTAGCAAAATATTTCTTTGTATTCTTAATTCATTTTTATTTATACACTGTTTGCTGTGCTCATAAAACCACCACCCAACCATCCATCTATCAATACTAATTAGCAACCTGTGCTTCATTCCTTTATTCATATTTATATTTATTTATTATTTTTATATATTTATTCATTATTTATTTGTATTTATTTGTATTTATAATAATACCACCCACAAGTTTATCCACATACCCCTAAATATTAAAATTTTAATCGGATGGATAGACTAATAACAAAAAAGCATATCTACATAAATGCATATCTGTCAGTCTGTGTAGCAGTTCATCAATTTGTTCGCAATAGGCAAATTATACAGGCAAAGACCTACCCATTAATTCTACCACCAACTTAGCCACCTACATATCCATCCATCCATCCATCCAGCTAGCCATAAACCCACACCCATCCATCCATCCATCCATCCATCCATCCATCCATCCATCCATCCATAAACCCACATCAATCTACCTATCCATCCAGTCAGCTAGCCATAAACCTACATCCACCCACCCATCCATCCAGCTAGCCATAAACCCACATCCAGCCAGCCAGCCAGCCATCAATAAACGCACATCCATCCATCCATCCATCCATCTATCCATAAACCCACATCTATCTATCTATCTATCTATCTATCTATCTATCTATCTATCTATCTATCTATCTATCTATCTATCTATCCATCTATCTATCCAGTCAGCCTGCCATAAACCCACATCCATCCATCCATCAATAAACCCACATCCATCCATCCATCCATCCATCAATAAACCCACATCCATCCATCCATCCATCCATCCATCCATCCAGTCAGCCATCAATAAACCCACATCCATCCATCCATCCATCCATCCATCCATCCATCCATCCATCCAGTCATAAACCCACATTCATTCATCCATCCATCCAGCCAGCTAGCCATATCCATCCATCCATCCATCCATCCATTCATAAACCCACATCCATCCATCCATCCATCCATCCATCCAGCTAGCCATAGACCCACACCCATCCATTCATCCATAAACCCACATCAATCTATCTATCCATCCAGTCAGCTAGTCATAAACCTACATCCACCCACCCATCCATCCATCCATCCATAAACCCACATCCATCTATCTATCTATCTATCCATCCAGTCGGCCAGCCATAAACCCACATCTATCCAGCCAGCCAGCCAGCCAGCCATCCATCTATCCATACATCCATCTACCCATCTATCCATAAACCCACATCTATCTATCTATCCATCCATCCATCCATCCATCCAGTCAGCCATCAATAAACCCTCATCCATCCATCCATCCATCCATCCATCCATTCATCCATCCATCCATCCATCCATAAACCCACATCCATCCATCCATCCATCCATAAACTTTGATTTAATCAGCCTTTCACTGATGCATCCCTGGTCCCACAGACTTTTCGTGTAATCAGAAATGGAACTTGTAGGATCTGTGGAGAATTGTAAGTAAGGTCATGCACACAGGGACAATAAAGTAATTACAATCTTCAATAAAACGCCGCTCCTTCATCCCTCTATAAATAATCAGAATACACCACAAGAAACTGGTACAAATCGATTGCAGCTTTAATGGATGAGAGCCAAGAAAGGTGTAAACTCATGCATATACACGCAGATCTGTAAACAAGAGGCCCACCAACAAGGTTATCCTTGTGTCTCACCGTCACTCGGACAACCCAAACCACCCACCCCAGATACACGTGTACTTGTGGCCCTTTGATCAGACTCTAAAAGCTGACAGAGATCTCCCTGATGTAGTGGTCTTATCATACTGCCGGAGTGTAGTTTGGCTTCACCTAAGATTAGCCATGTGTTAATGAAGAGCAATTAATCTGCTAATGAGAAGACCGTATCTGTCAGTCTATAATTGGTAATTGTGAAACCTGACTAGGACATAAAACCACTGACCTCCAAATGACCACCACACACAAACTGTTCAGACTACTGATGGGACTATGCATTGGAGAGAGAGAGAGAGAGAGAGAGAGAGAGGAGAATGCATATGTGCACAATGCATCATGCACATTCACAAGTACAAGCATAAAATGTTTGCATGCTCAAAAACACACATTCTTCTACAGTTGGCTCCTTTGGTACTTATGCTTTATGTATTTATGCTTTATCTTACCTCTCTCTCTCACTCTCGTTCTCATCATGTGAGAATTTCCTCTGCATTCCTTACATGTGAATGTAACAGAGAGCTCTATTGTTCCAGAAGATCGTCATACACAGTGACGCCCATGTGCCAAATACGGAAATTGCAACTCATCTCATTGTACTTCCACCAACCTCAACGAGTCCAACACGACTCCAGAGGGGTCAGAGGTCAAATGTACACTGAGAGAGAAAGAGAGAAACTGTACTTCAGCTGGCATTATCACTTGTCTGTACACATGCTCCGTCTGTATTTTCACATCAAACATTTTCATATTCTCATTGCATATTCCATATAATATCTTAAATCAGCTTACTGGTCTTAGAGTGAGATGTAGTAGATGAGTGAGCTATGCTTATTCATCAGCGCCAACAATCCATTTAGGAAATGGGATCAAAATCAATACATGACGTATCTACTTATGTCTCAAGGGCTTAATTCAAACTTGACAGGATGACTTGCGCAGTCACTTCGATGTTTTTTAAGTCGAAAATGCATATTCAAAGCTAATTAGATATACTGGATTACGAAGTAATTGGCTTGAAGTCTTTCATTTGGATTATTACTTGATTATGAGTAATCAAGAATGAGACCATCAGAGGGACAACCCATGTTAGATATTTCAGAGAGGCCAGATTGAGGTGGTTTGGACTTGTTCAGAGGAGAGATTGTGAAGGATGCTGAGGTTGGAACTGCCAGGCAGGAGGTCTAGAGGAAGACCAAAAATGAGATTAATAGATGCAGTGAGAGAGGACATGAAGTTGGTGTGAGAGAAGATAATGCAGAGGATAGGGTTAGATGGAGGCAGATGATTCACTGAAAGGGAACAACTGAAAGTCAAAGGAGAAGACTTGATCATGAGTAAACAAATAGGTAATGTGTGAGAAGACTGACCAGTTTCTAAAGACACCAGTGGTTAGGAGTGCTTTCAGAGAAATCGAGACAGCCGAACAGTTGTCCAGGGAGCATCGGGCATTTGCATAATGCCCATTGTGCCCATTTCTACATCATATTAGGCAGGAAAAATAATATTCATGGTGGCGGGGCCGGTGACATTATTAAACTGATCATACTCATTAACATTTTAATGGCCGCAGGTTTAGTTGGATGGGTGGCACAGTGCTCTGAACGCTAAAACCAGAACGAAAAGGCGGGCGGATTAAAATGGTTGAGTGCCCTTCCCCTACCTTACACTACCCCAGTAAAAGACAAGGCTTCTAAATCTCGAAAAACCAACCATGACAAATTTACACCAGTGAACATAACTGACAAATCCCTTTTGACTGTAAGCTCCAACTATTCAGTCATTAAATGAACTCCGAGCTGTTACATAGTCAGGACTGGCACTTATGTCATTCAAACTGTTAGGCTGCATACATTCGCAGTACTTCTGAAGGGATGCTCGGCGGCTTTGAGGACGGACTGTGTGCAAAGCAAACAATACCATCAACTTTAAATAGCTATCATTGAAAAGTTGCTAATGCACCGGAGTGAAGGTCAGTGCTCCTGATGCGATTGCGGTACAACAACCGCGGCTGTCTCGAGAGGAAATGCTGAAAAATAGAGTTAACATAATAAATATGGTAAAATGAAGCAAACAGCTCAGGACTGCAGCAGAATCACCCCCGACGGTCACTGGCAACGACCTTCACAAGTGTATAATATCTCTGTGCTCACAACATCAGTCAGACGCTTTAGGGTGTTTTTTTTCCCCCCAATAACTCCCACTGACAAAAAAATATGATTATTTGCAGAAATAATCATAATATCCAGCCTGGCAACTTTGAGCGCTGCTGCTTTAGCTTTTTCTTTCAATTAAGCTGGAAACGAACATGCAGTATAAACAAACTGCAATCAAAAGATATGCATGAACCAAAAAAAAAAAAAAAAAAATCAAACAATATGTGTGAAGATGCTAATAGCGCTTTGGGCAATTACGACAGCTTCACTTGCCTCAGTAACGCTGTCTCAGACAAATGGGCGGCTGCATAAGCACTTTTACGCTTGGCTGATTTCATTTGCTTGCGTGCTCCGTCCTATCACGGGTGCTCTGTCTCTTAGACTCGATTCACTCAGTGACTCGATCCAAAATCAATACTCATCTTCATTTGGGAACTGCGATGGACACACATTCTTATGGTGGAATATCGGTTCATCTCAATTAACCTTAAACAAAGATTACAGTAACATGACTTGGTTTACACAGCAGGGCGAGGCAAATTAGCTTCGGATTCATTCGGGGCTCTCGTATTAAAACAGGGCCATAAAATAACTTTTAGATTAATGCTGTCTGAGAAAAGGAATTATTCGTTGTTCAAGTGTATATAAAGAAAAGAATATATAGACCACATAAAGTAATGTGGTTGCATCAGCCTGAAAGACAGCAGAGCTGGAGTTCTCCTCGCTTGAGCCATTATTCTGCAAGGAAATGTTCTGAGGTTCAAGGTCAGATCTGAACCTGTGTTTTAGCAAGCAGGTATGTCCGAGGTCTGAATATTGATGTGCACAATTTTATTATTAACTCACAATACCGAACATTAATATACGCTTGTTATTGATGTAATTATTTGTACATTAATGATATTTAGTACACAATAGAATTAAATACATCTAGAAATAAGCAGGCTTTATTACCTTCAAACTACTTCTACCTCACTTCCAGAGCAAGCAGGCAATATAGGGCGAAAATTGTTGGAGTTTAAATGATTAGATCTGGGAACTGATAGCAGGAATATGGCTGGAAACAATATTCTACAATATCCCTTTAACGGCTCCCTCACTTCACACTGGGCAATTTCATCCCAAAGCTCATGGCTTTATCATGGTACAAGAAGCCGACACCAGCAGCCATGAGGTGAGCACCGCCTAGAGAATACTAAAAATAGAATTAAGTGCCTGAGCTCGTCTGAACAAGCGAGACAGGGGAACAGGTCACATCTGTTCACCATGCTAACCCTGAGTGCTGCTTGGGTGAATGTGACCTCCGTCCAAGTGAGCTTATCATTAACGTCTTAGCCGGAAAAAACAAAAACAAAAAACAAAGATACAACTGCTTTTATGGACGTGTCGTCTAACTTTCCGTATATATCTGTCCATTACACTCTCTTGTTCTGTCTATGAAGGTGGTTATATAGCTAATACTCAATATCTGTCTACGTAATAGCTTTTTGTTTTTCAGCCTGTGTTCACATGACTAGCCTGAAGTGACTTAATTTAAATCTGATTGTTTTATGACTTCATGATTGTTTCATGTCCAATACATACTCTAGTCATGTGACTCGAATGAGACGAGGCAGGTGCGACTTTTTGCCTCTGTGCATGCATGGGGTGCTCGCTGATATCAGTCGGCAGTGGGGGGATTTCATAGTAGTGCTAGCAACAGCTGCTAAAACAGCTAAAGCTGTTTTAGGCGTCTGGCTTTCTCCCTTTTTTTGGACGGCAACAAATACAGCTGACTAACTGCTCACCGTCCTCCAGAGCAAAAACATATTTTTGCTGAAATCGCATCCATTGTTTGAAATGAATGAGCGGTCGAACAAACTCATGATGCGTTTCAGCCCAGATGGTGCGAGCAAAAAAGTATCAATGTGCGCATACTGTGCTGTTTCAGAGGACAGATGTATCTACATTAGAGTCAGATAAAAGCCACTTGTAGTTAAGAACGTGAACCTGCATGACATCTGATCACAAATGATTAGAAATGAGTAATGTGACTTGTAATGTGAACGTAGCCACAGTTGAGGGCAGTATTAGCTTAGCTACTTTAAAATGTAGCTTTAAACATAGCTAACCTACTGTAATACTGCCCACAACACTTCAGTTTTAAAACTAAGTAACATTAGAGCTAACTATCAGGGCTGCTAGAAAATAAGCTAACTAACATAACTATGTTGAAAATACTATACATTAAGACATTGTCTCAATTTAATTTTACAATTAATATATTGCTACATATAGCAATGCTATTGCTACACAATATTACTTGCAGAATTATCGCTGGTTCACATTGGGATTTGTAGTAACCCTGCAGTTCAAAATGCTAAAACTGTGCCAGTAAATGCTGCGGTACCTTTTTTAATTAATAAAATGAATTAAATTAATCTTAAGCAGGTCGCACGGTGGCATAGAGGTTAGCACTGTCGCCTTGCACCTCCAGGGTCCGGGTTCAATTCACACCTCTGGGTCTGTGTGCATGGAGTTTACATGTTCTCCCTATGCTTGGTGGGTTTCCTCCAGGTACTCTGGTTTCCTCGGACAGCCCGAAGACATGCAGATTAAGCATTTTGGCATTTCCAAATGTGTGTGTCTGCCCGCAAAGAATAACGTTACGTTAAAACCAAGCACACCATTGTTTTTCTTGTGAAATTCCCAATAAGTTTGATGTGTCACATGACGCTCTTCCTATTGAAAAAACAAAAGTTGTATCCAAGATGGCCGACTTCTAAATGGTCACCATGGTCACCACCCATCTTGAAAAGTTTGCCCCCTCACATATACTAATGTGTCACAAACAGGACGTTAATATCACCAACCATTCCTATTTTATTAAGGTCTATCCATATAAATGGCCCACCCTGTATATATATATATATATATATATATATATATATATATATATATATAAATTCAGGGGCACTTAAAGGCCATGTTGTGTCAGGAAAAGATACGAGACATAAATCATTTAAAGGACCGCTTCACCAATGACAATGCACAGATATCTATAAATGCGCTAATGCGTGTTCATCAATGGTGGGTGAAACTTATTACGATGTGTTTTCAAAACCATGTAGAGCACATTATATGAATAAATAGTTTCTTATAAAAAATATTTATTTTTCCTATGTATGGAAGCCCACCCTGTATATAATGTTAATAACATTTATACATACACACACATTGTATATATTGTATGTTGTATAACATGTTATATAACTGTATATAAAGAGTGAGCCAAAAAAAAATTTATACACACTTAAATACTACATACAGTTATATATTGATCTATATGATAATAATATGATAATATATTTTATATTATATTAATATAAAATACCTCGTACTTAGTGTGTATAATTTTGTTTTGCCTTACTCAGTATATACTACTGTATATCTACTGTATATAGTTGTTTTAGTGAACTCTGAATGGAAACGTTTCACTTAACTGTCTTGCTTTTCACTTGTGGTGAAACCTACAATTTTAAAAATGCTTTAAAAATTTACATGCGGTTAAAACAATAAGGCGTTCAAATAAGAAACATATTTAATTCTGGGAAGACTCCCGTCTTATATATAGAAGTGCAATATTTTCCCAGTCTGTCATATTTTTATAGCAAAGTTATTGCAAACAGTTATGTTCCACTGACTTTGTTTTTAAACCACAGCAAAAAAAATAAAATAAAAAAAATACAGATGTTGCCAGGATCTGTGGTGGTGCTGAAAAAAAAAAATCATTCCCTCTTGACTTTTTCTTGACCCTCTTGAGACCAACAGAGTAGTGTGTAACATGCTCCTTTAGATCCCCCCTCCTGGGAATTAAGTGTGTTATGGTTGTCAAGGAAGGAGCCCCGAAGGAACGAACAGTAGCAAGAGTCTGCTTGAAGGTAGAGGATGAGACGAGAGTGAAGAGGGACAGGAGGGGATCCCCTGAGGGAAGGTCTAAAAGCGCAATAACATGTATGACACACATCTCCCTCAAGCCATAACGGCTTTGTTCTCCAGTTTCTCTTAAAATGGATCAATGTTCTAACTGCTGGATTAAGTCAACGTGTTTTATTTCAAAATATTTTTTTATTGAATTCATTATCATTAAAGTAACAATGAAAATTGGTTGAATGGAAATGTGGTTAACTGGGCAGACCGGAGCAAATGAGTACAGTCACACCAACTCCAACTCGTCTACAGTATGAACCTCGCTGTACTGTACTGTAGCTCTGGACTCTCTCGGGGGTCTGTCTGGGTAGCCATGGAGATGGAGTGATTTCCATCTCTCCATACAAACACAGGGATCCCTCGTGGAATCTACTGGGATATGGCCCGTTCATGTCACAAGCTTGTTAATATCGTCACAAGAGAGCGCACAGCGAGGCAGGGGGCTGGAGGGTTTCCATGTAGTAGGCTAAGCGTGAGAAGGAGTGTGTCCCTGGAAATAGTGGAACTGGCTACTTGGACACAACTTGTGAAAAAAAAAAAAAAACTCCTCTAGTGACTGAGTTACCAACGTTATAATAGCAGAGAAGATGTTTAGGGGTGGGGTGGGGATGCATGGGTGTTTTTAAGCACTGTTACAACCTCTGGAGATCTCTGCAAATGCAGTGATCAGTAAAAGATGTGCTTGGTCTGGAAAGAAATAGACAAAAAACATACAGTTAAAAAGTACAGGAAACTAAAAAAAAGGACAGAATAAGGTGAGGAATGTACTGTACAGCATGTCTGCAGTTTTATCGATAAATCTGCTCATACTGTATCTGCTCACTTTCACTTTGCAAAAGGCATTGTTTATTGTTTATTGTATATTTAAAGCGCATATACACAATAAAACAATATTGTTTTAGGCTAACTTATCAAACACTTTTGTATTTCTTTGTTGTACTTCGTCTTTTTGCCCACACGCACGGGTGCGTTACAATAATAATAATAATAATAATAATAAATATAGTTGCAAGCAACGATGACAGGCCCAAGCACCCTACGCCATCGCCACCCCAGGGGCACCGCACAACCTGTGTGTAATTCGAGTGTGTCAAGACCTCGGAATAGCCATCGACACCCAGTTATACTGCACAGCCGGCACATGTTACACACAATACAGGGCTAATGTTAGTTTGGGCCCTAAATATTTGTTGAGTGTGTTAGTGTGTGTGTCGTGAGAGAGGTGTGTGTGTGTTTGTGTGTGTGTGTGTGAGTGTTAACATTTAAAATGTGTGTGTGTGCATGTGAGTGTTAAAATTTATAATGTGTGGATGTATTTGTGCATGTTTATGATGTATGAGTGTTTGTTTGTGCATGTGTGAGTGTAAACATTTGCAATGAAAAACTCACCCAAACCCCTGTAGGTGCGCAGGACCCTCATTGTGATGGAATATGATGTCACTAAAAGTGTCACTGAATATAATGTCACTCAATATAGGGACACACAGAAAGTTATTAATCATTTTTCAGTGTACATTTAAGACATTATCACGGCTGACCAGGATAAATGATAGTGATCGTATGAATTCCCCAGGAGGAGTATATCAAAATCAATCGGGTGCGTTTTTGCGAACGACCCAAAATAACCGGCCTCCTGTTAAGTTGAGCCCAGGACATGCAGTGCGAACGTTTTCGACTCAGTGAGCTTTAAATGTGTACAGAGATTGGTCTGCCTACGTGAAAGTGTGTATGAGCTATCCAGCAAATTCTCATGTGGGGGCCCCTGAGGGCTCCAGGCCGCGAGACTCTCAGGCATCCAAATGGCAGCAGATTCCAACCTGCCTGCCAAGTTTCATGAGTATTTGAGCATGTTAAGACCCCCAAAAAGTCCAAAAGGGTGGGGAAAAAAACAAAAAAATCTTTAGGAAAAGAAGAGGGACCTATAGTGCTTGGGCCCTAATAATAATACTAATAAATTCACAGCACTACTACTACTACTAATAATAATTATAATAATGGAGAAAGTGCAGTCAAATAAGAATCATCATTGAAGAAGAGAAGATAATGAAGAATAAATACATATCAGTATTTACAGTTTGAGCTCAACACGTTTATGAGCTCTGTCGCTTGCCGTCAACGGGCACCTAAGAGTAGTGATGGGTTGTTCATGAACGATTCGTTCTTTTTGATCGAATCGAACGAATTGTTAACGTGACTCAGAAGAACGAGTAGTCTCGGAGAGTGATTCTTTCATTTTCTACTGGGCGCTCATGCGCAAATCATCGCAAAACCTCCGTTGGTTATGTACAGGAAACAGCATTGAAAGGTTTTCCTCAACGAATCTTCCAAGTCCCGAGTCGTGCGTTCTTTTGTCACGTGACGTTACGAAGCGCAATAGATTCAAAAGAACAAACGATTCGGACTTGAATATATGATGGTGAGCTGCTCATTCTGTTTATATTATGTCCTTAGCTGCATTGTAATATTTTCATTACTGGAACTATAGTGTATCATCTGTGAGTGCAGACGTGTTGGGGGTCTGTTTATCGAAAATGTAACATTTTATTTTATTTCTGGCCAAAAGAATCGTTTCGTTCAAAAGATTCGTTCAATTTGATGAACGAGATTCAGAGAACCGAGTCACTAAAATGATTCAAACTTCCCTTCACGTTTTCGGCTTCAGCAGACACACAATACTTCACATTGAAACACGACTGCCCCTACAGGTAACGAACGTCATGTTCACAGCTTCCCGCGCACTGCTGCGGCAGCTCGCGAGATCCATTTTCTCGACACGTGCCAGATCTGAACGGCCAGATCTGTAGTTTCCAGTATGCTGGCTAGTCAAAGGGGTATTGTATCAGATATCATTATTTTGTAGGTTATTATTTTGTAGGTTAACACTAAAAGTAATACACACTTCAGGAAAAGAAAAATGTGTATAAGTATTTTAATAATAAAAGTATTGCTATACTTCATAAGCTGATATACAGTACCTCTTAAAAGTTTGCAAATTTCCATGTTTTTGCTTAGTGATATATTTTCTATATTCTCCATGTTCTGTAAAGCTTCATAACGGCTCTAATCTGAGGTGCTGGTTGTTAATTGGTGATTTCTGAGGCTGGTTACTCTAAATGTCTCCTCTGCAGCAGAAGTAAGTTCTGGTCTTGCTTTACTGGGAAGGTCTTCATGAGAGACAGTTTCATCATGGAGTTTGATGGATTCAGCGAATACTCTTGACAATATTGTTCTTGTAAGAACTGTTCCAGAACAGCTGAACTTCATGTCATAAAATAACAGACTGTTGTTGTTTGTACTTAATTAATGTTGTTATTTCATAGTCTTGAAAAAATATTAATGGTGTTAATAATGGTGTTACATAAGCAACCAAAGACAGTTATGGAAATGGGCTCTTATTCTTTTTTCTTTTTTATACTGGACACAAGCATCTTCATCTCAGCTTCACTCAAAATATTTTTCCCCTGCTCTTTTCATTTCCTCCGCTCTCGGATAACTGAGTCTCTGAAATGCTTTCCTTTTATTGGTTCACAATTGAAGCACTTGAATAAATGAGGGCATGTTTCATGAACAGTAGCTGTTGTGGGGTGTTTTATGCGAAGGATATGCAAATAAAGACGAGCGGGCTGGAGACGGCATCCACACAGGCCGAAAACGATTCATTGTTTGCACAAAAAGAAAAAAACATTTTTTTTTGAATCTTCACTCGTTTTGATGTTTTTTGACAGTTTCATGAAACAAAAGCAGATCCGTGTGTGTCATTTGGGTGTTCGGATTTGTCCAAGCTTCTATGCAACTTTAATGAGGCAAGGGGACACTTGTTCTTTTTTTTAGTTTTTTTTTTTAAGAGAGAACACTAGAAGTTACAACAAGAATGATTTTGTTAAAGGAAAAGTAGGTAGTTTTTCCAAACGTTTGAGGACAAAACATGAATAATTGTGTGCCATTTTTATGCAATATTTGTAATAATTCTATATCCTCTGACAAGAACACCACGCCACATCTGTCTAGTACTAACCCTAAATAAAAACCTAATTATACACTGTAAAACTGTTAGAGACAAGTCCACTCATTAAAATAAGCACAGAAGCTTTGCCTTATGTCAATCAAGTTTTTGAGGATCGCAACGCAGACAGAATGTTTAGAACATCTATCGAGGCATATCCCACTGGGGCTGGTAATACCTATGTCAGTACTCTTCTGAGTGCAAGTCAAAAGTCATCAGGAAGAGGACAAGCGAAGAAGAAATCGAAGGTGATGCGATCAAAGTGATAGGAAACCATAGGTGTTTCTAGTGTGGTACTGTAGAAGACAGCCTTGCATGAGCTTACCAACGCCTGTGATTGGATTTCGAGCTGTGATGATGTCGGCGCCGCCCATACCTCCCATCCCTCGCCTCTGAGAGAGCTCGCCAAGCAGATCACTCTAAGCACCTGGCTGTGGGAGGCTCACCAGGGCAAGCACTTTATCGCTGCGCCAATTGGGGACCCAAAGTTTAAATTTACATGAATATGAGTGGATGTGTGATATGTTTAGGATTCACGTTTTCATCTTTAGGAACTGCCTGGTCATATTTAAAATCAGGTTACTAGATTCCCCCCCCCCCCTCTTTTTTTTTTTACAGCAAGCAGGTATAAACAAGGCAGTACATTGGCTTAGTGGATCCTGTATACAGGATAAAGCAGTATAGATGACCAGTGAGTGAGTGAGGTACAGTATAAACCAAATAGTAATACACACTATGGGCAATTTGGGAACGGCAATTAGTCTAATCTGCATGTCTTTGGACTGTGGGAGGAAATCGGAGAACCTGGAGGAAACCCACCAAGCACGGGGAGAACATGCGAACTCCATGCACACAGACCCGAGACGGGAATCAAACCCAGATGCTTGAGGTGCAAGGCGATAATACTAACCACTAAGCCGCCGTGCCGCCACATACAGTATTAATATTAAGCTATTCAGTGATACCTGTGTGTATAATAATAATATTGCACCACCCATCATTTCTTTATATTGTGCTCCCGAAGAGCCAGGTGTCCTTCTAAGAGAATCCAAACTATTCAAATATTACAATTTCTTCATCATGATGTGCACTTTGAAGCGGTTTGAATGATTTTTGGCATCATCACTTACCCAAAGGAAACTTTTCTACTTTTAAGATCTCCAACAAAGTCTGTTTTTGGAGATAACAAGCGGACAGTCTTGAGACCCCTAATCATTTTCAGGCCTGCTTTCATGTCCAAAGTCTGGGAATTTTTCTGGGAACACCTTGTAGTGACCGAAAAATGAACAAACACACACACAAACTTTTTTTTTTTTCAACTTTCATGGTCTAGAACAGTATTGATCAGACAATAGCAGCAGATAGGGTGGACATGTTTCTGGAAGATAAAACACTTATCAATGTCTGGCACACCCCTGAAATTGTTATAAATATTAAATTCTCTGCACATTACAATACAGGGGAATGCCCTGATTCCCCAAACATTACAAACAGCACAAATCAGCCTTAAGACAGCTGTGGAGTATCCTCTCTCCACCCATGCTGTGCAGCTTTACATACAATACATTACTTTGGCTTACTGAGTGTCATATAATCCATACAGCATATTTAATATGCCTACTAAAGTCAGACCACTATGATTCATCAGAACTAGTAGACTTCAAGCACATAAAAAATGCCCAAACACCCCCTTATCGCATTCTTCATTGTCTATGGGCCACACCACCTGTCCCAGATGACCTGCATCATTTGTCAGTGTCAGTAATTCTGCCATATGGAGGACAGGCAGACCCCAACTGCAGTCACGCAACCCAATAGTCAATGTGATATATTCAGCATCACCAGTGTACTAATCACTGGCCTGATCATCTGTCATCATCTGCACCTGTTTCTCACTGGATCATGCCTTAAGTTAGATGTTTGTTTTGTTTTTATAGTGCTTGAATGATTTATAGGTCACTGCGAGACTTAACAAACAAAAAACATCCCCCTGAAACCGATCAGATACAGGGATTGACCTCAAAATGAGATGAGAACTTGTCAAAAAGAGTAAAAAAAAAAAAAAGAAAGAAAAGAAAAATCATAATATTCATGTTCAAAAGGTAGTAACCCTTGATTTAATTTTATGTTGTTGTTTTTATGCATAAACATAATAAAAATCATAGCAAAATTAGGCAAATAATGTACAGTCTCAGACAAACAACATACTGTATATATTTTTTCCATTATTTATTGGTCCACAATTGGTAACAATTTTGGTCCATTCTTCTTTACGTCTTTGCTTCAGTTCACTGAGGTTCCGGTGCATTCGCGCTCTAAAGGTCACGCTGCAGCATTTCAATTGGGATGAGCTCTGGACTGTGACTAGGACATTCCAAAAACTTTTCAGTCATTCTGATGTAGCTTTACTGGTGTGCTTCGTATCATTGTCCTGTTGATTGACTGAATTTCAACCAAGCTTTATCTGTTGGACAAATAGTTTTTAATTTTTTTTTCTCTGGAATACTCGGCTATACAGAACAGATGAGTTCATGAATGACCCAATGACACTGTAAGCTGCTGAGTTCCTGTGGCTATAAAACAAGCCCAAATCATCACTTTCCACTGCTTTGCATCACAGTGTGTATGAGGTGTTTCTGCTCAAATTATGTTAGGTTTTTGCCAAACATGGACACTGGGCATTGACGCCAAACAACTTTGGCTAAAAGCCTTTTGTTTTGTTCAGATGCTTCACTTTTGCGAACCTCGGCTGTGTTGCCATGTTCTTTGTAGACAAAAGAGGCTTTCTCCTGGCAACCCTCCTGGCAACTGTATTGAATCCTTTCTCACTGTACAATGTTGAACTCCAAATTGTTTGCAAATGGTTTTTCAGATTGATGTGCAGCAACAACCATTTCTCTAAGACCATTGCTTCTGTCTTTCCCTCTTGGCATTGTGCTAAGACACACCTGAATGCTCCAGACCGGTAAACTGCCAAAACGTCTGCTTTTTTTAAAAACATTTTTTTTATAGAGGTCTGCACAGCTGCTGATGACCAATCAATCAAAGACTAATTATTAACAGCACCTGGCTACAAGTTGCCCTCTTATATCATGTGGAAGCAGTAAGGGGGTACTTAGTACTGGCTGCATGTTTTTTTACTTTTTGTAGGATTTTTATAGGTTGTATTTGCTTAATATTGAGACCTCCTACAATCAGATGGTTTTTTTTATGTGTTTATTATGTTTTTACACAAAAATACATAGAATTAAAAGGAGAGAAAGTAAAAATGTGACATAAATAATCACGCTGAAATACAATAAGTAACAGGCCACAGGTGAGAATCATCATGTGTTAACTGCTGTTTCGACCCTCTCCATAAAAACATCTAACTTAAGGCATGATGCAGATGCAGATGATGACTGATGATCAGGCCGGTGATTTAACATACTGGTGATGCTGAATTCTGAGTGGTTGGGCCAGACGAGAGGGGAAATGAGGTCGCTGCTGAAGTTATTACATAAACAACCAGTTTTTAACTTGTATCTTTAGGCACTTTGCTGCCTGACGCAGTAAAACGTTTGTTCACTTTTCTTTAATTTAATCTACATCATTTAATTTCATAAATGTTTCTATTAATTTATATTTTTTCTAGGATTCTTTCCCTACTTTAGTCGTGTCCAATTCCTCCCCAGTCACTAGGGGGCTCCACGTTAGGGCTACTACGACCACTCAGTCGGGAGGGCCGCAGACTATCACGTGGCTCAGAGTGTTTCCTCTGAGCCACGTGACCTTATCGACTGCATCATTTCGAACTGCTCGCTCACACACTGTTGGGGGCGGAGTAATACACTCGGAAGGCAGCGCTATCCGTTCCTCCGCTTGAACGAAGCTAACAAACGCCCCTGACTGGCCGTAGAGCTGTAATTAATGTGAGAACACTGTAAGTGCCTCCCATCCCACCCCACTGAGAGAGCTCGGCCAATTTGCTCTCTCTTGGCCCTCGGCTGCAAGAAGCTACAGCATCACCTGGAACGCTGTGATAGGGCGAGCATTTTACCACTGCGCCACTCAGGGGTCATATAAATGGGTTAGCAACAAGTTTGGATGCACTACTTGACCATTTATTTGGTTTCAAATGGAAGATTTTTCATTAACTTGTCTTCCAGGAAATGTTTTACTAGCTTCTACACTTATACTGTAGTATGCGTGTCACTCCCAGGGGCAAAACTCAAGGTGATTTCACAGATTTTAAGGTGTGTGCTCGGCTGTGCACCTTCAGCGGCGAGACCGCTGTTCTGGTCTGATGGATAGTCAGCTACCCATTGCAATTTCCTTTCCTCCAGTGAGAAAACACCAGTACAGAACCAAAACTCTGTAATATGCAGTGCAATATTCTCAGTTTCCCTACTAGAGTTGCAAACACCATCATCTCAGCCAGACACATAAATAGAACATATGCCGGTATCAGGTTTGCCACTAGTTTTCTATCATTAAGGTTTGCATAGCACGAGACTTAACTGGCATTGTAGCTCACTTGGCATCATTTACCGTTGTAAGATCAAAAGCTTTGTTTGGTTCAACACATGCATTTCCTTTGGTTCCAATACATATCCTTGAATTGCTTGGTGTCTGGTGTAACTTTGCAAGGACGAACATTCTGGATGCCAGAGCTACGCCAAATGGAAGGGTGCATCACACTGCTGATATGAATAGCTTTATCAGCCATTACCACTAATGTCTGCACCGTAGGCATTACCATCACCCTTCTGCATCTTTTATCAGCAGTCATAGTTGCTGATAGCCAAGTTGCATACCAAGAAATGGGTTAGACATTTGATCAGCTAAGTTGAGTAGAAGATCCGGTTTCAAATACACCAACACAGCATTAATATAAACTTTCAGCACATTTGCTGCTGCTTCGCAATCCCGAATTAGGCTCTGATCATCAAAATGTACCAGTGGAGTGCTAGCTGTACTTTTCATCAAAATGGCCTCATTAATCAAGTTTAAAAAATGACAAGCAGTCACTGGGAATATATCAGAACATGTCTCTACCACATCCCGGGCAGCTATACTAAGAACCCCCAAGTTCTGACATTCGCATTGCATAAAAGCTCCTGCATTTGTCTCATGCCTTCGTCTCTTCAGTTATAAAGACTCTTTTATATGCTTTTTTCCCCCTGTTCCAGCCACAACAACACAAGCATTTTGCAGCTCTCTCTGCTAACGGAGTATCACAGGAAAGGAAAAATATAGTCAGCCATACTCACTTAGTCTGCATGCTTCCCGTATCTCTATTAACGTTATGCTGCCATAGTGAAAAATCTCTGTAAGTGCTTCTCAAAAAAAAAAAAGAAAATTTGAAAAAGAATGCTCTGGTCCCAACAGAGCAAACAGACTGAAATACAAAGGTTAGAAATTATAAGTATATAAAATAATACAGTTAGCTATCCTGTCTGCACACTGAGACAAACAACAGGACATGTGAGGATACAGGCCACCATGGTGAGAACAGGAGTTCAAAGTGAGTCAAACATTAGAATTATCATCACCCAATGTGAGTGGCAATACACCTGTTTTAGGGTAAAGATTTACCAATAAGAGTATTAGCTCCATAGTTGAGTCTTGAATCCAGCTCCTGAACTCCTCAGCAAGACAAGAATGGGAAACAAGATGAGGGTAATGTAGCAGGGATTGACTATCCATGTGGGGTCATGTATGAAATAATTCATATATCTGTCACATGTACCCTACAGCCCAGGGAAATTATTGTTTCAAATATCCCAGTTAGGATGCTGGGGTCAGAACCACTGAAGGTGACAGGGTTAAGGGCCTAGCTGAAAGGTTGGCCTCAATGGTGGTAATCTGGTGGTGTTGGGATTTGAACCCTCAATCTTCTGATTGGTAACCCAAAGCCTTAACTGACTAAGCCACCACTGTCCTGCAACGGTAGTGAACAACTATTGGTAGTGAACAACGAAACAAACAAAGTAAAACCAAAAGGTAAACAAATCTATTTTAAAAACCTACTATTTCTATGATTTATACTTTTCATGTGCATTTATCCTAATTATAATATCTGATAATAATAACAACAGTTATTAATTAATAAAAAACTGAACTGAAATTTGAAGAAATTCGCCTAACTGTATTATGTTACTATTAATTGTGCAGAATAACAGAACACAGTTATGAGAGTAAAAACCCCCTTAATATAATCCCCTGCTACACTAATGCACTTATCCCAGTGTTTCACTAGTGCTTGGATACCATCAAGGAAGAAAGTTTTCTCAGTATGCCAGGGCCATGAGCAGACTGCCTGCTTCATGCCTGAAATGCTGGCCTCCCAGGAACTCCTTTAATGGCCCAGGCATGTGGAAATGGCTTGGACCGAGGTCAGGACTGTATGGAGGATGTGGTACAGTTGGAACCTCGGATTGCGAGTAACTTGGTTTACGAGTGTTCCGCAAACCGAGCAAAGATTTTTAATAAATTTTTAATTGGAAACCAAACAAGTATTAGTTTACGAGCGCCGAGTATCACGTATCATGTATAAACGGTGTTTCCGCTGTGTTTATGTGTTTGTTGTGAAACTTAAAAAGTGATTCTGTTAGTATGCGCTGATGCCAGTGTCAGAGAGATTCCTTTTTTCCCTGTTAAAACGGTGTTTCCGTTGTGTGTGTGTGTGTGTGTGTGTGTGTTTGTTGTGAAACTTAAAAAGCAAGGGGAGAGAGGGAGGAGGAGTGCTACTGTGTAAAACGAGGTGAGGGAAGGGGCTACACACACACACACACACACACACACACACGGCGCCTGTGCGCACCAACGGAAACACTTATCTGTTGAGATTTATTTGTACTTTTTTTACAGGTAAAGTGCAGATTAATTTGTTTTATTTAAATTTTATAGATTGTATTAATTATTTTTTATGTACTTAATTTTTGGGGCTGTGGAACGAATAATTTTAGTTTTCATTATTTCTTATGGGAAAATGGTGATTTGGTTTATGAGGAACAAATTATGCTCGTAATCCAAGGTTCCACTGTATTTTACTCCCAGGAGAGTTCCTGTAATGTGTACGTAATGTTTGACAGATTCGTCACTTCTACAAGCTGGCGACAAGGTATCTCGGTTTTTAAGTATTAGGTAATCCACTCCTTCAAGGGAACAACTGCAGTGGGTTCCGAGTTGGGATCATCAGTCATGAATGTCATGGCCTTCTTTACAACATTTAGACCATTCAAATGTTTTACTGTGGCTGAGAGTCTCGTCACTGTAATGTGCTTGAAGTCTGTAAATGTTTTTCGGTTTTGCGCTTTATTCTGATGCTCATTAGACAACAAGTCCTGGTTTGATTCTGATTAAGAGTTTGCCATTATGTACCATTCAGTTGGCACATTTGACTTGGCACAGGTTTTAAATTTGATGCCCTTCCTGAACAAACCCTCATATTTTTATCTGGGCTTGGTACCAGCACCTAGGATTCCTTGCATCCTGTGGCAGGGTTTGGACACTGGCTGGGAATTAAATCTGGTTCTTTTGCATGGCATGTGAGAAGCCTACCACTAGCTAATATCAAAGCTCAAAATAATACTTAAAATTAGTGTGGGTTGATATTGAAAGAGCATATTAAACATGTAGTGGCATAGTGCTTAGCACTATGGTCTTGCAGATCTGTGGGTTCAAATCGCACCTCGGGTGTGCGCGTGTATGGATTTTGTATGTTTTCCTCGTGCTTGGTAGGTTTCCATCTGGTACTCTGGTTTATTCTCACAGTGCAAAGACAGGCAGATTAGTCTAATGGCCCATAGTGTGTGAGAATGAGTGTGTGCCAATAACGCCAAGGTCGTAGGTTTTTTGAAGCAGTTTTGGCTCAGTGTGTTAAGGCGCTCTGAGCTACTAACTGGAAGGTTGGCAGTTCAAGCCCTAGCTCTGCTAGGTTGCAGCTGTTGGGCCCTTGCGCAAGGCCCTTAACTCTGTGTGCTCCAGGGGTGCTTTATCCTGGTTGACCACGCACTCTGACCCCAGCCTACTAATAGAAAGCTGGGATATGCAAAAAATAACAATTACACTGAGCAATGTAATGTATGTGTGACAAATAAAGATTGGTTGGCACCCTGTCCAGGGTGTACTTAATCTTTTATCCAAAATCTCTTAAGATAGGCTCCAGGCTTCTCACGTCCCTGTACAGGACAAGCAGAATAGAAAATTAATAAATGAGTGCATGCCTTAATACATTACTATGTGCTACTTAGTAAAATATTAGCAGGCTGTATTAGTGCTGATCGCGGCACTGTGATGGGTCCAGGCTAAATTCCTGCCTCGGGGTCTGTGTGCGTGGAGTTTGCATGTTCTCTCCGTGCTTGGTGGGTTTCCTCCGACAGTCCATAGATTTGCAGATTAGACTGATTGGTTTTCCCAAAATGCCCATAGTGTGTGAGTATGTGTGTGAGCCCTGGATTGGCACCCTATCCAGAGTGAACCTCGCCTCATGTCCTAAGTCTCCTGGCATAGGCTTCAGGACCCCATGACCCTATATACAGGATGAAGCAGTATAGACCTTAAGTGAATGAGTATTAGTGTTGTACTGTATATTCAGGTAAGATGCAATGTACTGTAGTAACTTACAGTATGACCTGAAATAGAACAGACTGATAGAGTTTTATACTCATGAAGTTAGTTTGGCCTCTGGGACTCTGTGACCCTTGTCTAAAATGAGCACTGCATGAAGAAAGCCGAGCTGCCGTCAAGACTCCGAGCCAGACAGAATCGGTTCAGCAGGAAAGGGAATGTGGGTGGAGGAAGAGAAAGACGGAGTGAGGCAGAATGAGCGATGTGAAAAGAGAAAGAGCAAGACCTTGGTGGGCTGACTATCTTTTTTTGACTTGCTAATTAAACTGTAATCTTTTATATCTTTCAATAACAGTTGGCCATTCCATGATTAAGACTGTGACATATATTTTATTTATTTATATTTTTTAAACATGTTGATTTATTTCTAAAGATAATGCATGAAAACTAACAAAAGTTGCATAAATGTCACACTCGAGGCATTTGTAGAACTGTTGTATAAAAGCAGTATCACATTGGAGGTCATGCTGTTGTACTGAATATCCAGCTTTTATACAACAGTTATACAATCGCCATTTATTATCAATGTTTGTTTATTGGAAATCCTTCCATGTCTGGCGGAACTAGCTGTTAATAACAGGTGTGGAAGGATTCGTATTGGAGGAGCAAAATAACTGATCTAATAAACAAAGAAATCATAATCTGTTGATAATAAATGGCATTTGTATAACTGTTGTATAAAAGCAATATCACACTGGAGGTTGTGCTGTTGTACTGAATATCAACACGGCTGTGAAATCTTCGTCACTTGAACTGTGCCTTCGTGTCTACGTCCGCATCATAGCCATGTTTATATTCAGTGCAACAGCATGAGCTCCAGTGTGATATTGATTTTATACAACAGCTATACAAATGCCATTAACAACAGTTAGTAGTTGTACAATCACTTGTTACAAAGACAAAGTAGTGCCCTTGATCAGAGGATTTAGAGGGTTTTGTGATTCTGCCTTGTGTTAAAAGCTAGTTAGCTTTGTAGCTTGCCTTAGCTGTGAACAGAACAATACAGATTCACAGGCAATTTGTAACATCTTAGTTGATTAAGATGATATAACATTATCAGATGTGTTTTCTTGCTGAAAATGCTTCTGTAACTGGTTTTGAATGTGGGTTTTGGCAGGCAGCTGATCTCTCTACAGTACTGCAGACGGTACCGACCTACTTTCACCCACACTGGCGTCCGGCAGTTAGAGTGATAGCTACAGTATACAGTAGATAAACATCCCAGTGCTGTTACTGTGTATTATAACCACTCATGGAATACTCTACCTCTCATCCTATCAGATTTCTCTGTTGGAACTAGTTGGTGTATTAAATACAGTAATACTAAAGCTCTACTATACAATAACTATTATAAGATTTCATGCACAATTTGTACAATTTATTAAGAAAAAAAAGCAATTTCATTACACTTACAGTATATGCAAATCAATACAGCCACTAGCTGTGACTCTCATTTAAGCTATAATCACTATTTTTCATACAAACTGACTTGTAAGAAATATTTGTATAGTGTTTAATACACACTAATCAGCCATAGCATTATATCCAACTAATATTGAATAGGTCCCTCTTTTGCCACCAAAACAGTAATGACCCTTCAGCCTTCGCTTCCCATGTGCATCCCATGAGTCTTGGCCACCTATGACCCTGTTGGAAGTTCACCGGTTTTCCTTCCTTGGATCACTTTTGGTATGTCATGACCAATGCAGCCTGGTCCCACATGAGCTGCAGTTTTGGAGTTGTTCTGACCCAGTTGTCTATCCATCACAACATGGCCCTTCTCACGGTAGCTACATTTTCAATATCTTGATACAATAGCGGTTGGAAGTGGGTGGGTTATACTGTATTAAGCAGAAAAAATTGGGCAAGCTTAAGAATTTGGACCTACCAACAGTGATCCAAGAAAGGAAAACCGGTGAACTGGTGACAGGGTCATGGAGGGCCAAGACTTATTGATGCACATGGGGAGCGAAGGCTGGCCCGTGTAGTTCGATCCGATAGAAACGCTAATGTAGATCAAATTGATGAAAAGTTTAATGCTGGTTGTGATAGAAAGGTGTCAGAACACACAGTGCATCACAGTTACAGTACAGTATGTTGGCAAAAAGCGGGACCGACTCCAAATTAAGTGCGTGGTCATAATGTTACGGCTGATCGGTGTACAGTATGTGTTTATTGTTCAGACATGAAACCATACAAAAGAATCATATAAAATTTTGTACAGTATAGTCAACATTAAACTTCAATATTTCTACAGGGTTTTAGCTTTAGACGTTTTAGGAACTTGAAAGTGATCGAAAGTTGCAAAGGAAAGACAGATGGTTTTCAGATTGTTTTTAACAAAAGAAATCCTAACTAACGTCTTCAAAGTGAAAGTAGATAACCAAAGTTCTCTTTCTGAGAGGTAAGAGACATATTTAGCAGAACATTCACAGAAGGTTTATTGCACATCAATCCTCCCCTCCAGCAAAACAGCGAGTGTGTATACAGTACCGTATGTGTGAATTCGGCACAGAGGAACAATGAAACTGAGAGCGCACACAGAGTGAGAGGTGAGAGTGTTTCTTCTTGACGACTCGGTGCTGGATTTTAATTGGGGAAAAGGCTGACAGCTTTGTGTCTGCGCTGCAGAAGTGTGTCTCTGCAGTCATGGCCCGTCTGCTCATTCACACGCTCACACAAATACGCGCTCTCAATATGAACACATGCACAACTCCCGGTATGTACTTCAGTATGTCAAAGAAGAGGCAGGAAGAGGAAAAAAAAGAGCGCAGGGAAGAGAATGACAGTGTAGTTCAAGCAACATAAAACAGCTCATTCATATTCATGATTAAAAAAAAGCTTAAATTTGGAGGAATATGCTTCACCCTCGTTCTGATCCCAAAACGCTGTACACAAAAAAGAAACCTCTGTTGCTTAAAAAGTATTCCTCTTCAAGTACAGTGCCGTAAAAAGGTTTTTTCCCCCATCTTACTTTTTTTTTCTCGCATATTTGTCACATTTAAATGATTCAGATCATTAAACATTTTTTTAAATATTACACAAAGATAACCGAGTAAATACAAAATGCAGTTTTTAAATGAAGATTTCATTTATTAAGAGAAAAAAAACCTGTCCAAACCTGTCTGGCCTAAAATTGCCCCCTAAACCTAATAACTGGTTGTGCCAAGTCGGCCAGGTCCTGAAGGTGCAAAGCAACCCCAAACGATCACCACCATGTTTAACTGTTGGTACAGCATGATTGGTTGTTCATATGTTACAGTAGTTTTTTATGCCAGATGTTACAGGATGCACACCTTCCGAAAAGTTCAACTTTTGTCTCGTCAGTCACAGAATATTTGCTCAAAAGTTTTGGGGATAATCAAGATATATTTGGGAAAATGTGACACAAGCCAGTGGCATGGAACTCTCCCATGGATTGTATTTTTTTCCCAGTCTATTTCTTTATGTTGAATCATGAACACTAACCTTAACTGAGGCAAGTGAGGCCTGCAGTTCTTTAGAAGTTGTTTTGGGTTCGTTGTTGTGCACTTCTTTGGCTGGCCACTCCTGGGCAGGTTCACCACTGTTCCAAGTTTTCTCCATTTGTGGATAATGGCTCTCCCCATAATTTTTAACTGGAGACCAAAAGCCTTAAAAATGATTTGGTAAATGTTTCCAGACTGATGAACTGTACAGAATGTCAATTGCTTTGTTTCTCTTCTGTTCTTGAATGGCTTTAGATTGTACCATGATGCGAGATATTTTAACTTGCACTCTGTCACTTTGCCAGACAGATTCTATTTAAGTGATTTCTTGATTCTACAGGTCTAGTAGTAATCAGGCCTCGGTGTGGCAAGTGAAAGTTAACGCTGCTTTACAATTCATTCATGATTTAAATAAAAAGGGTGGAATTATTTTTTCACATACAGTAGGGTTTCATTAATAAATGAAATCATTTAAAACTGCATTTGGTATTTACTTAGGTTCTCTTTGTATAATATTCTTTTTTGTTTTTATGAGCTCAAGCATTTCAGTGCAACAAATATGCAAAAAAAAAAATCAGAAGAAATACTTTTTCACAGCACTGTAATTAATAACATTCTGACCCTTATGAATACGAAGCATATTTAAATGCACAGAAACTGATCCACGAATTTATGTTTAAAACAAACATAGCTTTTTTTTGTTCAATACAAAAAAGGCATGTACAGAGGAACCTCGGATTGAGTATTGTGAGTAAATTGGTTTAACTCTGTATTAAGATTTTTAATAAATTTTGACTTGAAAAACGAGTATGTCTTGGTTTATGAGTGCCGAGTTTTTTGACACACACACACACACACACACACACACACACACACACACACACACACTCTCTCTCGCCTTTACACCCCCCGGCTTCACACAGACACACACACTCTGCTCTACACAGAATCTCTGCTCTGTCGTGATTCTTTTCAAAGGTAAGGTGCTTGTTCATTTGTTTTGTTTTGTTTTTTACTTTACAGCTGTGATTCTGTTAGTCTGCGCTCACGCGAGTGTCATTAGAGAGATTTCTTTATTTCCCGTTAAAACAGTGTTTCCATTGTGTGTGTATTTGTTGTGAAACTTAAAAAGCGAGGTGGGGGGAGAGAGGAGGAGTTTTACTGTGTAAGACAAGGTGAGGGAAGGGGCTAATTCCACACACACACACGCACACACACACATACACACAAATACACGACGCCTGCATGAACAAATGGAAACACTTATCAGTTGGGATTTATTTAAAATTTTTTTAAAGGTAAAGTGCAGGTTAATTTGTTTTATTTTTACTTTATATATTGTATTAATTATTTTTCTGTATTTATTTCTTTGGGCTGTGTAATGAATTATTGGAGTTTTCATTATTTCTTATGGGAAGATTTGATTTGGTTTATGAGTGTTTTGGAATACGAGCCCACTTCCGGAACGAATTATGCTCGTAATCCATGTATCCACTGTTAAAGCTATTGAATTAAAGTATTATGCATACTTTAATTTAATAGCAAGTGTGATGTGTACATTAAATCAAGGTGAGAATTATTGTTGATTGTTTGAGTGTTTTCCTGGTTATCAAAACACTGTGGTCATGTTAATTTGTCAAAGTAATGGATGTTGGGTCAATATTGGTATTTGGTTGTTTAGGAAAGTTAGAATTAGTGTGATGGAATGACCTTGACATGAACAATATTGCCTATAACACGATAGGATGATGTTAAACAAACGCCTCTAACACAATGATGCAAAAATGACTTAATTTTTTGACTAAACAATCTTAATTCCAAACCGATGTCCTGGGCAGGGTTCAGACTCTGGCCTGATGTACAGTATAAGGACTACATGCTTACCACTGAACCACTAGGGTTGCTGTTGATGTCTGATGTTTGAAAATGCACTTACATAACAACGAAGGCCACAAAAAAAAAACAAAAAAAAAAACAAAAATGGACTACAGTAATTTACAGAAATAGTAAATTGAATTAGAAACCCGCATAATGTTTGAGATCTGTTCTGTGCAAGCAGATGTGATGCAGTTTGGATGCTGTGCAAACACCGCGTCATGATACAGCAATTTGGGAGCTAAGATGCATCTCATGGTAATATTTTCAAAAGATAATTAACACGACAGTTAACACTAAGAGATAGGTGATATAAGATGAATATGATGTGTGCGGGAAGCTGATGTGTCCAATCTGTTGTATTTGCAGAGGTGTGTTTAGTGTTCATGCAGATATTAGAGATATAAGAAAACCATGCCAATATATAAACCCTGGACAGGTAGTGCCATGAAAAGAAAGAATTTGTGCACATTGTGGCCTCGTGCTTACAGGCCTCGCTTTGTCCTCTGCGTGTAGATTTTGCACGTTCTCCCCATGCTTGGTGGGTTCCTCCGCGTGGTCCAAAGACATTCAGGCTAGGCTAATTGCCGCTTCCAAATTGCCCATAGTGCGTAAATTAGTGCATGCTAGTCTGCCGTGCGATGGATTGGTATGCCCTCCAGGCCTCCCGCCACCCTGAACAGATTAAACGGTATAGAGAATGAGTGAACAATCCGAGTCCCACTCCAATGAATAGGAAGCCTGAGTTGAGTCATGCGTCTTGTGTTTTTAGTAACTAAATTAGGGCTTCTAGAGCACGCCATAGACTATTACCACTGTATATCATTCAAGTGACTTGTTAATGGCCAGAAAATAACTGAGATAAATGAGCACCACTGCACAGCAGGACACACATCCTCTATCTCTACATTACAGGCGATATAGGGGGAAAAAAAGAAAAGTGAAACACCTACTCGCAAATATAGAGTGGAAACTATAGCTCACATTTTTACATATTTCTCTCCCTCTCTCTCTCCTAATAAAACAATAGATTGATGGGAAGTGACACGAGGCAGGTATAATGAATGAGCAACAGCACAGAGAGGAAACTGCAGTACCATGCCTGTAGCTTGTTCTATTCCTGAAACTGTTGCATTCAGGCATAGCGAGATAAATTATTACTCATCTACCTCTAATAAACATCTATGATCGTCTCTACCATACTACTGAAAATGTCTCTACCGTACAGCACTGAAAATGTACCCAAAGTGGCAAAAATTTAACAATTATCTACATAGATAATGGATGACACAAAGTGCAGTATTGTAAGGCACACTGATGTACTGTACTGTATGTGGAGAGTGAAGTCTACAGTAGGATATCTGGTCTGACCCTCTGAACAGTTACTGTACTGTAGACCAAGGGTGCTGACGTGGATGTCACTTTGAAACGTACTGTACCATCTAGCTAAAATTTGTCACAGACTAAGTCCACCCTTTCATGGCAATGGATTCTTAACGACCATGGCCTCTTAGCACGCTAATGCACCCTAGACACTATGCACACTAGAAAATTATTCTGAAATGTTCAGGAAACCTGATTTTAAAAAAAAAGTTTATGGTATTGACTTGGCCTCCAAATTCCCCTGATCACAATCTAATCAATGTCATAGAATTTCAAAACAGAAGTCTAACACACAAAGACAAATAATGATCCACATTGGCCACAGCTCGGAAGCAACCCTTTTCCACCAAGGCAGTTCCAGAGCTAGTTTGGTGCCTAATTTCAAACCTGTTGTTTGTTTTCAGACAGCCAAAACAAAAAAACTAAACAAAAAAACAACAACAACAAAAAAACGACACTTCACTGGGATAGAATAAACAAATGACTAGGAACCGCTGGGGGTGAGACTATCACAACCAACAAAAATTTTGTGACCGCCATCTTTAAGAAATGAACTCAATATGTGAGGAGAACTGCTGGCAAAGCCATGTTGAAGTTCGCCATTGTTGTTGTGCTTGCTGCTAGCATGTTTTTTTTGTTGCCACTAGCATTGCTACAAATCACAATGATGTAATGACATGACTATCCAGCCAATGGAAAAACAAAGGCAGTTCTTACGAGGTTTGCTATTGAACCGGCTCTGAACCAGCACTAGCACCAGACATGAACTAGTACCTTGTTTACTTTAGTGGAAAAGTGAGATGGCCTGGACAACTGAATCCGATCCATGGAGGCCCAGTCTCACAGCTAACAGGACTTAAAAGATCTGCTGCTAATATCTTGGTGCCAAAACTTGATCTGTTTTTTGCAACACCTTGTGCCAAAAACCAGTACCAGTGCCTGGTTTCCACCATAATGTCAGGTAATACCTTTACGTTTTCACAGGAACGCATCCCTTCGTAGTGTTCCAATGCAGCCATGATGCACTATAATGTAACATCAAATCCTGGCACAGCTCCTGGCCTGGACAGCAAACTTTTTGGTAGCTCCACAATACCTTATGCAGAATTTTGCCAAATATCACCGAAATCATATCACCTTTACCACTGGACTGATTTTATCACAGCTTATTTTAGGGGAACCTATGCTATATGACATAGAAAGGAACAAAATGGCCTTTCACTTCATCATTAACATTCCAAGCATGGTTTATCGGTCTTCGTGTGAAACACCCCCACAATATTACAATTACCAATTTGTACATCTGTATATATATATATATATATAATCCCACTTGCGAAGCCTAGTTGAATTACAGCATCCTTGGTTTTTGCTGTGTACTTGAGACACTCCTGTTCTTGGAGTGGCAATTGCAGGGAGGATTTTACAAGCAGGAGGAGACACGAGACTGCGGAAACTGCTGCAATCTCACACATCACAGATGAGGACACTCTGTGACAGCCAGTCAATTGCAAGATATCATCAAAGAATACTGAACACAGAACAGAGGTTTGGCAAGCCTTGCTTTAAGCTTGTGATTCTGACACCCATATTATAATGCGGAATAAGTAATGACGAGTAAAGTGTTTAAATTGCACCTTTAATTGCTTCCCTCGTCGCTTTAACATATTTTAAGAACTTAAGAGCATGCCAGTCAGTGTATCCATTGTAGACAAAGATGCAGCTATTGGACTGTAATTTAATGTTATTTTTGTTGAATACATTTTAATCTAATTTGCTGTGAGAATATTTGTTTACTTTAATACGTCCTGCAATATTGCATCAGTGTGGCTGTACGCTCCGAGGCATTAGCAAGACACCGATCCTCATGGGAGATTGAATTATACATGCTATTTGTCTTGCCTGCTCCAATCAAACTGTCAGGACTGGCGCTGAGGTGACAGGTATCCCGGCCTGCTGTGTCAGGAACATGCTGGTGTTTGGCTAGGAAATGGGCAGGAAATAAATATTCAAATCTCCACTGATCTATCTATCGCAGGCTGCCGTGAGAGTGGTCTCATTGACACTGCCTCTTCTCCCTAATATTCCAGTTGAGCTCAATGGGAGGTAAATTCACTTACACCAGCTCACAGTTTTTTTTTTTTCACAATAGCATTGCAGAGATTAAAGAGCACTGTAGGACATTACGATCCGTAATCTATGAAGAGTATCATGAAGAGACTTGCTGAGAAGTGCTCTCGGAAATCCACAGCGATTATGTAAGTGATGAACTACGTACACCAATCAGCCATAACGTTACAGTGCAAAACATTAAGCCTGATATTGAGTAGGTTGGTTCCCCTTGTGCCGATGGGGCAGCTCTGGCTCAACTTCACTAGATGTCTGGGGGTGTGCTGTCTGGTGGTGTCTGGCACCGGCTGTTAGTGGCGGATCTGTCGGTTCACGGTGTGGGGTACTCATTGAATCAGACTTGTTTCTCCTCCACATCTCATGGTGTTGTTATTGAGATCTGTGGATCAACAACCTTGAACTCTTGCATGCTAATCCCCATAGGCAGTGGTGTGAAAAAGTATTTGCTGATATATATATTTTTTTCATATTTGTTACACTTAAATGTTTCAGATGACCAGATCTTCACGCAAGTTTAAAGTCCTGTGAAAAAGTAATTGCCCCTAAACCGTAACTGTTTGTGCCTCCCTAGACAGAGTCTTTCACATCACCATGGAGAAATTTTGACCCACTCTTCTTTGCAGAATTATTGTAATTCCTCTACATTAGAGGATTTTTGAGCATGAACGGCCTGTTTAAGGGCACACCACAGCAACACAATCGGATTTAAGTCCGGACTTTGAAAAGGCCACTCCAAAACCTTCATTTTGTTTATTTTTTAGCCATTAGGAGGTGGACTTGCAGATGTGTTCTGGATTATTGCCCTGATGCATAACCCATGAAGTCATGAACCGATGGCCGAACATTCTGATTTTCTTGTACAATGCAGAATTCAGAGTTCAGGTCCTGAAGCTATAAAGCAGACCCAGACCATCACACACACCAAAAAAGGTTAATCATTAGATTAATTATCATTTGATGATTTAGCAAGGGTAGGGGGTGTGGGGGTGACTTTTTCTCACATAGAGTAAGATAATAAATACAATCATGAGTTAAAAACTGCATTTTGTATTTAATCAGGTTATCTTTGTATAAAATTACTTATAATATAATTGTACAAAATTAGCAATTTGTGCTATATTGGATTTTCTGTGGGATCAGATCGAACGGGCTGGCGTTTGGTCCCCATCGGCATAGATGTGTCTGAGGATCCTGTTACCGTTTTACTGGTATATAACCGATAATCAATGTTTTTCAATTCACCTGGCAGGTTGTGGATGATCACTGTATATGATATTTTGAGATTTAAAAAAATTTAATTTGTGTGTGTATGTGACCCTGACAAAGATGAAGTAGGTATTAGATGAATGAATGGATACAAATTCACCATTTATACCTGCACATAACCTGAGACAAGTGCTTGTAGAGAGCTGAGACTGATAGAAAACAGTGCATGTCAGGGCAGTCAGACAGTGCAGCGGCAGCAGCAGCTCTAGAGGCCTAATGGCTTCAGGGGTGGCTGGCAGGTGGCTGATTTATGACCTATTTGGAGATTACTCTGGCATGCCAAGTCTCACAGTCCAGGTAAAAGTGCAAGAAGCAAGGAGGAGCGTGCCACTTTGATCTCCACTTAGAGTATTGGTATTCGATGCCAGAGAGGAGCGCAGAAGTCTCCTGAAGCCTTGACTAACGCACATGGCCTACTTCACATTCTCTGTTCTGTTGATTCTGCCCACATTTTTCATTTACATTTATGTGTCAGGTGTGATTCTTACTTAGCCAAAACATGTTGGAAATACTGTAGCGTTGCATGCAAGTAAAATTCATACATCAACCAAAAGCAAAAGAATTACCTGGGGCCAGGCATGATACAGATACTAATTGGTCCCGATTAGCTTTCATTAAGCTTTAGCCGCAGCTTCATTTAATTAGTAATGTAAATGTCAGAAAGTCATCGTTGTTGACTATGACTTATTATTATTGAATATTATCAGTCATCATCTGACTGTAAGCTGAATTCGTAATCGTTAGCTAAGGCTTGCTGTAAGCATTATGCATTATCCCCTTATTATTATGCAGCAGCATACAGTATATGGATTCCCTGATGTTGGATATAAACCTAATTAAATTAATAAGATAAGATTTGATTATTTGTCAAATGTACCTTTGTTTTTCGTATATCCCAGTTAGGACATTGGGGTCAGAGCACAAGTTTAGGGTCAGCCAGGATACAGCAACCCCTGGAGCTTAAGAGCTTTATACAAAGGCTCAACAGTGGCAACTTGGCAGCGCTGGGGCTCAGAACTCCAGACCTTCCAATGAGTAAGTACAGCCTTAAACGATTGAGACAACAAAGACAAAGGTCTTATTGTAGGACATGAACCCCAATTGAGTTTCATCCTTTTAAACTATTTTATAAGGAATAATGCCTGGGTCTTCTCTATTGATTAATAGTATATGCATAGAAAATATTTTTAAAAATGGGACCATTACCAGCCATAGTGACTTAGGGTCATAAAACGAGTTCCTTCTAAAAATGAAATTTTTTAATTAGCAAGTAAGGCTTCTTCTTTTTACATTTCTCTTATGGTACAGGTGTTTTTGTCTGTGATTACGACGTGTCATACTGTAAAAGTGGAAGCGACTGGAAGGGGATGATAGATTAGCGCAAATATACAGTACATAAAAGTTGAGCTATACTCAACACTGTCTGGGTTCAGGTACAAATTTGACTGTGAAGTGATTGAGAGTGCAGTAGAAAGACAGTTGGTAACTCCATGATTGGTGGCATAATGGCTTAGTGGTGATCACTGGCACCTTACACCTCCAGGTTCCTCCCACAGTCCCACAAGACATGCATATCAGGCTAATTGGCGTTCCCGAATTGCTCATGGTGTGTGAATGCGAGTGTGAATGTTGACTGCAGGCCCTACCACAGTTGTAAAAATACATTAGTTGCATAAATCCAATGGTCATCACTGGCCTCCATGGTTCCTAGTTGGACTTCAGAGGTTCCTGAATGGATTGAACTCCTTGAGTAACACTTGAACTACTGACTGGATTGTTATAGATCTAATCCCAGCATGACCACTAAGACCATTACCCAAAAACCCATTTCCAGCTCTGAAATTGCATTAAAAAATGATCGATCATAATTCCTTTTCATACCAGTTAAATATGTCTTGGCTTCCAGGATACTTATACATTTTGTATATTTTGGTGCTTCAAAACAACTCTAACTGACAGTTACTTTTCTTTCTCCTGCAATGACAGTCAACTTCACTGAAACAAAGACCTTACTCAAGCTTAGCACTTTTCTCATCACTTTCACACCTTTCTAGACTTTTGATCTGTCTCCAAAATTGATGTATTGCCCTACAGCTCTACCTCTGCACTTTTTATAACATCTTCAAACTGTCATTTCTTTTTCATAAAAGAGATTTTAGTTCTTGTCAGACTAAGGGAAAATAATACATGTATTTTTTTTTAACAACACTGACATTTCGGAAACAGCAGCATTGTTTATGAATATGTTCATCATGAAGGTCTTTTGAGGCAGCACGGTGGTATAGTGATTAGCACTGTCGCCTTGCACCGCCAGGGTTCGGGTTCGATCCCCGGCCAGGCTCGATTCCCGTCTCTGTGTGCATGGAGTTTGCATGTTCTCCCCGTGCTTGGTGGGTTTCCTCCGGGTACTCCGGTTTCCTCCCACAGTCCAAAGACATGTAGATTAGTTTAATTGGCGTTCCCAAATTGCCTGTAGTGTGTGAATGAGTGAGTGTGTGTCTGTGCCCTGCAATGGACTGGCACCCTGCCTTGTGCCCTAAGTCTCCTGGAGTAGGCCCCAGGCCCCCCGTGACCCTGAATACAGGATTAAGCGGTATAGATGATGATGAGTGAGTGAGTGAAGATCTTTTGCTACTACAGTACAGAAGGTCAATTTGGTACCAGGTTGTGAGTCATTTGATATAATGCTTTTGATTGTTTGGCTCCAGTTGCTACCAGGCTATTGTTGAAAGGTACTAGGTAGGTTGTGGGTCATCCCCCCCCCATGATGAGATGGTGAATGTACACTATTGTAATAGTAAAATGTAAAATTCATGCAAGTTATTCTGGAAATGATTGAAAAAACAAGCTTATATATTTGACAAAAATGTCAGTATTAAGATATGTGAAGGTGATTTGGGTCATTTGCATTGACACGGTGAAATGACACAGACTGTATTGTATATGTGATTTGTGTGTATGTGTGTGTGTGTGTGTGTGTGTGTGTGTGTGTGTGTGTTTGTGTGTGTGTGTGAGAGAGAGAGAGAGAGAGAGAGGGAGAGAGATGTATTAGCAAGGCATTGTTGATGTGTGATCTCTTGGCAGGATGTCATGGCTATAGTGACAAGACAGCAGCTGTACTCAAGGACTGTGCCAAAGCCTAACACACACACAGACACCCCCACACCCCCACACACACATACACACACACACAAATCCATGAGTTACCTCTAATGTGACACTAATGTGACACCTGCTGGTCAGTGCTACCTACTCACACATCGGTGATCACAGTGGGTGTGGGTATAGTGTCTGTGTGTGTGTGTGTGTGTGTGTGTGTGTGTGTGTGTGTGTGTGTGTGTGTGTGTGTCTGTCTGTCTGTGTGTGAGAAATGCATGTTCACAGTGTTCATATCCTTTCATCATCCCTCTTCATTACTCTTTAATAATGGTAGATTGATATGCATGCTGTGGTAGGTCACTGATTTGAAGTCCTTGCGGAAATATCAGTGTGTACTATCAGGTTCCTCTAAACAAGGCTGTTATAAAAGTAGCTATCATTGAGTTTTAATTGAAAGAACATGACCTACAGTAGGTGGTGGCATTTTTTTTTCTTTGCGCAGATATACTGTAGAGCAATCCAAAGAAAAAGGCTGTTCTGACATATTGTATTTTTACCAGACAGGTTCACGGAGGTGCTGCATTCTGACCCAACAGGTTCTCCAAGGTACTGCACGTTGGCCAGACAGGTCCAATCAATGAGGTACCACATTTCGGGCATGCAGGTCAGTGTTATTGACATTCGCGAACACACACACACGCACGCACGCACGCACGCACGCACACACACACACACACACAGTACTGTGCAAAAGTCTGAGCCCCACTAATTTTTTTATATTTTCTTCCAAAGATCCGGATTTTCTTGTATTTGTAATGTAGGCTATAGGAGGAATAATTCTCCAGGCTTCCTGAAGAACTTTTTTCACTCTCATTTTCAATCCAGTCCCTGTACCTATCCACGTCGTTTGTTTGTTAAGCCGCACAGTGACCTATTAATAATTCAAGCATAAAACACAATCTAACGTAATTACGGCATGAACCAGTGAGAAACAGGTGCAGATGATGGCAGATGAGACGATCAGGCCGGTGATTAGTACTATATACCGGTGAGTGCTGAGTGGTTGGAACAGATGAGAGGGGAAATGAGGCTGCTGCTAAGGTTGTTACATACTGTAAACAACCAATTGTTTCCATGTCTTTTCTTTAATGTACATAATAAAATTGTATTTATTAGAAAGAAATAAGGGAGGTTTAAGACCTTTGCACAGTAAATACTGTAGAGGAACAAGATGAAAGGAAAAGTGACTTTGCTTTGTAAAGAGTTCATCCGTTTCTTATACGTATAATAAGTCTTCATCACTTACTTACTTAGTCCAATGGTATAAGAAACACCTTTGTGTGCCTATTTAAAAAAAAAAAAAGTAACTATGCATTATAATTACTAATAAAATATATTGGGGAAAAGTCCACTTAAGCAATAAACAAACAAACAAACTTACAAATAAGCATGTCTCATTAGATTATCCAGAAAGACATTAGTGCCCCCCCCTCGGCAGTGTGGCAGCATTTCAGACACAGCCACGTCGCTTCGGGCTCGGGCTGAAAATCCCCTTTTTAGGGTGAATGTTGCATTTATGGGATCCTAATCTCATTCGGGCAGACCCGTCATATTCTGTCACACCGAGCGCGTTTAATTCAGGATTAGCCCTTTCCCAGCAACATAAAGACACTCAGTAATGGCCGGCGTCACAGTGTGGTAATCTTGTACAGCGCAGACCGAGGTGAAGGGAAAAGGTGTTAAAAGCCTCCGATGCCACAGAAATGCAGCAAAATCTACAACCTATTCGGAAAAGGAGTTAGCGGCATTTACTGGAAAAACAAACGAGCCGAGCTACAGTAGAGTAAGTGGTGGCGTGTTATTATCGTGCATGCCGATTTTCAAGTAAGGATTCATCATGCAAGCCATTAATGAGGAGGTTTGTTGGTTTAAATGAATCGAACACTGGTCTTAACCTTGAACTGCTCATAACCCTGTGCTTGCAATGAATTTTTATCCCAACAAGAAGTCTTGAATGAAGGAGACAGAAGAGCACCGCCAAAGACAAAGATGGCACTAAAGTAGCCTCATGTGCATATCAAGATCCCATTATATGATTAATGATTGTAGAAATGTGACAATTTCAAGTACAAAATTAGATTGTGAAGTGTTGAATCTGCATTTATGCTTTATTTCTGTTCTAGCTTTTAGATTTTTTTTCTGTGCAGAGAAACAATTTATCTAAATATGGGGAAATTTGGAACATACAGTACAGTTTTGACCTTTTGCATCTGACTTCACAAGGTCTGCCTGCCGTGGTCCCGCCCACTTATGACAATAATCAACAAAACAGAAGCTATCAGTCTGTGTGACCATGCGTCAGGTAATAATCAGGTAATATTTCTATTATTGTAATTAGCAAGAAAAATATGTAGAAGCCTAATGTCAGTTAACGGTACGTCCGAATGCAAAAGATTAATACTGTATGCAATCTTCTGTCCCTTTGGTGGATTCTTTGTCCATAGAGAAAGACATTTCTAATGCATCCCCCTGTTCTTATTACACTTGATATTAATGTCCTAGATGTTCTGATCATAAATAAATAACAGATGGCTGTTTACACCTCCCATGTATCTTGAATGCAGCTCTAGTGATCCACATGTTTATTGGATTTTGTCACTAGCAAGATTATGTTAAACAAAGGCAACCCAAAAAACATTCAAAGTATATATTTATTTAATGTACAGGATGGACAGTTCAAATGTCCGTGTGCCAAGATTAGCCGAGAAACCCATGCAGACAGCAGACTGTCAAACCAGACATCATCTTTGTACAGATTTCTTATTTACCTAGGCCTGTTTGAGATACATTCATTGATGCACAGTATGTTATTGAACAATAAAAAGTACCCTTTGATAATATGCATGCAAATGTACAGTATTACAGTACCAATTTATAAATACAGCATTATACAAAGTAAAAAAAAGTTTGGAATCACTATTGAACTCCATGATTTTTATTTCTTTGTAAAGCAATGCTGAAGGCGTCCAAAATATGCAATAATCTCCTTTGAAAAGTTAATGTTACTCTCTTTAAAGAGATCTGTAAAGCCTTCATAGTGCGTCTAATCCTAGGTGCTGTAACTTGGTGATTTCTGAGGCTGGTGACTCTCAATGAACTTCTCCTCTGCAGCAGTCCATATGTGTTATTTTATAGTTCTGAAATCCCCAGTATTGTTGTAGAATGTAGAAAATAAATCACTAAACAAAAACAAAGAAATCTGCAAGGGATCGAAACTTTAAGTTTGATATATAACTCTAAAAAAGGAAATTATAAAATTACCTGAAATTATATATTATATTACCATTATTTCAGTAGCAATTATAGATATTTAAAAATGCTTATTATTCCTTATTTATAGAGTGTAATAAGTACTGTATAAACGTGTTATAGGTACTGTATTAAACATTTGTAAATTGTGATTGCAAACCGTTTATTAATTACTTTATGTATGTATCTATATTTTTTTTACTTTCACTGCTTTATACCACATGGCTTTTTTATCATTTGGATTCTGTTTTGGCTTTGTGGATTGGTGCATTGGTGGCTCAGTAGTAGGTTTCTCTCCTGCCATGTACTGTAGAAGGCACGGGTTCAACTCCCACCCAATGCACAGGTTTGAGGTTTGAAATGCCTTCACAGGGCCAATTTAGGACCTGTTCCTAAATTGATATCGCTGTAACAGCTTCATCTCATCTAATCTGTGTGTTCAATTAAAATATTTACATCACAAGTCTCCCTAAAATGATTGTTCCCCCCAAAGTTTATATGAACAAGAAACACTTATGAGAATAAGCAGACCAATTAACTGACACACACTGATAACCTTTCAAATGCAGCAACCCGCAGAGCTGATTGTGAGGCTGGGAACGACATGCATGTAAAAAACAGGACCACCCTGTGTGCAGGAGCCACCAGACTAATATAGCTGTTCAATCAAATGATTCATCCTTCAGACAGAAGACCGAAGAAAATCAATCTGTGCAATTTAAATAAGTACTTTAAAATAAGCAAATTTCACTTAACACTCGTGACACACGGGGCGTGGCAGTTATCAAGTGTTGTCTGGAGTCATTTTTAGTCATCGTTATTTTATGTCCCTGACCACCTCCAAATAAAGGTTGAATGACAAAACCATTCATTTCAAGGCTATCCACTTATGATTGCATCTATGTCTATATGCAGTCAGGTCCATGAATATTTGAACATTGACAAAGTCATTCTTATTCTTAGCTTTACAGTGAAATTAAATACACAACATGAGCTAGGTTTTAAAATCAAGCTGCTAGCTTTCGTCCCTGGTGATGCCTTCCACATCCTGCTTGTTCTTTGGGTCTTTTGCCTTAAGTTTTCCCTCCAGGAAGGGAAATGAATGCCTAATCAAGTGATTGACTTTATTCCACTTCTTTGCCTAAAAAATTATTCGGTTGCTTACAAATTATGCTTTTGGGCCGTTGTCAATCATCATCCAATCCATGTTTGGAAGCTTTGGTTAAATCGGAGCAGATAATATAACCACATACTGTACACTTCAGAATACACTCTGCTGCTTTATTCACCCGTCACATTGTTAATAATTAAAAGGAAATCAATTCCACTGGTACTATGTATGGTTTCATTGTGAACGGTTCCATTGTTTGTCCATATTCCAATCTTCCAATTTTTCTGGTACATATTGATTTTTTTGTCTTATTTGTGCATACAGTAGGATGTTGTTCCTGATATGCACTGGGTTTATTATTTTTGTTTTTGTTTTTGTACACTTACTAGCCTCTTCTCTTGATTGTTGACTTTGTTACAGCTTGCATTCCTTCCCATTTTTGAATGTACCAAAACAGTAGATCAACTCTAGACATACAGTCATTCTTACACCATTTATTTATGCCACCATTCTATACGGCTTATTATTATTAACTCTAATATACAGCTAAAATAGCAATACCTTCTTCAATGTTGAAATATTAATGTACCTAACTATGTATCTGCCATATGCTGTATGCAGTATTGCAACAGATAAACACCGTTTTAAGCTATACATATGGAGCGATAGATACAACGTCCTCAGGCAGAATCCTCAGGCAGTGGTATCACTAGTTTTGTAATATGACAACAGATCACAGGGAGCACCGACTTTCATAAGTCAGCGCGCCAAATAACATCCTGTGTACATTGGGAGCTGTGCAACTGGTGCTATTCTGACCATGTGCATTACCTCATCTGCTATTTCATCATGGATGACAAGTTAGAACAAAGAGCGAACATGAAATTCTGGTGAAAATCTGCCATAGAGATGTTTGTCGGTAAGTTACTGGCGATACTGCAATGAGTTCTTTGAGGTGGTTAAATGGTACGCACAGTTCAAGAGCGGAAGAGCATCACTGAAAGGCGATGGGAGATCAGGAAGACCTTCAACGAGGTCAGCCCCTGAAAATGTCACAACCATTCGGCTACTTGTGCATGAGAACTTTCACACCCACCCTACTCGCCAGATAAGTAATAACGTACATTCTTATAAATGGGGTTGATCTCTGAACTTTTTGATACCACCTCTGTTTAACTCTTGTAGAGCATGTGTAACTCTAATCCGAGTATTATCTTTCCCCCTTGAACTTTTTTGTGAGATCTTGCAAACGTTCGTGAGATCTCGTGAACAATTTTTCTTTTCCCTAGCTTAATTTCCCCCCCATATTTCATTCTTTTTTTTTTTTTTTTGCCTCGCATTTTCTTTTTCAAGGTGGAATTTTTTTTTCCCTCCAACGTTTATTTTTTTTTCACCCATGTCCCTTTAGGGGCTCGGTAACCTTAAGAAATGTATACGAAGTCTAGGTTTCAGAACGATAAAATAAATAAATAAGTCAACAGCAGAAATCATAGCTGTGTTTAATAATTAAAGTAAGATCATTTCCACACACACACTGTGCACTAAATGGCTGTATAGTCATAAGAAAACCACTTGTAAGTGATACTAATCAGGAGAAAAGGCATCAGTTGTAAAAGGCTAGGGAGCACAAAGATTGGACTTTGGCATAATAGAAAAAGGTCATTTTCTGCTCAAGTCCAGATTGCCACTATTCCAGAGTGATGGGTGGATGAGGGTAAGAAGGGAAGCGCATGGAGCCGATGCACCCATCATGAATGGTGGCCAATGCACAAACCTCTGGAGTCAAGTGTTATGATCTGGGTTTGCTTCAATTGGTTAGGTCTAGACCCAGCAACATTAATTGGCAACAAAATGAAGTCAGCTGACGACCTGATTGACCAGGGTATAACATTGTTGGATTTCTTCTTCTCTGAGAACCCAACATTGCCATGCTCTATTACTCATATAGTGTAAGAGTAAGTTTTCACTCACATGAAATTGGCCACTAAACTGCACTTCATGATCAACGGTGGTCAAACTAAATATTAGATAATTGGCGTTGTAAAATAATACATAATAATCATTAACAAAACATTTAGGACTCATCTCTATGAAGAATTGCATTGCAGGAAATTAGGAAAAGCCGCCTTGGACTACTGTAGATAACGAAATCATTTTCACTTGATAGAAAATAATGAAATACATAACAATTATATTGTTTAAGCATGGGTAGCTACAGTATACAAACATTCTGTATGCCTCTAATGCATGATGGGAATACAAACGGTTCCTTAGAAACAGCCAACTAATGCAAGAGGTTAGGGTTAACAAATTACAGTAGACTTGGTTTTGTTCCATTTAGTTTTCGTTCTGGAAATAAAAATGCTGATGTTCTAGTAAGAACACTACAAGAGAACTGATTGCATCTGGGACTGAGATTGAGAAATACTCTCAGGTTTTTTTTCTTTCTTCTTTCTCAGGAGAGGAGAGATCATTCCTACAGAGAATACCTCTTTATCCCCATGTTATTCTCCTTTCTATCACTTTTTGTTCTGCTTTGATCATCTCTCTTTCCCACCCTTTCATCTCTTCTGTTCCCTGGTTGCTCTCAACTCTCTCTCTCTCTCGCTCTCTCTCTCTCTCATTCCCCTTATACAGTTTCTTCATTATGCATATACTCGCTTCAGGCCTTTAGGGTGCAGGGGTCTTTGCTTTACTTCTACCTGCAGAAAATAGCCATGAGAGAAGTTTGTGAGTGTGTGTGTGTTAAAAAGTTTAAAAGAACACTCAAAAGTATAAACATATCTGCGATCCCATTTCATCAACATGGGGCTTTTTCCATTTCTAATGGAAAAATAAGAAAAAATAACACAATTATCTGACTCATCTAATTACGCTGAATACGGTGTTGGGGATGCCTTGAGTTACGTATCCAAACTGCAATTGATATTATCATCTCAAGCCGTCTGTGTGTATGTCGTTGGGAGTGTGAGAGAGCTGTCCGTGGATGTCTCGCCCCTCTCTTATTGCCGTGCAGGTTGGCAGCCAGCTCCGGATCAGTGGAGTGAGGCATGATGGGAAAACAGGAAGTCATTAGCAGGAGAGCATCGAGTCATTAATCTGCTAACTGAAAGTGCCTCGGCCCCTGACAGCTTCCCACAAACACACAAAAGCAAAAGTGGATCTGTTTGTGTGTGTGTGTGTATGAAGGCACCTTCAAGTGTTTGGGTCGCTCAAGGCAGGCCATGGGATCAATAAGGACATCTCTGTTCGCTCCTCTCTTTCTCTCAACGTCTCTGTGACACTCTCCGATCCTCTAAGTAGTGCCGAGAGAGAAGTTAGGGCTCGACGTTTGTGGAGATTGAGGATGAGATCCAGGCAAAGTTGCTGAGAAACTCAGGATTTAGACTCATCGCTGATGAGCACTGTGAATGGTCTAACCCAAGAATGTTAGAGATGGGTAAAGAACCTAAAAAATAAAACAGTTTATGCTCTTAGAAAAACATTCTAAGGGAAACGTTAAAGTTGTTATGAACGTCTGTATCCTCAATTGAATGAACCAAATGTCTATAACACAGTTTTTACAAGTGAAACCATTCAAAAACTCACCCCAAAGAGTGCACCCAAATCAGCCACCTAATATGGAGTAGGTCCCCCTTTTACCACCCTGTCCTGTCTAAACATGGACTCCATTAGATCTCTCTGTGGTACCTGGCTGTCAGTAGCAGTCCTTTAAGTAAGTTATAAGTTGGTGCTTCCATGGATTGGACTTTTCCAACTCATCTCACAGATGCTCAATTGTCAGGATCGCCCCCTAGTGGAACCAGCAATAAATTTTTCAGCAATATGAGCTGCAATTTGAGCTCTTATATTAGATTTCTATTCAATCTGCCGACCACAGACTGGGAACATCCCACAAGAACTGATGGTCTGACACAGTCGACTAGCCATCACACTTGTCAAAGTCAATCAAATCTTTACGCTTGCCCATTTTTCCTGGTTATAACACATCAACTTTGGACAAAATGTTCCATTGCTGCTTATCCTACCCATTTCCAGGTGCAAGTGAGATAATCATTGTTATGGCTAATATGTGCATGTAGAGTACAGTATATACAGTAGAGTACAGTATGCAGACAACATTATTGTCGACAAACAAACATTTGTGCTTTTTTCTGTCACATGAATACGCAGACACACATTCAATCGTTTAAAAATTCTTCAGACTGTTTACCCTATTTCAATTCTAATGATAGTGATGTGTTTCAATATGACTGTATTGAGGGCCCGAGGCCTTGCTGAATGGTTTGACGAGGATGAGAAGGATATAAATCATAAGGCTGTGTAAAGCATCTCAACTAAAGTCAGTGTAACACAATCAGAGGAAAGAGCCGTCTGGCCTCTTCTGCATCCGTGAACTTACAGATGCCCATGATTGATGGGGGAGAAAGAGCAGGCCATACCTTTCACTCGGAAAGCACGGACAGTTCAGCTCCTTCGGTTCCACACTCCGGGTATTTAAATTTGATATTAAAGAAATAGTGTGAATTTACAATTACGTCTCTTTCGATGACACGTTCCAACTGAGCAACATTTTCCATTAGGTGTCTGTTCAGAGACGGAACGTTCAGTCCACTTGACTTCCTGAACCGTCACAATCCCCCTATCTCCATTCTAAAGGGCTGAGATAAATAATTGTGAAGCCTCTATCTGAGCTCTTACCAGATGCAGTCTGCATCACATCTGTGTGCCCCGTTTCACTTTAAAAATCAGCATTTTTTTTTCTTCCAGGCAATAACGTAATTACAGAGAGCTAATTGGATGTCGTTAGCCAGGGTGAGGATAGAGGAAATGGAGAGAGTAATTTTGCTCTGCTAAATGGTGGGTGGGAGAGACACCAGACCTGTGTGGTTTGAAAATGCACACACACACACACATGCAACCAGACACACATACACACATTAGGATTACGCAGATGATTTGTACAGATTTTTTAAAGCATTCTATTTGATTCTAGGTTGAAGATGACAAATTTCAGAAGTGTGTTATTAGTGGCTGTAAATGAGTTTCATCATGAAACTTGGCTCATTAAAAAAAAAAATCACTTTATTTTAATGAAATGGTGTTCAGGCACTTTTAGCCTGTGAATAACAAGGTAATAAATATAGCCTTTAAATGGTTCATCTTTACACACACACACACACACACACACACACACACACACACACACACACACACACACACACACGCTCACGTTATTCACAGGATTCAAATTAGCATTTTTTTTTTCTGAGCCGAAAAACATACTTTGACCTCGGTGTGAACTCAGATCCACATGCGAGACACAACTTTCATTCTGTCTTGCATCACTTTTGATTTGGGGGTAAAAAATGAAAAATATAAATGCTATGATGCAAAGCCAGCTTTTGGACCAGTTCTTCAGAGATTTAAACCGCATGACAGATACAAACATCTCAGAACAGACAAAGCAGTGTTAGACTGCCTGCTGGCTCTACAACTCAAACAGACATTTGATGGCGTAGTGGAAAACTTGGCATCTATCACTTTCACTCACGGAGAAGCAGAGATCAAAAGGACGAGGCAGACGGCGGGGAGCGGGAGGAGAAAACAGAGTCTCGCGTCGAAGCGAGACTGTCAGACTAAAGGAGGTCGTAAGTTTAAGAAGCAGAACAAGGTCGGGAACAGATTTCAGATCAGTCCGATGGTGACACTTTTTTTAATACGCTGTCTGTTAGGAAAGAGTGCGCAGGCTGTTAAACAGTGTAAGATCTTGTGCTGTGTTAATATAAACGCTCGACATCCAGGGCAGAAAATTTCATCAGCAATTAGACGGCAACAGATAATGAGAGTCAAATCTATCCATGCTAACAGCAGGACAACACATAGATGCAGGATAGTAAATATTTAATAGGGCGGGTCAGATATGGTATAATAAGGGGTTTCTCTCAGGCACTGTGGCTAGAGGTTAATTAATTCATTCATTAATTGGTGTTCTGTTAATGTTTGATTTTATTCCAGGTTTGTGGCCGTTCCAACACCTTTCTAAAATATCTTTTTTTTTTTCCATGAGAGCTTTTAGTTTCTATAAGACACCATTTGAATAAAATGAAGTCATTTTTATCATTTTGAAATTTTATTTTGAAATTGAATGTATATTTAATTTGTCATATACACAGTCTAGAACGATATGCAATGAAATGCTTATACAATTGCCCATAAAAAATGGGATGAATAATATAATTTTTAAAAATATGTTTTTCTATTAAATTTATATATAGACATATATGAAATAAAATTATTGGAATGGAAATGGGATGAATATGGTGAATGTATGAACAGAGAACAGTTAGTCCTTATTGTGTAAGTGGGCACTGTCCAGTCCTTAGCAGGTAAGCAGAACAGTGTATGCAAGAACAGAATGTTAGCAAGAATGAAATGGAGCCAATTTCAGTTTCAGCCGGTGCTAAGAGGAATCATAAAGTAAGGGGAAGTGAGCGTTAATGTCTATTTATTTCATATTTTACATGCAAAGTATGATTATAATGTTGGAAATTGGTAATATTTGTAATTTTTTGGGTGGCGGAACGGATTATCTGTTTTACATGATTACCTATTTGAAAATATGTTTTGTAATACAGAATCCCACCTTAAGAACTCACCTCCAGAACGCATTAAATTTGTATACCGAGGTACCACTGTATTTTGAAATTTTATCTCACAAAAGTGATGCTATAGTTTTTCTATTCTGAATTTCTGATGCTGTTAATTTTCAATGGTCAATACTATTTTGTCTAATCTGAATCTGCGCATCATCTGTACAATTCATGGAGGGGTTCTTTTTTCCATTTAATTTGTACAAAACAGATTTTTTTTCATACACTGCACAACAAATTCTCAACACAGGATTTTGGAAAAAATTATGAACATCATAGGTGCTAATGGAACAATTAACAACCTGTATGTCAGCCAGTCTGTGTCAAACCAGGGGTACAGACTGAGCATCCACCTGTTTTATTACTTTTTATATATTATTGTCAAACAACAATTTCGAGTCTAGATTGTTCACTAAAATAAAAATAATGCTGAATGTATAGGTGTGTCTGTGATTTTTACAGTACATTTAAAGTACAGTACAATTTACAATATATATATATTTTTTTTATAAAAAAATATTTCTTGCTGTGTAATCAGAAAAAGTTGAAATATTTTCAAGAACCGCAAAAAGGTGGACACATTAGCAATGTCTCACAAGAAAAAAAAATGTTATGGTTGTAACATGTACATGTCATTATTATGAGTGTGTTAGAAGCAGAGGTGAGTAGTGTAGGCAAAAGATTTACTCAAGTAAGAGTAGCTTACTTAAACATATTACTCAAGTAGAAGTAAAAATTAGTCATCCAAAATATTACTTATAAGTATGTAGTATTTGGTAAAAAGACTACTCAAGTACTGAGTAACAGTTTCATCATAATGTCTGATTTATTATTTTAGAAATTATGTAAGCAGTCAGACAAAATAATAAAATAATATACAAATTGTGACATTTCCAAATAATAAAATAAATGAAATAAATTCAGTAAAATATAATAAATAAAACTAAATATGTTTACAAAATAGCAAATTAAGGGAATAAGAAACACACATTTCCTAATATCACTTTTTTCACAATATAAAGCTTTTGAAATAAATCCCAACTGTAGGTAAAATATGTACGTTTGAACAGTGTCGTCTATTTCCTGTGTAAGATATACTGTATATTCAGTTGCCCTGCAAATGACTCAGCAGATTTAACAGGAAATAACATTAGAACATGTGAACAAGAATCTCACTTAACCATAAACTGTGTCTATCAGAACAAATATAAGAAAATTATGTATATTTTTTGCCTCTAGCTTATAACTTTTTTAAATATATAAACTTAGACTTTAGTTTATTTGCTAATTATATATGTTAAGATTGCAAGATTAAATAAAACAGCCAAACTAACTGCGACATGTTTGCTTCACTGTCTACCACTGCTGAAGACAAGCCCCCCCCCCCCCCCCCCCCCCCCCCCCACCCACCTTCTGTGTGGTCATGTGACTCCATTTTATTTTTATTGTGGCTGATTGGTCAAACAGAGTCATGTAATTATTGTTGCTACATCTGATTGGTGAAACACAGTCACATGGTACAGTAGATCCACCGGCTGCATTTCTCTGGCAAACACAAAGAATATCTAAAGTGTTGAATAAATGATAGAAAAGTAACGAGTCGAGTGGAGCCGAATGTAGCGGAGTAAAAGTAGCATTTCTTCTTCCAAAATCTACTCAAGTAAAAGTAAAAAGTGTGGTAGAACAACTCATACTGTAGAAGTAATTTTTTTTTCAAAAAGTTACTTTAGTAAATGTAACAGAGTAAATGTAACTTGTTACAAGGAGAACAAAGAGAAGTGTGAGAAAGTGTATCCTGATACTACAGTTTAGTAACAGAACAGACTCGATAATTTATGTAAACGTCTTCATAAAAAAAAACAACAACAACAAAACAACAACAACAAAAAAAACAGCCCATACATGTTTGCAACCTATGTTTCTTTATTATGCATGGGGAAAAAAAGTATATCATATACTGTAGATATTAGCATAATTGCACAGTCTACAAATCCTACTCAGTCTTTTTATTTCTGCTTAATTGCTCTGATTAGGTTCCTTTCTGTCTTGTCCCCCCCAATCATAACACAACTTGCAGCTGAAATCCAAGCACATTCAGACTGCCTAAAGATATGCCTAATGATTAATGATTCCCGCAGAAAAAAAGCCCGTCGTGTCAGATTTCATTAATAGACGGAGAATAGACTGCTGAAGACTGGCGAGCTGATGTGGAATACAGTACATCTCAGAGATCTTGAAGGTTCCAAGAAAAGAACAGCAATCTAAAAGAGTCGAAACTTTTTTACGCTTGTCACACAATGGATTCGTGGTCGTGCTGTGATATTGTTTGAAAAGATATAGACGTGTGTGTACACACACACACACACACACACACACACACACACACACACACACACACACACACACACACACAATGAATTCCCATTTATATGCGCTTTTGTCTTCGACCTGCTCGGATGACATCGCATGCCATATGACATCATTCTCTCACACATTTGATCTGATTGGATTAGACAAGGCATGGAAGACCTCACTTGTATTCTGGCTGCTCCCTTATCCATTATTTCGCAGTCTTCTTTTCTGTCATGCCTGCTTCTTTCATCCTTCTCTAATGGGATTAGACCCCAGCTCCCATATCTCTCTCTCTCTCTCTCTCTCTCGCTGTCATACACACATACACACTTACTTAGACTTACGAGCGAACAAGACAAGCTAAAAAGAGGAATGGTGTGAAGTTTGCAAATATTCCCAATATTCACTTGTTATTTTCATCCTTCGCTTATAGACAACATTTTTGAAGCAAAGTGAAAGTGATCTGCCGGTGACGTTATTGTCACAGTCATCATGACCAATAACACTGAGCCAGTTGCTTCCTATTACAGCATATAATCAAGCTCTTACATTAAACAGGCACGGGCCCTTTTGTTTCGCAGCTATCCTAGACGTACATGAGAAGAGAAAGCAGAAAGACAAAAAGCCAGAAAAACATTACGACAGACAGAGATAGAGAGAGAGAGAGAGAGAGGAAGAACAGAAAAGATGCAAACAGATGCCTGCACCTCCTGGGGCAAGCATTTAATGACTAGAATTGTAGAATCGACTTATCCTGAAACTTTCAAAGGCCGAGTGCTAACTAATGAGCTTTAAACAAACGACAGAGAATCCCGACATCCCGAGCACAAAAAGCGAGCGCGTTCCGATCCATCCTTGCTCTCTTATCTTCTCGGCGGATTGAAGGAGTGCAATAAGTGAACTTTCTCTCGAGGATCGCGCAAAGAGCCTGCTAGCTATTTGCAGATTTGAAATGAATTGAAACATGGTCCATAGCAGTGTGTAATGTGTGTATGTGTGTGTGTATATATATCAGAATATACATGTTTCATATCTAGAACAAGGTCAGCTACTCGTACCTCTACTGCGCATTCTTCCAACATAGTCTTTAACATCTAACACTGATGGAGATGCGTTCAACGATCCGGCTGTCAAAAACACGAAAGATGCGAGCGGAAGCTAATCCGACAGCCATGCGAACCTTAACTTTATTTACAGCACCAGACGACTCAATCAAATTGACTGTGAAAGACAGGAGAAATGAATTGCCTAGCTGCACAAAATCAGCAGCGCCAGATATGCTAGCAGTGCTGGTAAAAGTCTGATGCATGTTCGGCCCATAAATAAATAAAGAACGCTGACTCATATCTTTAAATCAGCGCTTGTTGAACCGTGTTGTCAGGAAACACTACAGATCTTAATAACCTTTATTATCTAGGAAAGGTACTGCATTTTATAACTTGATAACTATTGAGATGATGAACACCTTAATATCAAAACAAGCCATAAACCTAAACTTTCCAGCAAACTACAATGAAAACATGACCTGATTAACATCCAGGTACAGTAGTGTAGTCACAAACAGTGTTGGGGACGTTACTTTTTAAAGTAACTAATTACATCACAAAATTACAGTCATTAAAAAGTAATCAGTTACATTACAGCACTATTTTCTGATAAAAGTAACAAGTTAGAGTACTTTTCCATTGCAGAAAATGAAAACTCCTTTGTGCTTCCTCATGTATGTTGTTTTAGTCAAGACCTTAATAATTATTCTACCATTATCACTCAGCGAAGTTTGGTTCATAGCTACTAACAGCAGCAATAACAGAGGGGGAGGGTGGTGGGGGATGGGGCTTGTAGGGCGAGTTTCACACACACACACACGGATATCGGAATAACGGATTACATTTTTGAAAATTTACCTAAATAACTGAGTACTTAAATGGTGGACCTAACGCGTTAGATTACTCGTTACAACACTGGTCACAAAGTTGACAAAAACCCTTAATACCATGTTTATGCTGGTGCTGTGGTTTTTGTGGTATAGATATAGTGCATATTAACAAATTTTGTCATTTTAAAAGTATTTATATATAGAGATGGGGAAAAATACATTCAGTTACACAATGTACTGCACAAATGATGCAACGCTGCACTCCAAAATCTTTTTTTCTTCCCATATTAATTATTATAATATATTTTTTAACGAGCTGCACTGTGGCTTACTGGTTAGCATTGTCGCCTTACACCGCTGGGGTCCGGGTTCGATTCCGGTCTTGGGGTCTGTGTGCATGGAGTTTGCATGTTTTCCTCGTGTTTGGTGGGTTTACTCCGGGTACTCCGGTTTTCTCCCACAGTCCAAAGACTGGCATTCCCAAATTGCCTGTAGTGCGTGAATGAGCATGTGAGTGTGAGTATGTGTGTACCTGGCAATGGATTGGCACCCTGTGTACCCTGCCTCGTGCCCCAAGCCCCCGAATAAAGCAGTATAAACAATGAGTGAGGCATTTTGTCATAAATGTTGCTGTTCTTTTGTAAGCCTACAGGTGGAGCACTTTAAACTATTCACACATTCGCAGACATTGTAGTAGCCTACTATTGTATATGGTACCAGTCAAAAGATTAACACATTTTCTAGAACAATACTAGAAATTCAAAACTACACATGGCATTACGTATTTACTGTAAGTAACACCAACAACAGCCAGTTATTTTAAGACATGAAGGTCAGCTTTTCTGGAATAAATCTTGTAAGTACATTATTTTCAAATGCATTTGCAAAACCCATTAAACACCATGATGAAACTGGCTCTCATGAAGACCTTCCCAGGAAAGCAAGACCAAAACTTACCTCTGCTGCAGAGGAGACGTTCATTTAGAGTCACCAGCCGCAGAAATCACCAATTAAAAAACAGCACCTCAGATTAGAGCCGTTATGAAGGATTTACAGAACATGAGTAGCAGATACATCTCAATATCAACTGTTCAAAGGAGATTAATGCAAATTCTGGATGCCTTCAGCATTGTTTTACAGTGTAGAAAGAAATCCAGATCAGGAACGACCTTGGAGTTAGAAGGTGTGTCTAAGTCAGCCCCTAAGAAAGTGTCTCTAAGTCAAGTGTAAATAAATCAGCACCTACTATAAGTACCATGATAATATCGTATTACTTAAATCCCTATGTATCTTGTAGATGAAAACATTTCTGATTCAGGAACTCAATAGTTCTCTTTCCCAGTAAGCTGTTTTTGATGCAAATGCATTCATACTGACCACATGCAGCATGCTGACATTCTGGAACATTCTATGGCTGGCAAGGACAACTGATGGTTGCAGCCTTAAAGTCCTCTCCTGTGATCATTCATCAGCGCTGAGACAGCCATGCTGATCAATAGTGTTTATCTCCACCCAGCCAACAATAAATGAGCTGAGAGGGGATGCTGGTGTGGGAGTGTGAGCGGTGTGTGTTGGTAATTCCATTGAGATGTGACGGACAAGTGCGCTGCTTCGACTGCATACAATGACACACGATGATATCACACGCCCCTGTGTGTGAACACTGACTCATTCACAAAGCTGTAAGTCTTTGGTCTTTCTCTGGATTTCCAAAAGCTCTTTTTTTCTTCACAGTGAGACCTAGGAGGGTTGTAACTAGTAAAGAGACAGCAACTTGTGTTTTTTTTCCCACATTGTAATCATCCTCAGCTTTATGCTTGGTGGGTTACTCCGGTTTCTTCCAACAGACTTCCAAAGACCTGCAGGTTCGGGTAACTGGTGTTATGAGAATGAGTGTTTATATGTGTGATGGATTGGCGCACCCTCCAGGGTGTAACCCACCATGTACCCTAAGTCTCCTGGGATAGGCTCCAGACTCACTATGACCCCAGGGGGAGAGGGGGTCCATTCACCACTTAGTGTCCAGCACATCAAGCGACAGATACGTTCCAGCCAGGAGGTATCGGCTCCAACAGTGGCAGCCCAGTAGCACCGAGGCTTGAACCGGGGACCACCTGATCAGCAGTCCAACACTTTAACCACTGAGCTACCCTTCATTCTGTCTACAAGGGAGGGGGGTAGCTAGGTGGTTAAGGTGTTGGACTGCTGATCAGGAGGTCCCTGGTTCAAGCCCTGATGCTGCCGGTCTGATCAGGTGGTCTCCAGTTCGAGCCCTGAAGCTACCGGGCTGCCACCGTTGGACCCTTGAGCAAGGTCCTTGAGTGAGTGAGACGATGAGCGAGCTTCATTTAGAAATCTTTTTACCCAGTGTCACCTTGAGCAGGGTTTTTCTTTGTGCTGTCTTTCTTTTTTTTTTTTTTTTCAGTCATTTCTGTCTCAGACGTCTAGATTTGGATTTCTATTAAGCTGTTTGATAAGAAAGGGAGCTCTTATTTTAAGTATGCACAAGTACAGTATAAATAAAGTGTTATACTGGTGCATTGTAAGTTTAATAGCATTTTTCTCATTCACATTAAGTTGCTGTTTCAATGCCAATCTGAAATTCTAAATCTTGTAGATTTTTCGGTATGCCTTTTTTCGTCTAAAAGCAAGTTTTAATGACCTCTTCGTGTGGCCAGAAAGGCTTGAAGGTATTTCTTGTGAATATTAATACTGTACAGTATGCATAAAATATATAGTCGTCTTTTAGCAAAGCCCAGTCATAAACAGTGTTATTATGGCGCTATTATGTGCCTGTTTCCCAGGTTAGCGCTAGAAACAACGGTCACACAAGTACAAAAAATGTTTCTTTTACGAACAATACAAACCTTCGCAGCAGGAATTTTTGGTTGTCAAAACACCGTGTGCTTACCACTGGAACACAAGGGAACATGCTGTTGATGCTGCTAAATGCGCTTACATAACAAGGAGCCCCACAAAAAATACCGGACAACAGCAATTTACTGAAATATTAAATTGGAGAGCGGCCAAAAGGATAAACAAAACTGCTTAATGTCTGAGTTCTGTTCGGTGAACGTGGACGTGATGCAGTTTGGACGCTGTGCAGACAATATAAAGATAGTAGAGTAATTTGCAAGCTAAGATGCACCTCATGGCAATATTTCAAAAAGAAAATTCAACAGAGAGGTAACATTACAAGACTAAGAGATGAGTGCATAAGATACACTCAGGAAGCTGTTGTGTCCGTCCCATTCTCCGACTGGAATTCGAAGCCCTGTTAGAGACCTAAGGGACCATGGATCTAGTCAGATATTGTGCAATTGGATGTTAATCGGCATAAATGCTCCTAATAAAGTTTTGAAGTTTGTTTTTTGAAGTTGTATTCTTTTTAACTTTCAGGTAATTTATTTAACACTATCTCAGATATTGTCATTTTATCAACGTCATTCCAACTTTCGAAAAAACAACATTGTCCTCACAGTGGCCCTCATCGCAAGATCTTTGCAATTATGAAGTGGAGCCCTGACCCTACATACAGTACTGTAAGTAAGGGTGCCAAAAGACATTGTCCTGTGTATATCATCAACTGGTGTGATTCTGACCATGTGTGTTACCACAGCCGCTATTTCATCACGGACAGCAAGTTAGAACAAAGATCAAATGTGAAATTCTGTATGAAACTGGGCAAACCTACCACAGAGATGTTTGATATGATTCGGCAACTTTATGGTGATGCTGCAATGACTCATTCGAGGTGTTTTGAGTGGAACGCGCATCTCAAGAGTGGAAGATGACACGAGATCAGGCCCCAAAAATTTGGCACCTTGTGCATGATGACTGTTGGAGAACAATCCTCAACAATGCCGCCATTGTTGGTGTGTCGCCGTGTGGCTGCCAAGTTCATCCCCAGGCTGCTGACGCAGGAGCAGAAGGAACATTGTGTCGAAGTCTGCCGAAAACTGCCGCAGAAGACCTGTCCTTCATGTCGAGGATCACTACCGATGACAAAACTTGGGTGTACCACCTCATACGTATATTACAACATCAATCATCAAACTTTCGGGTTCCTGCTGGGATATTCCTGAACTCCATTGTAAATGTTACATTTGCACAGCTTTTTATATTCTTTATTTCTAGATTATATATATTAGATATCCTAGATTATAATGAGTGAGACAAAGAGAATGAAAAACCTTGAGAGGATCTATGGGCATAACAGGAACATAACTTAATATTGAGAATTCTAAATCGAAATGGACTGAATTTAATTATAATAATCTTAATCATAGAGAAAATCATGAACTGAAAATGTTTTCTTTTTGGCCAAATGGCCAGCTGAGCTTATTTCTGAGAGTCTAAGAATTTGTATGTCTCAATAAATACTGTATGAGCTACACTGACAATACTGTACTGCATAAAAACAACAACCAATAAAAGATGGCTTTGGCTATAACATTAGGGACTCAGAGCCAAAGCACACACTTGTGAGATCCAATCATCTTTTTGGCTGTCTTAGTAAAAACTAAATCGAAAGATTGGAAAGCAGATAAAACACCTCTCTCTTGTCTTCGAGCCAACCGAAATGCACCACTGGTAATTATTTGTAATTTAATCTACAGTATTTTGCCAAGGCTTGAACTCTTTTACAATATTATCTCATAAGGTGAATACATCTTACTGTACACTCCAGTGCAAGTGCTCTATTTGAGTTAGATTCTTATCTCTAAAAAGAAGTTAGAAAGGAGTAGCACGAGAATTGGACGTTATTTGTTAATCGTACAACAAACAGGGCAGACTGACTGTTCAGGATATGGCTTAAACTTGTATTTTTCTTATGAGTAAATTGGCTGGATATTCTAGAATATCACTGCCATAAGAAGTCCTGTTTGCAGTTTGGGATAACCCATGTGGAACTGCAAACGGGACTTCTTATGGCTTTCGTTCAACAATGGATCTCTTCCTCCCGCTCTTCCATAAAGGCCAGATTTGTGAAGTGCACGACTAATGTCCTGTAGACAGATTCTCCCACTTGTGGATCTCTGCAGCTCCTCCAGAGTTAGCATGGGCCTCTTGGCTGCTTCTCTGATTAATGCTCTCCTTGTCCGGCCTGTCAGTTTAGGTGGACGGCCATATTTTGGTAGGTTTGCAGTTGCGCCTCACTCTTTCCATTTTGGGATGATGGATGGAACAATGCTCCATGAGATGTTTAAAGCTTGGGATATCTTTTCATATCCTAACCTTGCTTTAAACAACTTTATTCCTGACCTGTCTGGTGTGTTCCTTGGGCTTTGTGATGCTGATTGTTCACTAATGTTCTCTAACAAACCTCTGAGGGCTTCACAGAACAGTATTTACTTCATAGTATTTATTTCCCAGTATTTATACTGAGATCAAATTACATACAGGTGGACTCTATTTACTAATTAGGTGACTTCTGAAGGCAATTGGTTCCACTGGATTTTAGTTAGGTGTATCAGAGTAAAGGGGGCTGAATACAAATGCACACCACGAGTTTCAGAATTATTTTTTATTTTTTTTGGAAAACAATTTATAATTCCCTTCCACTTCACAATTACAGTACTGTATGTGCGACTTTGTGTTGGCGACTTTGTGAATAAATTCCCAATAAAATACATTTACGTTCGTGGCCGTAACATGACAAAATGTGGAAAAGTTCACGGGGTATGAATACTTTTGCAAGGCACTTCATCATAGTTAGACTGTTTGGATGAATTCTTTTTCTGTTGTTTTACTCAGCAAGCTGTTGAAAGTGTGTACTGGACTGAGGTGAGCGAGCTCGTAAAATGTGAGCAACTTTTTCTTCAGGTTAGCTTTAAAGGAACGTGACAGATTTCATCCAATTTAGACACCAATTAAAGATCTGGCTGACAGCAATACATCCCACACCGTCTGCAGATTCTGGCAAAAAGCTTTGGAAAAAAAAAAACTTTCCACGTTATAAAATGTCAAAAGAAATGGAAATACCAAAATTTTTAAATAAAAAATGATCCCGAGTCAGCACTTTTTACAGACTCAGTATGGTGCAATGAAGTGCCAAGAAAAACAGCAGATGAAAGTCATGTTCTTTAAGCTTGAAGATGCGCTTGAAGATGCAGGCTTACCGAACTGCAAATAATTCATGACTAACAGTGAATAAATGCTGTTTATGCCTGTGTAATTTGGAGTCAGATCACAGAAAACAGATTAAGTAGAAGTAATAGCGTTGCTTATACCGTATATACCATGACTTAACTAGGCTTAATGCACACCATTTCTTCAGGCGGCCTTACAGTTAAACTACCATGGCAATGAGTCACAGCTCTGGCAATGGCTTAGAATAAAACAAGAGTGTTTAATATTTAAAATATGGTGCGCTGCGATGATCAAAGGACACTATAATATGATCCGGCGCATTACATATTTCTGAATGTTTTCATGGGATTCATTCACACAAACAAAATAAATGCAGAACATGCTGACTGGAAGGCATTTCATCCGATAACGGGATAAGAAAATGTAATATTTCATGTGCACAAACATGATAATTAATCCCATAAGATGAAAAGCTTTGAGGAGTTTGTGATTTTTGTATTACAAATGTGCATTATACAGTACAGTATGAGATGTTAAAGATGCTTAGGAAAGCTTAAACTTTGAACCTCACACCATTTTGCATAGAAATCAAGGCTAATAACTGAAAATACCTTAAACCGTGTCCTGTCAATCAGTCGGAATTGCAGTCCGCTCAGTGAAAAAGGGTAGGATAAAAGCGAGTAATGGCTGCGCTTATGCATGCAGTCTCTTAACTAGGCTTTTAGTGGGCACTATTTCTCTAGGGGACTTTGCATTAGCCAGATCAGTGTATCTTACAATAAAACAGCTCTGATACCAAGCCAATGCTCTCGCAATGACGCAGAAGAAGAAAAAAGAACGCAGACCTGGTCGATGCAATTGCTTTGCCGAGTACAAAACTCCGGTCCATAATATGAGCTAATGTATTACATATATATATATATATTTTCGGCTTGTTACTAAAAATTATACACTGGAAAATTTGCCCGTCCAGAAAGCAACCAACCATCCAAACAAACAAATAAATACATGCCAGCTGGAAGCCATTTTACCTGATAATGGGATGAGTGCATTCAATATCTAGAAAGCAGATAATTAATCCCGTAAGAGTGTTAATGTGGAGATTCATTGGCTAAATTGGGGACATTTGTCAGCGTTATTGTAGTGGAGATACTGTACTGTATGAACAGGTGCATGAGGCCTCATGCAACAAGAGATATACAGTATGGACAAAGTTTCTCTTATTTCTTTTACTTTTCATAGTTTGTCCATAACCAGTTATTTCTGGGATTCATCAGCGTTTTATTATTTTTAATCTTCTCTTATTTGACGAGTGGTATAGGGCCGTCTCCTGTTTTCACAGGCTGTAAATTTAGTTTTAAATTTGAGAAAAATAAAATAACATGTCACATACAGTAATTCAATTTTGATGAGTATGTCTCTTAGAGGAGTTCTAATGATTGGATCAATAGTTTCATGGGTTACAGCCATAATGAGATATGGGCAGTGGTGGCTCCATCGTTTAATGCTCTGTGGATTATTGAGTTGCTGATCAGAAGGTGGGGGTTCGAGGCCCAGCACCACCAGGTTTCTAGTGTTGAGCCCTTGAGCAAGGCTCTAAACCCTATCTGCTCCAGGGCCGCTGTATCTTTCCAATTCTTGTTCCTGAGTTTGCACATGGCACAACATGCACATGCCCATATACAGTGTTCAGGTGCATTACCTATGCTAATTAATTGCTAATCCTACAGATTATCCCATCTCACTCACTCATCGCCTATACTGCTTTACACTGTATACAGGATCGCAGGGGGCTTGGTGCCCGTGCCAGGTGACTCAGGGCACAAGGAAGGGTACATCCTGGCTAGGGTGCCAATCCATTGCAGTGCACTCAAACACTACGGGTAATCTGGGAACACCAATTAGCCAATCCTGCATGTCTGTGGACTGTAAAAAGAACCCACAAGAGTACAGAGGAAACCTACCAAGCACGGGGAGGAAATGCAAACACAGACCCCGAGGCGGGAATCAAACGCGGACACTAGATGTGCAAGGCAACAGTGCTACAGTAACCATTACATCACCGTGCTGACTTGCTAATGAGGATCAAGGTCTCTTATTTAACAACAGAACATCTTGTCATTATCTAGACTACACTCATACTGTATGTAATGTTTTATTAAATATTTCAGTGAGGTCAGCTTTAAATAGTTGCACACAGAATACAGATTTCCAATCGTTCTAACAGTATTTCACACAGAAGGAAAGATTTATTGTTTGCAGTAGACAGCCATCCAGGGTTACGCAGAAGTGTCAAAAACGAGGTATTTTTGTAACCGTTGGGCTTGAAAACATAGAGAAACTACACTCGGTGATGACATTGATGAAGTCTAGCTGCAGAAGTTACTGAATCCTACCAATACTCAATGTAGATTGGCTAAAAGACACAAAGTAAAGTATGTAATGACGCAAACACATCTCTTTTCCAAATATCCATTTTATAATTTGCTCTAATCCTGAATGTGTGTATGCACCGTATCTCAGCCTCAAACCCACCTCCAAATTCCTAACACGGTGGCCATGAATCAATGCTGGATGACGACCTCCAGAAGGAGGCTGCGATGAATGTGTGCAAGTGAGCCGCTCGTCACAGAAGCTCAGATCTTAGTCAACACACAGAAGCCGCAATCCAAGTAATCCACAGAAAAACAAATAGAGCTTGGCCGGTCCACACATGCACAGGGGACAGTCCAGGATTTTCTGCAAATAATAAATCCACATATTTGCACAACTTGCTCCAGTGGTATTGGTGTAGGTTGAGAGCACAGTCTGGTGTGGCTTTGTGTCTCAGACTACTGATGGTGCAGAGCCATTAAACGAAGTCAGTCCATGCAGCTCATGAAAGGTCAGCAAGTTCACCATGTCACGCACTTCTCTAGAGTCCCTAGTGGCCAGAAAACAACTTTCGAGAACTTGTCGTTCTCAGTGTGGACATACAGTAAGTCGCATCGTCTTTTAGTTATTTATTTGTTTTTTGAATGTATTAGCTGTATTTGAGAATCTATGCATCTTTACCTCTTCCATAAAATGAAAGATTATTTAAACATTTGTATTTGTTCTTTTGCCAGATTCATTTATCCAAAGTAACAGAATCCAAAGTTAATTGATAAGTACATCCCTCACTCTCATTCACACTTTCTCAATACCCTTCATCCTGTCCAGGGACACTGGATGGGTACTTGTGGCAAAAAAGGGTACTTGTGGCAAGAGGCAGTGAACACCCTGGATGAGGTACCAATCCATTACGGGGCAATTTGGAAACACCAATTAGCCTAATCTGCATGTCTGTGGAAATTAGGAGGAAACCAGATTACAATGAGGAAACCCACCAAGAGAAGATGCAAATTTTACGCATACAGACCGGCAGAGGTGGAAAGAGTACTAAAATTTTGTACTCAAGTAAAAGTACTGTTACTTCAGTGAAATTTGACTGAAATACAGGTAAAGTTACCATTATAAAAATCTACTCAAGTAAAAGTAAAAAGTAGCTCATAAAAAATTTACTGCGAGTAAACGTTACTGAGTAACTTTTTATTTTTTAAACAGCGGGGTGGGATGAGGCATTCTAGCGTAGTTCAAAAAAGATGAGCAGATATAAATTTCAAACTAGTTGTTTTTAACTGAAGGAACACCTTTGCATAATGTTGTTTTTCTTGGGCTTGAAAATCGAAGTGGTCACTTAAATACGGCGTTACGTCCCAGTCTAATGTCGGGCCGTACAGCAAAACAGTGGTTCAGGGTTCTTTTTTAAACTGTATGGAAATGGTGGTATATGGCGCACACACACACAGGAGGAGGATCAGATTCAGGGTGGACCCAGGCCAAAATAATAAACAAAATGGTATATTTAGTAGCTAGATTACTTGCAAAAAAATAAAAAAATACAGATACCTTCCCTGATTGCCTAAACCAAAAACAGTGAATAAATTCCCTCTTCCCAAAATAAATGGCAGCCACGCCCCTATTATACACCCGATACACACGCGAGCGCAACCAGGCATTTATACAAAGCATCATATATATATATATTTTATTTTTGCATTTTCATTCATTTGTTTTACTCAGTAGCGCATATGATTTAAAATGTAGCGATTTACAATACTTCAAACAAAACATACTTAAGTAAAAGTAAAATCATAGATTTTAAAAATACCTTAAAAAGTACAAGTACTGTACACAAAAAAAAACTACTCAATTACAGTAATGCGAGTAAATGAAATTAGTTACTTTCCACCTCTGCAGACTGGAGATGGGAATCAACCCCTCGACCCTAAACGTACAAGGCCACCAATGCTAACACATGTACACTAAGTACATCCCCAATTATTTATTTATTTATTTATTTATTCATGATGATGTAATATAAGATGTAATATAATATAATATAATATGGGAGCTGCCAAAAAACCAACAACTATATATCAGACAAAAACTTTTTTTTTTTTTTTGCATTTAATTGTTAATGGATTTGAAAAAAAAAAAAAACATCTTAAGAAACATCTGGCAACCTCAGAGGTGTGAGCTCCACATGGGTCATCTAGAAAATGTACAAAAGAGTGTTACATTATGTTGCACACATAAACCAGAGCAAAAAGGGGGCACTAATGGGTTCACAAACAACCTATTAAATCACCTAATATTTGGGTTTAAAAAAACGTCCCACTTCATCAACACAAAATAAAAAAAGGCAAGTACCTTCAGACAACTCCTTAAGTACATAGGAAACTACTAATTGAAAACATCACTCAAATGGCAAATTACTTATTACAAAGGATCAGGTCTCGATTTTAGAATAAGCGCTGGTGATGATGGGAATAATTTAAAAAAGAAATTAAAGGGGAAATGGTTAGTCAAATATTATTGCTTGTGTATTAAGTTCATCAGACAAATATTTGCACCTCTTGTCAGAATGAAAAGACATTATGCACAGCATTGTTAGCTTGCTGGCTGGCTGCCTTGGATAATCCTAGCTCTTAGTGTAGAAATATATAGTGTACAGTAGCTACAGCTCACGTCATTATTAGCTTCATAACTAGCAATTTTCAGGAAAAGATTCCAAGACTGAAGATCAATGTTAGGGCCAGGTTTAAGGTTTGTACTCTTGCTTCTAAGATCGATGGAAGTACTCTTGTACTCTTGTTGTCGGTCTTTCGGCTGCCCCCGGAAAGGGGTCGCCACAGTAGACCATCCAGTCCGCACACAAGCTTGGCACAGGGTTTATGCCAGATTCCATTCCTGACGCAGCCCTCCCATTTTTATCCAGGCTTGGGACCGACATTGGCTGCGGCTGGGGTTTGGGCCTTGGGTGGGAATTTAACTCAAGCCTTTCGCATGGCAAGCGAGAAACCTACCAATGAACCACCAATGCCCTCTCGTTCCACTGGTCCATTCGGGGTCGAACCCGTGACCTAGAGCACCATGCTCTAACCAGCTGAGCTAACCTGCCAAGACGCTCTTGTTCTTTTGTACTTGTATAAAAGTTTCATAAAAATTAGGATAGACATTTTCTCAAGATGTCGGTATGATGGATTAGTGGTTATCCCTGTCGTCTTGTACCTCCACACCACTCCTCTCGATTCCTGCCTGAAGGTCTGTGTGTGGAGTTTGGGGAGTGGTGGATTTGAAATGGTCATACAGCCAGAGCATAATATTTGCTTACAGTATACAATATACTAATTAAATACTGATTCTGTTTTAATATGAGGATATACTGTAACAGGTAACAAGAGAACCATATACGGTAGCTGTACTGAATATTGAATGTACTGAACAGGATATCTGTATCGTATACAGTATTTAGCATGTTACCTCAACAAGTATGCATATCAGAAATGTGCATACTTATCAGAAATATCTCCGGTGTGAAGCACGTGACACAATTATAATAATAAAAAAAGAGATTTGTAATAAATATGAAATATAGATGAAGCTCCTGTGCTATTTTTGAGTCCGTCTCAGATGCAGCAAGCCATCAAGCTGCTCATGTGATCATAGTAACAGGACGGGATAAAAGCATTCAGCACTGAATATTTTATACTCCGGAAAGAACAAAAATACTACAAGAGTGTCTGGATCCCAGCAGGTTCAGGACTGCTTATATAAACGCACGACATGGAGCTTCAAATTATGGCCGTAAATCCTACAGTACAGTATGCGATGCGCTATAGGGGGCGGTTTAGTCTAGGTATTAATTATATCCTTCACCATTTCTATTCCTTAAAGTATCCAACGTTTTTGACAAGACTGACAACATCTTCCTCACAAAGCTTCGATTCCCAACTTTACTTTTTACGGCAGTTGTAAAGAAACCTGCTGAGACCATGATTCCCGTGCTGCCTGCGTAGCCGGGCTCTGCCGCGTTTCGTAAATATGGATGAACTCGGATGAGAACGGTGCTGTCAGTTTGATCTCGCTTTGTTGTTGCTGGCAGCCGCAAGTCTGAAATCAAAGGCTTGAACTTGTGTACCTGATCACCTGCATTTCACCCCCCAAGCGAATTTACATATCTACAAACTCTCAGGGAGAGATTTCTCAAATCCAAGTGCATGCTGCATGACTTTTTATTTTTATTTTTTTTATTGCAGCTCATTAAAACCTGCTTCACAAACAACCACTCAAGAACTTTGTGGCCCTGATATACTGTATCAGGCAGAGGATAAAGGGTGATAAATAACTTTAGATGGTCTAAAAAACATGTTGATCAATAGGACATGGTGACTTTTAATGACCCCCTTTAAAATTCACTGATGTGGCAAAGGAATAGAGAACTTTTAACATCAAACTGTCACAGTACTCCTCCTCCTACTACTACTACAAGTTACTACTGTAGTCATTACTACTACTATATAAATTGTATTTGTACTGTTATTACTACTGCTACAACGAGTAATATTACTTCCACTGCTAATATAAGTACTTCTAATGATACTACAAGTAATAGTACTTTTACTGCTATTATGACTATTACAACTAATAAAAGTAAAAGTTTTTCTAATGCTATCCCCAGGAACCTCAATAATCCAACTAGGGACTATGCTTGGACCTCAGGTGAACATTCACACAATTAGGAGCAATTTGGAAATGCCAATTAGCCTAATCTGCATGTCTTTGGACTGTAGGAGGAAACCAGAGAACCCAGAGTAAACCCACTAAGCACGGGGAGAACATGTAACCTCCATGTTCTCCCTAACCATTACACTACTGTGCCGCCGCTACTATTACTACCGCAAATAATCGTACTTCTACTGCTACTATGACTACTACTATGTCTATTAAAAGTAATATTTTTTTTACTGTAATTTGAACTACCAAAAGTAATAGCACTGCTACTACTATAACTACTATATTAACTTATAAGTAATTATGTTTCCAATTTTAAGTAAACAGAACTATCAGTTTTTGAGTTTGTTGAACTCATTCATATAAATCATTCTTTACTTGCATTATTGAGTAGCCTAACTCATACTATTTAATAGCAATTATCTTTTTTTTTAGTTGTTACAAAGCAAATAAATTCTTCTTGGTTTTTCGGTTGCTCCCGGCAACGGGTTGCCACAGCAGACAATCCGGTCCGCACACAAGCTTGACATAGGTTTTTACACCAGATGCCCTTCCTGACGCAACCCTCCCATTTTATCTGGGCTTGGGACAGGCACTTCTTCCAATTGTTGGGAATCGAACCCGGGCCTTTGGCATAGCAGGCGAAACACCTCCCACTGAGCCACCAGTGCTCTATCGCCCTGATGACGTCATGCACAAAGTCACTAGTCTGAAAGATTTTAAGTTGGTGGAACTTTAAGGTGACAGTTACTGTTACTTAAGTACTTACAGTTACTTAAAATATCAAATTTGTTCAGATAACTTAAAAAAAGTCTCATTTCTACAACCTCATAAATACCAAAAAGTTCTAAATACTCATCAAGGTCTATTAATTTGAACTAATTGCAATTATTAAAGTTAATACTCAATATGTTTAATTATTTTCAGCATACGGGTTTACAGTGTACTAGATGTACAGTAATAGTACTTTTACTATTATTACAGTATGATTACTGCTAAAAGTAGTTCTCCTGCTATTACTACTGTACTACTACTACTATAAGTAATAGTCCTTCTACTGCTATTATGATCACTACTACACAGTACTAGTTATTATTACTACAACACAATCGTATTTATACTGCTATTACTACTGCTCCTAATAATAATAATTATGATTAATAATACTTTCTTTGCTATTATGAGTACTACAAGTAATCTTACAAGTAATATTACTTCTACTGCTATTCCTACTGCTACAAGTAATATTACTTCTACTGCTATCTGTACTCAAAAGGAATAGCACTGCTAATACTATAACTACTAATATTACAAGTAATATAACTTCTACTGTCATTGTGACAACTACTTCTATTATTAGCAGCAATAATAATAGTAATAGTACTTCTATTACAACAGGTAAAAGTACTTCTACTGCTATTGTGACTACTACAACTACTACTACTACTAAAAGTAATAGAGCTTCTACTACTACTACTATTATTATTTTTATTATTATTTTTTAATAATAATAATTATTATTATTATTACTATTATTATTATTATTACTACCACTACTATGGGTAATAGTACTTCTCCTTCCGTTACTCCTACTACAAGTACTAGAACTTCTGCTGCTCACAGTAGAAACACTTGTCACTGTATTTAAGTCTAGGCTGAAAACGTATTTAGTGAGGCCAGCCGTCTGTGAATAGACTTGTCTTAAAATGTGCAGATCTGGGAGACTCATGGATGTCGAGTGTTATGGTGAACTGGTATGTTTGGATGCTGTCTTCCTGCACACTCATCGATCATTCAGGTCTGTTGACAGTGATGTGACTGGTTGTTTTACTTCCCAGAGAGCCCTCATGTCTGTGTTTCCTTCCGGCTCTCGCTTTTAGTTAAGCTGTCATAGTCATGCCGGAGTCCCTGCTTGCACTCTGCACTAAATATACGTTCATCTTGTCTGTTATGAGACTGTTAGTATATCTAACTCCTTTCTCTCTCCCTTTCTGTAGCGCTACACATGGCACTCCTGAGTTGTCAGCACTCCCCACGCATCCGGACCTGTCTGACTCATCCTGGTGCCTCGCTACTGCTTGAAGTTCTCACCGCGTTCTTATCGTTGTGGCTCGCTGCTGAGGATGGCTCTGTGTGGTCTGCTTGGGATGAGTGTGGTGACTGGGGACGGATCCGCTTGACCATGAAGACGGTGTTTTGACTCGGCTGATGCACACAGATGTTCTCTGATGGCTTGTGAATGCAATCGCTCAATAGTTTAGGAAATTCCCACAAACAGTTTTGTACCCAAGCCTCCAATAATGAAAACAGACTTCATAATAACTTAAACACCTCTCCGGTTAAACTGAACTTCCAGCTTCCTAACACACAGCAGATCAATTCCTGTTGCATAGAAAATGGTTTCTGCTGTATGTTGATTGAGTCTGGTTCATCTCAAGATTTCTTCCTGATGTCACCTCAGGGTGTTTTTCCTTACCACCATCGCCCCTGGTTTACTCATCGGGGCAAACTGCTACAGTACTGTAATTATAAGTTATAATACACTTTTTCAACTTATTTCCATTTTTTTTTTATTCTGTAAAGCTATTGTTAATGGATCTCATCAAATTGCTACTGCGATTGGCTCCATATCCACCTTGAACCTGATCGGGATAAACTCGTTACCAAAAACGAACAAACAAAGATTCCATGTGAAATGGAAATGGGAGGTATGCATGAGGTGTCAAACCATGTGTAAAAGCATAGGAACTGCTTAGCGACAAAGGGAATGATTCGGAGATTCTGTGATATGAATGATGAAAGAGATGAGACTTCACAGAGGCACTGTGAAAGTGAACTCCAAAGCTTGGATACAATGAAATGAAAGGCAGTCTGCAGCCAGAGACCACGGGTGACCTGGAATTAAAGGGCATTAACAAACCGCTGGGGGTTTAATGGCCTAATAGTTCACCTAGGTAACACTGGGTACAGTCAGGGGTAAGGCTTTAAGAGAGAAAAGCAGGATTTTGTATTGAATACAGCAGGCGATGAGTAATCAGGGTAATCGAAAGGGAAGGAGTGAGATGTTGGCAGATGTGAGAACTCTAGCTGCTGAATTCTGAATAGGCTGAAGTCATGCAAATTAACGTATGGAGGTGGGAAAAAAAGCAGTATTGGTGATGGAACTGAAATGGGAGTTAAAGGTAGGTAAGGAGTCAGAGATGATCCCGTGGTCCTGAGCAGTTTCAGGCGTTTGACAATCAGACAACCTCATGAATGTCAGTGCAGAGAGTGCCGAGATGGCAGTGATTTGATTACAGGTTTGATTTGAAATTGATTAGTGGAACAGATGTTTTATCTGTATCTAGCTGAATTAGTTTGCATTCACAGCCTGAGATCATGCATGAAGGTTAATAAGGAAGGGCGCGACATGACGCCGTTGGATCCGGTGAGTGCTTTGATGCTTTGATGGAGAAGGAATCGGCAAAGAAAAATATGAGTAATTGATCTGAAAAGGACTAAAACTATTAACAAGACAGCTATCTCTATACTGTACATAAAGTTATAGGTTGTGTTTAATCTTATAAATTCAATTCAGTTGAATTGAATTAAATTTTATTAGCATTTTATTAACTTTTAACAGTTTTAACAGTTGTCCTTGTCGCAAAGCAGAATAATTAACTATATTCTACATTCTACTGTACATTTAAAGACATTCTTCCCATTATATATACACAACATACTGGAAGAATAATTAAGTTTAATTATTATTATTAGAAAGTTACAGTGATTTCATTTTTTTTCTGTTATTGAAATGATTCTTTAAAAATGTAGCATATGTAAACATATGAATCATTTCTATATTGAACATGTATACTGTATTCATGAGAACAAACACTATTAGCTACTGAACATAGAACATCAAAAAATATTAAATAACCTTTGTAAACAATGTAGTTGTTAATAATTAATAATATAATGTATAGTATATATACATGAGCAACTATATAATTAATTATAGTATAAAGTACATCCAAAATATAATATTCGTGCTGATTTTAGTTTATGCAACATGGAAGTGAGTAAAAATTTCAAATAGTCAATTTCAGGTCTTTTAGAGGGATGATTTTGTACTGTATGTTCCACAAAAAATGGCCATTTTTCAGCATTCAAACAATAATAATGTAAAATGAAAATTATTTCATATTTTAGTATTGATACTAAAATGGGTTTAATTGACAATTAAGATCATCGAAAGATGTGAATTCGAAAAAGGTTAGGGACGCTACATAGAAGAGCATGAAATTATTTATTTAGCAAATGTGTTTTTTTTTTTTATTTCATAAAAATGCATATGTGTGTATGCATATTTAGAAACAATGAAGCATGGATGAGAAGATAATAAGTATTAAGTGTTGTGAAAAATGGTGTCATTTGATCCTATCTGAAAATTCACTTTTTCACACATTTTAGCACCGATACCATGTTTTGGCCGATAGTTTGGTCTCAAAATGTTGTTTATTATAAATCTTAAGGGTAAACCAGTTAAGGCGTGAAATGCATGCAATTAAGCAAGTAAGGCAGTATCAAGTGACTTTAAATTAATTTAATTAGACTAGTCTGAAAGAAAAAAAAGTATTTTTATGGAAGAAAGGACAAAAGAGAATATAACTGCTGCTGTACCTTTATCAGAGCGGATAAGATCAAAGAAGAGGAAACAGACGACTGTGGTAGCGTACAGTGTGCACTAGAGCATGTGTAATGGTTTGTGTGTAATAAGGCATGTGCATATTCTCTAGCAGAATAGTTAAGGCATGTCGAACTTCACTGCTCTGTGCAGAATCTGTCTGCTCTGCCTTCATCAGGACAGAAAATTAGGTTCATTAGAGTCCAAGTTTGTGCCTGATTAGTTAGCAAGAAATCATGAAGCAAGTGCTGAACCCTTATAGCTCTCTCTCTCTCTCTCTCTCAGTTCTTATCTGACTTTTAATTCTGCTTGTACTTTCCTTCTTAAAGACATTTGTCACCCCATGCGTGACTTTTTGAAATTTAAATTGGTATAATTTGTTTTATATTTGACACCTTCGACCATTTTAAGTCAAACCCTGTAATGGTCAGATTTGATAAAAAAAAAAAAAAAAGCCAAAGTTGGTCCATTTTATTGGTTTCCAATCAATTTACTTTTCACTTTACGGTTCTTTTTTTTTTTTTTACTCTTTCTCAATGTTGCTGCACTATTTCAACATTAAACATAGAACCAGTGGGGTAGATATAATCTCGGCCAACTCTACCTTCAACATCAGATGTACTGTAAAAGGACTGCCACACAAACACTGCATACTTTATTTCGATTTTAGTCCATTCACTGTGATGCTGAGCGTTAGTTTTAAGTTAATCACGGCCGCATATATAATGAATATTTTGTTGGGCACACCAAATCCTTTAGATGTACACTTAGATTCTTACTCTAGCTGTCATCAAATTACATTAATCCTTCACAATCTTCGTAATCCTACGAATCCTATTGTAATCCTTACAATATTCGTAATATTCGTAATATTTTATAAACAGATAATGTTGGATGCGTACATGTACTGTACACATGTGCCACTGTACAACTGTGTGTGTTTGTGCGAGTTACAAATTCAGCTATAAGATACGAGCTACATACTTTATTAACTTAACTTTTATCAGCGACTGTTATTACTTGATCTGTAAAACTTTAAATACAACTTTATGTTATAGTGATACAGTGGTAACTGTACCTCATCATACAAATTTATTCCGTTTTAAGTTCTTAAGGCAAAAATGTATATTGCAAAATACATTTTCCCATAGGAAATAATGTAACTTCAGATAATCCGTTCCAGCCACCCAAAAATATTAGCAATATTACCAATTTTCAACACTATAATTATATATTTTTTTGCATATAAAAATGATCAAAAAATTTTGGAAAAGACATGTACTGTAAATTAAGCAATATCTAAAGTAAATAGATGCAAACCACACTTTTGTTTCCTCTTGGCACCAGCTGCTTTAAAAACTAAAGTGAAAGTCCCTTCCTTTTCTTCTTGCTACCGTCCTTGATATCCCAAGTGATATTCTTGGGACCCATGGCAAATTTCTCGTAAAATTTCAGTTCTTAAGGTAAAAGTTCATTTATATGCCAAGGTACCACTGTATTAACTTTATTAGCTTATAACATTTTTTTAAACAATGCTTTCTAAAAGGAAACAAACAGCTTAACCAGTGCTTACAGCAGGATCTGCAACAAATGGTGTTTTTGTGTGCCGTTTTGTGGGCCAGCGTGTGGAATTGGGCCACGTTGTACACTGGCCCATTTTTCCCATTGACACAAATCCCACTGTAATCTAACATGTCAGGCCTGATTTAATAGGACTTACTGCATACACTGTGTGCCACCGGGTTTTAGAGTAGATTGGATTTTATAATTCCGCTACGTGACTAGCGGATGCTGTTCGACGCTGACAAAATAAAAGGACGAGCCATTTCTTAATCTGTCTTCTACAGGTCGAAGATAATTTAATTACTGATCCCTACCTTCTTTTTTAAACATTAACCCAACTTAATGGAGCTTTTATTTATAGCACATTATATTATTAAGTTCAGAGTATATGCCTATAAATAAAATCCTAACATACTGTAGCATAAGAAATGCTGATTTTATTTTATTTTATAGACTTGGTGAACATATTCTACTTGAACACTACCTATCATTGATTCTATAAAATTGTAGGGGTATTGTGGTTTTTGATTTGATTCAACAGAACAAATATTCATTGTTTGATTTGTCTCAAGCAGTTCAATAACTAGGAACAACAACAGTTCGCACACATTTGGGAACGCCAATCAGCCTAATCTGCATGTCTTTGGACTGTTGGAGGAAACCCACTGGGAGAACATGCAAACTCCACGCACACAGATCACGAGGTGGGAACCGAACCCAGAACCTGGTGGTGCTGGGCGACAGTGCTAACCACTAAGCCACTGTACCATTAAAAAAATACCAAAAGTCTCTAATAGACATTGAAATGCTGTGTAACTTGTGTTGTTGATATTTAAATGTCAGGATTTGTATAGTGTAATGTTTTTCTATGCCAAGCTTCTGCTCCAGTCCAACAGCTGGCTGTATTGCACCAACTCATGCTCAGATACAAAAACAAACAAACAAACAAACAAAAAGCAGTACTCTTGCAAAACCCGAGTATATGAACGCCCCGGCTTAAGAATTTTTGCCTTAAAAACTAAAATTTTGCTAGAAATTCGCCATATGGAGTATTTTCTGCATACAGGTAAATGATCCGAGCCGAATGAAATAAGTTGAGCGTACGTCCAGGAGCCATTCAAATCTTGTTTGCGTCAATGGAAAGCCTAGCGAAAATGTGTTTTTTTTTTTTTACATTTAGATTAAGTGAAGATGTAGCACCATGGGTCTCAATAGTGTTAGCAAGGACGGTGGCAAGAAGAAAACAGAGCCACTTTCAGTTACGTTTTTTAAAGCAGCCGGTGCCAAGAGGAATCAAAAATCAAGGTTAAGTGAGATTTAATTTCTATTTATATGTCTTTACTACATGTTTTTAATGCTTTCATATGCAAAAATATGATTATAATGCTGGAAATTGGCAATATTGGTAATATTTTTGGTTTGCCCTAACTTTTTATTTTTTAATTATTAACTAATATTTGCTTGTTCTTCTAAATATTAGTAAAAAGTATAAAATGATTCTGAATCTAAAATGGTTCCATCAATTCAAATAAGTGAATTGACCAACAAAAGGTTGTTTATGTTGCATAATCAATTCATCTCCTGAACATACTGTATTTTAATATCTAACGGTCTTTGCAGAGATTGAAAAAAATCTGTTCTGGCTGCACCGCTTTGTACTTTTCATCTTTCAAATCCATCCGACGGGGAGTAATGATCGGCAACCTCAATGACAACATCAATGACATAATGTTAGACTTTACTGTGTGGGAGAGAGAAAAAGAAAGAGAGAGAGATTACAGAACTGTCTGATATTTCTGTTTCATATAAATAAGTTGGGGAAATGCTCTTGGTGGTATTAATTACGTAGCGTTTTCGGTGTAGGATCCACTCTGGCGTGTAATGTGTTTGTTCAGTTCAGCAACAAATCCATATTGTGCCGTGTTCCACTTTTACACACAGGGTTTTAGAATTCAGATTGAATTTTTCTTCTTCTTCTTTTTATTTTTGCATGGTCAGATAAACCCCATTCAGCAAAATGTGTAATTCGGCGTGGCATGTGTTTCATTTCAAATCACACCTCTGGTGCTGAATATTACAGACTGGGGACAAATTAAAAGAAAATCGAAAGATATGATGGGTCTTGGTAATTCCGGAGTACGTTTGAAAAATGCAATTAGGACTAGTGAGGTGGTGTGGAACAGGTGGAATAGACGCGGCTTTGACGTGCAGAGCGCATGCTAAAAGGTGGGAATGGGAAAAGCAGAGAAAAGCTTCTTGGAACCTGCTGAATTGAGACTATTTATATAACGCTAACAAGTCTCACTGATTACCTTCTTTGATTAATAGCTACATTAGCACTACACGGTCTGAGTGTGTTTGTGGGTGTGTGTGTGTGAGAGTGAGAGGGAAATCCCAATGACCAGTCTGCATTACCGATGCCTGTGACACTGACATATTTGACCAAATCAATATGGAAAGGTTCATCATGTTCAATAACACTACATACAGTGTGTACAGACACTCACAAATCTCCCTATTGATCCATCCTCCTTTTCTCTCTTCCCTTCCCTTCCCTTTATTTTCTCTTTCCCACTACATAGCTTTATTCCAATGATCCCAGAGGAAGACAAGGTGATAAAACTAGCTGTTTTTTTTTTATTTTTTATTTGTTCCCTTTTTTCCACCGTCTGCTGACGCTCCAGGCTCCCTGAGGATATGTGTCCTGCTCTAGCACACAGGGATCATTTATATCAGCTGTAATGAGGCAAAGACCAGCACATATCATGGTTCTTCATAAGCTGTGCAATACACATACGTATATACATGTACAGTACAGTACATGTACGTACTTGATTTTGAAACAAATAAACTTTGAAATACTTTAAGATACAACAATTTATAATCAGCATTTATTTGTAGTAAAAGAGACTTAGACAGACAGATAGAGAGAGAGAAAGAGAGGGAAGGAAAGCGAGTGCGAGCGAGAGAGAGAGAGATGCACTTAGTGGGCTATAAATACTTAACGCAAGGAAAACAGTAATCCATGTTTCATACCAATAGCATGCCTTCTCATAAAACATGAAAGCCGTCTTTTCCGAAAAACCACCAAACCACAGATGTCCAAATCTCGACAATGTCACGACAAATATTTTAAACGTGTCAAGGGGAGCAACGTCAGAAACGATGACAGCGAATGAGACTTACAAATACAGAAATGTTGCCTGAGGGAAGAGAGAATAGTGACTTCACGCTGAGTCCCAATGACGGACCAAGTCACACTGGGTTTATTGCAGCAGAGTACAAGAATCACAAAAATGGAAAAGCAAGCAAGCAAGCATTACCAAACCAAACCCGAACCCCCACCCCCCACCCCCCCAAAACTTGTGCACAATGTGAAGTCCTCATGCTGCCTGAACCGCTTACTCACTCACTGACTCGTCGTCTGTTTACCCTTTATACAGAGATGTGAGGGCCTGAAGCCTATTCCAAACAGACTTAGAGTACGAGGCGGGGTACACCTTGGACGGGGTGCCAATCTATCGCAGGGCACACACACACACATTCACACACAATGGCCAATTTGGGAACACCAATTAGCCTAAGCTGCATGTGTTTGGCCTGTGGGAGGAAACCGGAGTACCCGGAGGAAACTCACCAAGTATGGGGAGAACATGTAAACTCCATGCACACAGAGATGGGGATCAAACCTGGCCAGGAATCGAGTCTGGAACCTGGACTTGCACCTCCAGGATTTGGGTTTGATTCCCTTTTTGGGTCCGTGTGCATGGAGTTTGCATGTTCCCAAATTGCGTTCCCAAATTGCCCATAGTGTGTGAATGTTGACTGGAGGTCCTACCACAGTCATAGAAATTGGATTGAACACACTGGTCACCACTGGTCCCCATAATCCCTACACTCAGAAAAACGAACAAGGCAGGTTGTGCATTTTACATAATATAATTACTTTCAGTTTACTCATAATAATCGTATTTGTTGATTTAAAATGTTTTTTTTTTTCGATTAAGGTTAACGTAATTTTGTCTCAACTTGACCCTACACACTCCTTATACGTTGTCTAATCACGAACCATTCACGTTAAGTCAACATTTCATACATACAGCAGGGGGCAGTAGCGAGACGCCAACCGTCATGAACCGCTAATGAAACAGAAGAGCAAAACGCATCAAACTACACCTGCGCGAAGTTAATGGACTCTGTCCGTTTTGATCGAGGGAGGTCAACACCCGAAAAAGGTAAGATTTTTCCTCAGATATTTGTTTTTTTTTTTTATTTAATTTTATTTATATAATTAGTATTTAACTTTGGCCTGCTTCTGTAGTTTTAGAGAGGCCTAGTGTTTTAGACTGAAGTTAGCCAGCTAACGGATTTAGCCACGTGTCACAGGTCGGTCCACTGCATATCTTTCCATTATTTGGCGAAAAGTATATAAGTAGATAAGTATATATAGCAAAAGTAACGGTACCGGTGGGCTCTTCAGAATATCACAATATCTTATAATTTTTTAGCCTTCAAAAATTATAAGATAAAGCTGCTATTAGATGGCCTCAGATCACCGGTGTACTTAGGAAAGTGTTTTCAAGTTTGTGAGAAATCAGTGTGGACCAAAAGTTAGTGATCAAATACTAAACAACATTTACAGGGAAAAATCTCTCTTGGCTCTTTGGAATTCTGTAATAGTCTTGTGATTTCATTTTTGCTTTTTTTGTGTGTAACAATAGGCTACATATGGCCATGCTGCAGAGAGGATCTTGAACATGTATTTGGCATCTACAGCATCGATGTTGAAGGAGGTGATGCCACGACCCCTCTAGTTGTTGAAGTGCTTCACGACTTGGGAGACATTGCTACTTCATGTGTGCTCTTAATGGGTGTAATATATGCAATGAACCTCTGCAGAGGATCTTCCTCCAGCTGGATGCTACCAGACTTTCACCAAAGGTACAAATGCTTAAAAACAAACTTTGAGTAAACCAACACCGAGCACTACATTACGGCCTTTTTTTTGTACTTATTGAAAATGTTTGGACGTTCTGTTTTGGATGCAATATATTTAGACTTTGCAGAAACTTGGGGGAAAATTGATAGCAAAAAATAGGGTAAATTGTTAATTTTGTTAATATGGTAAATTAAATAATGTTTAACACAATTTTCCTCCCTCATTAAATGTGTCAAAGTTGACAGAAGTGTTGGAAAAGAAAAACTAAAAAAAAAAAAAAAAGAATGTTACATATTGTGTAAAGTATGTCTTTTGTATTGTTGGACCATTATATTCTCAATTTCTCGATTTCTGTGCTGCATTTCAAACAGTGCCAATTCTTATTAAAATACTTGTGACAGTAATCTGTTTTGAATAAAGACCCTTACAAATGTTAGTTGAGTTTAACTGTGGAACATGTTGACAAGAAAAAATTAATTAAACCCAACATTTTATTTTTTTTAGTGTGTGAATTAGATTGTTAGTGTTTTATGAAAGTATGGTACCTGTTATAATTTGTTCCCCAATAAAAAAGGATGTATTACATATTTACTGCCTCTGGAGTTGTCTTTAAGAGTCACTAAAGCATGGGAAAATAGAGCTGGTATACATTATTGTATAACATCTAGTTGTAGTAACATAAGTAGCACTAAGAACTTGTTAGACTTGTCAATAATAATGGAGTATCATTGACATAATTAAATTACATTACAATTACACAATTGATTGCTATTACAGTAAATGATAAAGATTATGCTAAGTAAACCTGATTCTTTCACACAAGTTTAACATGAATGAAAAATGTTGGTTTAGCAGACAAAAATTGTGTAATTTGGCCACAGTTTGATGATGTGGGACCGATGTACACATTAAGATCAAGTAAATTCAAAGGATTATTTTTTTCAGTGTAGTTGTACTACATAGGTTCCTAGATGGATGGCTGGATGTACCGTATGGAAGATTATAGATACTACAGTATGTGTGAATGTGCGAGTGTCACGTGCGTGGTTGCTCATATACCATTCACCTCATGGTAAAAAAATAAAAAATAAAAAAAAAGGCCTCCAGTGTCCTGCTGTGTCAGGCTTTAGCAACTTAGTGGACACGATGTTCTGGGATCTATTTCTCCTCTCTTCATAACTGAATGAAGTGTGTCTGACTCGCCATGCCTCGTTCACAAGCTTTCCCAGCAGAGGAAAAGATGCTCGCTTTTGCCAGCCGAGAAAAAAAGGAACATCCTCCACCTTGCTACGTTAAGGCTTTGGTGTTATCGTGCAGGCAGCTGGTGTAGAGCGTGTGGAGGAAAGCAAGGCAGACATGGACGACAGAGAGAAAGCCGATGGGAGGCGGGAGAAGGAGAGAGCGCGAGTGAGAGAAAGAGAGAGAGAGAGATGTAATGAAAAGCAGAAATAGGAATGATCACTCTGGATGACCTGCTAACGCTACTATTTTTAAAGGCCTGCAAGAAATGTCAAGGCAGCCCTAGAGAGCCATGCTGATTAATGAAGAAAGTGCTGCACACTCTCTCTCTCACACACACACTCTCTCCCTCACACACAGACACGCACACAAGCATCCTCTCATTCACTTACGTACTTGAGACACACTGGATCTAATTTTGCTCGCTTTTGCCTCGAAGCTTGTTGAGCAGGTCTGTGTTTAGTAGGTCTGAGGTGAACTGATGGGGAAGAAATTGTGCTACTGTTAATAATAAACTTTTTCGTGTATGTGTGTCACCTTTCATAAAAAAGGAACGCCGCACAAATTGGCTGAATAGAGAATAAAAGGCATATGCTGTGCTTTCTGTCATTTATTGCTTCAATTATTGATGTTGGAAGCTGCATACAATAAAGCTGTGGCTTTTTTCTTCATATTTAAGAATATAATAAATAAATAAATAAAACAACAAAGCTTATAAGCAGTTAAGGGCAATCTAAGGGGCATGCATAGCTGTTGTTTCACTTTGCATGAAAGCATTTCATAAGACATGGCACAAGAATATAAAAACACAAATACCACGCTAGAACACGCGGCGTCAAGCGACAACAGCACAAAAGCATGACAATAAGACAATCGGGAAGTTAAGCAGTGACACTAATTGGATGAAACAGGAAGCAGGAGACAAACTCATGTGACATGCACAGACAGGCTGATGGGTAAAGTAGTTCCCCTACCATTCAGCACTACCATGACAGATCAAATCAGGGCTAGATGTTGATTAAGGATCCGCATTTGATTCCTGCCTCGGTGTCTGTGTGCATGGGGTTTGCATGTTCTCCCCGTGTTTGCTGGGTTTCCTCCGGGTTCTCCGGTTTCCGCCCACAGTCCAAAGACATGCAGGTTAGGTTAACTGGCATTCCCAAATTGCCCGCAATGTGTGAATAGGTGTGTTGGTGTTCTGCGTCTTCTGGGATAGGCTCCAGGCCCCCCGTGACCCTGTATACACGATTAAGCGGTATAGATGATACTGAATGAGTGAGTACATTTCTTTATTTCTACAATCTTTCTGACAACCCTTCCAGCTTCAAGACAAATCATAAGTTCATATTACTTAGCATGGCACTGTGGCTTAGTTGGTTAAAGCGCCTGTCTAGTAAACAGGAGAACCTGGGTTCGAATCCCAGCAGCGCCTTGCAAAATTTTTATTCTCAATAGGAGCCTTTTTGGGGCAGTGGTGGCTCAGAGGGCACTGAGTTACTGATCGGAAGATCGGCAGTTCGATTCCCAGCTAGGCCAGGTTGCCATTGTTGGGCCCTTGAGCAAGGCCCTTAACCCTTGCCCCTCCAGTGGCGCTGTACCATGGCTGACGCTGCGCTCTGACCCCAGGTACGCTGGGATATGTGAAGAAGGAATTTCACTGTGCTGTAATGTATATGTGACAAAGAAGGCTTGACTTTACTAGTATGGACATGTAACAACATACAGTAATAGACTAAATTACAGATACAAATAAAAAAATACAGATTTTATCTAACAAAGAAAACTGTATAATCAATGATATGGGGACTCTTTCACTATTTCTTGTATTTTGTTTTTGTAATCTAAAAGTGTTCAACCATAAGAAGGTCTTCAAATCAGGGGACTTTGCATTTTTTGGTTTCTCAACCTCAAAACAAACTATGTTTTTTATAGTATTTTGCCATTTTTTGCCATTCTAATGAGTTTTTTTGCACAAATAAGGGTAAAAAAAAAAAAAATTGGCTATGTCCCTTCTCCATTTTTGTAATGATCAGAGCTTAAACAAGCTAATTAGATTCCTCCCCTATTGTGACCTCATACATTACCAGCCAAAACGTGGACACAAGTTTGACTTTATTTTCTGCATTCTTGATCAGCGATAGATTTTCGAAACTATGAAATAACACATACTGTATGGCATTAGGTTATTATGTAACAACAACAGTAACAGACAGTTGTTATTTTAAGACATTAAGGTCAGCTGTTGTGGAACAGTTCTTGCAAGAACAATACTGTCAAAAAAATGCATCACATTACAAAACCCATCAAGCTCCATGATGAAACTGGCTCTCATGAAGACCTTCGCAGGAAAGCAAGACCAAAACTTACCTTTGCTGCAGAGGAGAAGTTCATTTACCAGTTCATTTACTGAGTCACCAGCCTCAGAAATCACCAATTAACAGACAGCAGCTCGACCATAGAGAAAGTTGCTGCTCAAGCAAGGCCGTACTCAGCAATAGCTCTTTTATACAGATCCTAATCTGGTGCATTTGGAGGATTGAAACCAGGGGAGTTTGTGGTATACTGTAAATATATTATCTGAGGGGTATTTCATTCATTCATTCATTTTCTATGACACTTGGGATCCTGGAGCATGAGACAAGATACACCCTGGATAGAAAGTCAATCCATTACAGTGGTACTCATACACTATGAGTAGTCATGCACGCACTCATACACTATGACCAGGCAACGTGAATGAACCTACTGTATTCTGCATGTCTTTGGATTTTGAGAGGAAACCGGAGTACCCGTCCAAGGAAACCCACCAAGCGCAGGGAGAACATGCACACAGACCAAAGGCAGGAATCGAACCCTCAACATGGAATTGCGAGATCACAATGCTAACCACTACGGCGCCTTGAGAATTTGTTAAAGAAACAGTAAAATATGGGGACCTGTAAGGACAAGTGAAAAATAAAGGCTGGTTCGGGAATGGCTGTGTTGGTGCCATTCATGTTGAACCACTGTGTTGTTGGCGTGAAAGCATGCACCCATGGTATTGAACTAAAAACAATTCTCATTTTATATACTGCAAAGTGCGAATACTAAATACCACCATTCTAGTGTGGCTAACTGATTAAGTGGCTAAGTAGTTAAGTGAATAATTAAGTGGTTTAATTAATAATTAAGCTTGTACATCAGGCCAACCCACGTAATGACTTCTTTTCACATCTTCCGATAAACAACAATCGAAAAAAAGGGAAATCATTACTTTTTAATTTACACTGGCACTGAGATGTTAAGAATGCTGACAGTCTCGCGCAGCCGCTGGGCTTAACTATTATTTCTTACTAAATTAAGTTTTTTAAGTGTCTCTGCTTTCTTTATCCCTGATGTTTCACAGATTAACCACATGTACTTGTGCTACAATCACCATTATCAGATAGCCGGTAATGAACACCGTGCTGAGTGCACATACCTGCGTCTTCTCTCTCCAGCACGTAGTCATTACAAGCCCTGGGTGATAACCAAGGTACAGAAAAAGGGGCACGCTATTTACAATAAATCAATAATTTAAATCCCGGCTCAGTCTGATGTTGCTGTGTACTGTGTAGACTCGTCTTGTGGGGGCAGGCATGTGGATGAGTCAGCGCTTAGGTCAGCACCAAGCAAGATAAAGGAGACGGGAGTGTATCATTAGAGAAGCAATGCACAGTGATAAAAGATCAGACGGTATTACATACAGTATGCAGTTGTGACTCATCTACTAAGGAACAGCAGTCTCAGGGATCTGACGGTGTTTGCTAATATGGACGGAGATTTTGTCAAGTGGATCGGTATGCTTTACGTTGTATATTCGTGTCAAAGGTGTATAAGACTCAATTTGTCTGACTTAAGAACAAATCCGACTTATGAACGTGTTTTTGGAACGGAACTCGTTTGTAAGTCGGGGACAAACTTTATATCTGTATGATGTTGTCGCAGCATCACATAAAACTGGCTAGTAACTGCTCATAACTTCACTTTTGATTTCATTTATGGTGCAAGGTTTCAGAATTTAATGAAACTTTACAGAAAGTCTGGTCTGGTTAAGTCAAGCACAGACAAAACCTTTTTTGTTTTTATTTATATAGATATAGTCTAAACAATGAACCCCACAATTTATCATATATTGCATACAATTGTACAGTATGCTTTTCTATTTCTGGACCATGCTATGCCTAAATGAATCTTGTCACCCATTTAGGTATTTTTCTTCTAACCATTTGCACATCTTTTGTGCAGTATTTATAATAATCAAATGAATCATATGATTTAAACACATCGTGCACAATATGAGGAGATTAAGGCATCGTTTCAGATACTTATGCTCCCACCTTTTAAATCCGTCCACTCTAAATGTTCCAGGCACCTGTTCAAGGATCCAGAGCCAGCAAGAGTAGTCACGATCTCACGCTCTCTCTCTCTCTCTCTCTCTCTCTCACTCTCTCTCTCTCTGGCACCCCGCCTCGTAGGTGGATGTGAAGTTCGCACCAACTTAATCCGCTGTCTGTATAAAGCCCTATACATTTTGCATTCAAATATAGCTCTTATTCTGTACTATTTGGCATTTTACACTTATTAAAACCTGTCTATAACTGAAAGCAGTATCTATATCTAATATGTAATGGACAGCCTTGCGTTAAGAATATTCCTCGATGGATTATTACTGTGAGGACTTCATCTAAATCTCACTCTTGGTATAAAAACATATTTACCTGCGAAGTGTATTGAACATGCTCACTAACGCGTAACACACCCCACAGCTTTGTGTTCCTGAGCCAGCTGTCTCTAATGGAGAGTACCTTGCACATTAACCCCCCAGACGGCTGGGTTTCATTCAGGAGGGCGCGTGCCAGCCGAGACACCTTGGTTATGCAATATGCATGATTCAAAAACAGCAGGTGAATGCAGCCATGAAAGATTGTGTGTGTGTGTATGTGTGTGTGTGTGTGTGTGTGGTTCTAATGACAGGACGACAGCACATGTGATAACATGCAACGTGAGCAAATCCTGACATCATCGTTGCACCGTGACCCATGAGGAAACCGCACCGGTGCACACTCAGTCCACCACGTGCCAACACACGCAACGCAATCTTTCTCTGTCAGGAATGAGGAGTGGGAGCAAAATCCAATCACATACAGTACGATCACAACAACAGACACATTGCGCAATTAAAGAAAAAGACAATTTTGCACCGCTGGAAAGTTTTTGCAATCAACAGAAAGTGTCAAAGGTGTAATTAACACAACCACTATTAAGTTTGTGTGTGTGTTTGTGTTTGTGCAGAATGGTAACAGTAGCCAAGAGTAATTGCAGAGAGAAGATAAAGTCAGTCAAAACACAAGAAATTTCCATCTTAAAAATTAAATTATCTTCCATTGTGTGTGAGGTGACGAGCATTCAGACGTTTAACGCAGACTGCAAACTGTGCTTAGTTTTAAAAAAAAAAAAAAACAAGAGGAAGAACTACAGCATCGTCCTACAATACAATCTACTGTAATCTAATAAAACACCTCATGATGGTTAAACAGTATCTAATGTTTTGGAAACGGATCTGATTAGCCTCATGTTTGTTGAGCTGCAACAACACGATTAAGGTGTGATGTTCAAATCTCATGCATTGGGTTTTCCCAAACCTTCCCCCCATACAGTAGTGCCTTTTTGTTTTTTTGGATACAAACATAATTTTTTCATATTTTGCTTCCAAAGGGCCTGACTTTCTTGTATTTTTAATGTAGTCTTGAGAAATAGTTCTCCAGGTTTTTGGCTCTCATTTTCAGTCCAGTCACTGTACCTGACCAGGTTTCAGAGAAAGGATTTTTGTTTGTTAAGTCACACAGTGACCTATAAATTATTTAAGCATAAAAAAAACTATGAAACATTAACCAGTGAGAAACTGGTGCAGATGATGACAGATGATCAGACCAGTGATTAGTACACTGGTGATGCTGAATGCTGAGTGGTTGGAACAGACGAGAGGGGAAATGAGGCTGCTGCTGCTGTACAGTATCTTATGGCCATATTTTCATTTAATCAACTCTACATCATTTCATTTTATTTGATACAGAAAAACAATGGGTGGCTCAAGACTTTAGCACGGTACTGTATGAGCCTAAACGCTCGTACTATATATACTGTACATGCAAATTAGGAATGCCCCAGAGTGTTCCTTCTATCCAACCCCATTCTTTTCTTATTTTTGTGACTGTTTATCCTTCGGATGCTCCCATCGAATGAATCGGAACAGCAGATCATCCAATCCGTACACAGCTTGGCGCAAGTTTTATGCCAGATGCCCTTTCTGAACCAATCCTCCCATTGTATCTGGGGTCGGGACCAGTACTGCATCCAATGGGAATTGGGTGGGAATTGAACTTTGGCCTTCTGCATGGCAGGCGAGAAACCTACCCCTAAGCCACCAATGCCTGGCTTCCTTATCCCTCTAACCATGTCTACGTATTGTCCTTTATCAGCATTGGGTTGGGCAACATATTAATTGCTGATGGTGACATTCAACACAAGCAGATGGGGATTGGGATTCAATTGACAATCATAATTTTAAAATACACCCATATCTGATTTTGTTCATCTCAAAGTGATTATATACAGTAAATAAATATATATATATATATATATATATATATATATATATATACATCTGCTGATAATTTGACCAAAACACCAAAATTGTATCATGAGCCATCTAGGAAGAGTTAACTTTTCACATTTAAACTTTAACATCATGTTTTACTGTAAGTGCAGGTCTACTTAATGTGAACATTTAGTTCTATAAGGCTCTGTTTTTATCTTCTCTATTACACTGATGTGTGTGTGTGTGTGTGTGTGTGTGTGTGTGTGTGTGTGTGTGTGTGTGTGTGTGTGTGTGTGTGTGTGTCAGACCATTTTGCCTGAGGAGCTGTCTAATCCGTATCCTGCCGAGAAAGGCTTTTACCTCCTCCTTCAATAAACACGGACCTCAGGAAAACCCTTGACCCATGCTTAATCTCTCACTCTCACTCACTCTCTCTCTCTGTGTCCATCTCTCCACCGTCATCCCTGGTGTAATAACTCATTGTAATGGTGATGGAAGGCTTGCGGGGTCTCAGCTCTGAGATTTCATAGTGGCCATCTCTCATCCTGAGCATCCCAAAGCACACGGCCCTCTCTCCGGAAGCCCAGACATTCCACTGCTTTCTCCTTTATCTCTATCCTTCCACCTTTTCCTCTGTCCAGTCCCTAGAATTCAAAGCCTGCCAAACGGTAAACAGCAATCAAAATCAAACCCGAGTCTAAAAAGTAATTACCAGAAGCCAGGCGCACAAGTTGAATGTGAGTATGCTATTTGAAAGGCAGTGTTATATAGCCAAGTCATGAATATAGGGCATGAATTGTAATGCATATGGTGATAGATAGATAGATAGATAGATAGATAGATAGATAGATAGATAGATAGATAGATAGATATATTTAGTATACTGGGACTATTTTGTGTCTCGGACAGCTGTATTGAGTGTCTCACCCTATGTGCTCCATCAGTCGGCAAGACTTCCTTTAATTCTAATTCAGTCTAGTGTCTAGGTTTGTGAGTATTCACCGGTTCTATGATACTGTAGGTGTCTATATCACTGGAATGCTTACTGCATTCTCCCGGAAAGCTTCACCTTTGACACCTTTTACAGCAACATCAATTATGCGATTTAAAACAAGCACGCAGTTTATCTATCTGTTGAACTACAGATCTAATAGAATGACGAACTCTTACACTAACATCATAAAATACATTATAGACTTTTTCACTTTCACTTGGTCCCTTTCGGCCCTGAAAATGAACTCCGAGCAATTAGTGAGCCTTTTTGGTGCATACTGTATACTGTATAAAGACCCCTCGGAAATGAACCTGAACTAAGACCACCTCGGAAGGCTTGCTGTAGACAGATGACGCACTATTTCACTGTGATGATAATAAATACACTATATAGAAAAAAGTATTTGGACAAACCTGTTAATAATTGAATTGACACCTCATCCTCAGTGAAGAACAAGCTTACTGTAATGTTTCAACATACTAAGACATCTTAGAATATGCTTTGTGGCACTAGTTTGGTCAAGACCATTTTCCATTCCAACATGACTTTGTCACAGTTCACAAAGCAAGGATTATAAAGACATGATTTGATGAGTTTGGTGTGGAAGAACTTGACTGGCCCTAGCACATAGCCCTGACCTCAACCCCATCGAGCAGCTTTGGGATGAACTGGAATTGCAATTCTCGTCCAGGCCTTCTCGTCCAATAGAATTCCCACAGAAAACTTTCAAAATCTTGTGGACAGCCTTCCAAGAAGAGTGGAAGCTGTGATACTGCAAGAGGAGAACTGCATATTGAACTCCAGAGATGAATTTGGATACAATGTCATTGCAGGTTTGGACACATACTTTAATCCATGTAGTGTATGTCAGTGTGTTTGTGTGTGTTGGTGAAGGCAAGACTGGCCTGTTAAGGAATATAATTAAACTGGATAAAAATTCAGATAACATTTACATTTCTGAACTACATTGATCTGTATCTACTGATCAGAAGGTTGGCGGTTTAAGCCTCAGGCCCTCTCAAGGCCCTTAACCCTGTCTGCTCCAGTAGTATTGTATCATGGCTGGCCTCTCCCTAAAGAATGTCACTGTACAATAATGTACCGTATGTGTGACAAATAAAGGCCTACCTTAACTTTTTATTGGAAAAATGTAAAAAAAAAAAGAAGAAGAAGCTCTTTCTGTCCTCAGAGTCACAACACAGCACATTCACTTTAAAATAATGAAGAAAAAAAAACTAAAAAATAAGTAATACTATTTGTACATCATTGAGAAAAATGGAACAAAACCACATACAAAGGAAACCTTGAGACACAGGTAGTCACTATGCTTTTTCTTTTCATAAAAATATATTATGATGATATATATAAATTACAGTGTAAATTATATGGATGTAATTGTGATATGGGATAATCTTGACGGCACAGTGGTTGATAGCATTGTCGCCTTGCACCTCCAGGGTCTGAGATCAATTCCCACCTTGGGGTCTGTGTGGATTGAGTTTGCATATTCTCCCTGTGCTTGGTGGGTTTCCTTTAGGTGTTCTGGTTTCCTCCCACAATACAAAGACATGCAGATTAGGCTAATTGGTGTTCCCAAATTGCCTGTAGTGTGTGAATGTGAATACTACAGTTGTAAAAACAGGAATACATACAATGGTCGCTTGTTGCACAATGGTCCCTTGTCGAGGTCTGAGGCCACATCAGAGCTGAAATGGACCTAAACAGTTCACTCTAAGATTATTGAGTCTGTTTTTTTTTTTGTTTTTTTTTTTATCCATATGTGGAAATGCCCTACATGCGTTTTATCTAAATAAATAAATAAGTGAATAAATCTACTTCAACAGTGCAACTGACTTAAACCAAATGAAAGGAATGACCGCATTACCTTCGGATCTGCAAAACCAATTAATCGCCTTGATGAGAGATTATTGCGTGCTGAAATAAGAGTGCTGCCATAAATCCGAAGGATTGGTCAATAAAGTCTTTATAGAATGTCACACACACACACACACACACACACACACACACACACACACACACACACACACTGTACTGTTATCATGCTGTATTCAGGCCCCACCTGGGAGTTGTTTCACGCTTTTTTACCCTTTTTCAACAGGATCCCTCAATCATATGTGTGCGTTCGGTTTCCTGAAAGCCCCGAGGGCGGGTGAAGAGAGGGAAGAAAACGAGGCGGAGGGGAAGACAGAGGGTTGCGTTATGGGTGAGAAGGGACAGACGAGTGTTGGATGGGACATTATGGGTGACTTCATTTAGCTTTTATTAAATGTGCACATCCCTGGGCAATAACTCCTGCATTCCCTCATTTTCTCTCTGTCTCGCTGACACTCAAAAAGAAAAAAAAGAAGAAAAAAAAAGAGACAAAAGAGAGATTAGGCAATGCCGATATTTCAGGAAAAGTTGACAATGGCGTTATTTCACATTTCAAAGTATTCTTTTAGGTTACGTTACGTAAACCACTTGACATGACAGAAGTTCACGGAAGCTCAGTCCATTTTTGGGAAAGAAAAAAAGGACAGCAATTTTAATGAGCAAAAACGAATCATACATTTTGTATATATGTAAATAAATAAATAAATAAATAAAAGAATACATGATCAACATTTTCAAGATGTGGTTGGAATGATGCATTGCTCATACTGCACATACTGCACGCCAATATGTAAGATAATAAAAGCCTACAGTACATACAGATGTATCCTTTATGTTATTAATCACCCACTGTATATTAAATATTTAAGTGCTCAATTCGGGTATTGCTCGATTTTGCCAATTTCTGTACAATGTATTTCAAATCACAGACGACAGCCCTGTTATAATTGTGCACCTTCGAGCCCAAGGCCACCGTTCCAGCTACTGTACCCAACGACCCCGGATGAGATCCCAATCTAATCGAGCGGCCATGTGATGCGCTGGACAAACAAATCCGATCCACAGAGGCCACAACCCATACCCGCACACCCCCACACACCCCTGCAGCACCCCAAGGACCCCAACCTCCTGGTGTCAGACACTACAGGATACTCCCAGAAGCCCTGCGGAGCCACACCCCCAAAAGGGCCAGAGCCACACAGGTGGCATGAGGGGAAGACCTAGACGGTTTCAATATAAATTGTTTTTAATGATAAGGCTAATTGGTATACAAATTATAGTAAAGTGATAATGAGATCATGATCTTTTTCTTAGATATTTGGATTAACCGTTAATTAACAGTTAGTAACCTAGTAACCAGTGTAAGCATCTATCCAATGATGGGAATCCAAGTTGCTCTGGAAAAAAGTGTCTGCCAAATGCTTTAATGTAAATGTAGTTAGCGCCCAGGGCATTTATGTATTAATTTATGTTTAAGTATAGATACAAATAAAATAGCTATTTTTCTTAAAAATGTGACGTATGAAATTTTTGTTGAAACAATTTTTTTATGAAAAATTGTTACTCATAAGGAAACCGGATCTTAAAGCATCCATTATGTGGCATAAACCTAATAATAGGTTTTTTTTAATATTTATTTATTTATTTTTTTATAGCAGTACATCAATGATCACTCCAAAGTATGGGCTCTTTCTTAGCTTTTGAACACATGAAGTGTAGAATAATGAATGAATAATTACAAATAGTACAGTTTACTCTTATTTTCTAGAAATCTTATGGAGACAAAGGTGTATATATAAATGTGAAAAAAAAATAGTATATATCTGATTCTTTATTAACTTCCAGGTTACTTCCAACTGAATAGAGGTGTTTTTTCTTCTTCAGAAGCTTGTAATCATCAGCACAGAGCACAGAGTAATGTATGATGTACAATATTAACTACCACAATCAAGTCAGCCAGCTGGAAAATGATGTTTGACACTAAACAGGATCTAAAGGGGTTCTTGATGGGGCATAAAACTGCTCATATCAATTTAGGGTCCTAAGGAGATAATTTACGACGGGTGTTCGAGTCAACCCGGGACTGATGGAATTTCTCATGAAGTACAATGATGGGACTCTAATTATCTACATTAAAACATTTGAATGGTGCAACAAAAAAAAAAAAGGCTGTATATCCATGAGGTGGCTCGAGGTTCACTACAATCGTTTCAGTGAACATTGACTAGTGGAACGTCTGGAAGAGATGCATCTGTCTGTGGGAACTGTACACACAATTGGCTGGGAGTTATTGCCACATCCCCTGGACAGTCCTGCAAACCTTTTACCATGATGGTATTCAAGCACTAGTGAAACACTGGGATAGTGTATTAGTGTATCAGTGGATTATATAGAGAAATAAGTTTTTACTCTCATTATTGTATTCTGCTATTCTGTACAATCAAAGGTCCCGATTTGACTTGAATGCCTCTTTTATTTTGTCAGCCAAATGATTTCTAAATTATCTATTTACCTATCTATCTATTATCCACAGCGATATAATTTTTTCCCCCATTAATCAGTTATGTTAAAATCTCTTACTTAATGTCAAAACATTTTAGCAGGTAAATGTTGTACAATTAGGTACAAAATTATTATTTTTTTCTTCTTCCGTGCAAAAGTTTAGCACATAACTAGTCCCACAGGTGTCAAATCGTGTGGTTTATTCGGGAATGGGGTGCTATGACTTGTCTAAGGGTGGGCGGTTAACTGCCACGGCAATTAATGTTGCTGGCATTAGGCTCACAATATGAGCATGTTGCTAGCATGATGCTAACAATATTAGCATGTTGCTAGCATTATGCTAACTATATTAGCATTTTGCTCTTAACATGATTAGCATGTTGCTACTGTAGCATGATGCTAATATGATTAGCATGTCACTAACATGATGCTTGAGTTATTAGCATCTTGCTAGCATGACTCCAATGTTTTGCCATGACAAGCACCACCCTAGTTTTTATTGTTATTATTTTAATGATGGAAATAATTACTCAGTCAGTATAGTGTAAATGATTAATGATAAAAATGCTTGTTTAGATTCCTACTGTAAATACATGAGTTATTAATTTTTGTCACTTCCACACTGAGGCAAATTCGTGCATTCAACCCACGCCTTGGCATGTGTTTTGGAAATAAGGGGGGAAAAAAACCCAGGGCAAACCTGGAGAGTACAGTATATGCAAAACTTCACCGATAGTAATCTGAGCTCAGGATTGAACCGGAAACCCTGGAGCTGTCTTGAAATATTATCACCTTTACTTTCATTCGAATGGCGCTGTTCAGTGTGCAAAATATTTTTTGCAATATTTATACAATCACCCTATCATCTATTGAGCTTGGGCCTGCTTCAGGGCGTAGTAGTGTGATGTATATGCTAAACCGTGTGGTTCTAGTAGGCTACATCTTAAACGATGCAGTAATTTGATGTAAAATAAATGAGTGTGTGATGAACATCTTATACTTTCTCTCTCTCTCTCTCTCTCTCTCTCTCTCTCCAGAGAAGCTCTGTGTTCTACCTGACTGACACCAGAAATGATTTCCCCTAAGTGACACACTAAAAAACTGCATGGTTATACAGTATATGTAGGACTTTCTTATCAGATTTTTAAAATATACAGTAGGTCTCTTTCATTCATACTATAATTATGTATAATTTGTCTAGGCCACTGTAGCATTAGGTAATTTGCTAATTATTTAGATTAATGCACAGAACATGTGGCAGTCTACACGGCTTTACTGTTTAACATGTTAAACATAACAAAACTGTTATTAAAATCCTGAAATGTACATAGTACATAGTAGATACGTAGTCAAAAATAGTCAGGCCTTAATCTTAATCCATAGACTTATGAACAGTATGTTGTTTATAGGATTTAAAGATTCCCCAACTCCAAAATAGATTTTTAAAAACAATTGTTTATAATAGAGATGAACCGGTCAACTGTACAGTTTTGCCTGTTTTACAGTTTGTTTGCTGATCAGCCTCAGATGTGAAAGATTCTGTACCGAGCGCAGAAGCATCCGAGTGCCACAGAAACACATTTTTATGGCATTACATTATTAAAAATCGTGTCCAACCTGTGCACTCACTGTCAAGTTGATTTTAGGAGGTGTTTGCGGCATTAAACCGTAAACAATGTCCTTATGATCCTACAGGTGGCGCACTCTGAATTATTTAAACATTTAAACATTTTCATCCCGCGTCATAAGAGTGAATTATTTTCTATTTGTTTTGAAATAATAATTATGACGGATGACATAGATACATGCTAAATAAAAATTTAGCTTTTTTTGTTTAATTTACTGTTATGTTAAATGTTAAATTCTTGTATTGGAAGTTAGTTTGTATTTCATGTATTTAATGCTGCGTTTAAAGAAAACTAATGTTATAAGGAATGGACTACATTTAATTAATCATTAAACTTTTTTGAATGTTTAAAATACAGTAGTAACAAAATCTGGGAAAAATGTAATATAGAATCGGAATATTTATACAAATCATGATACATATACAGTAGAATAATTTTTTATTGACTCGACACAGCGGTATCTTGATAATATTGTATCAGAAGGAGACTAATTGGAATGTAATGACACTACAGTGCATACTGTCAGACTGATCATTGATCATAACAGCTGTATACAATGTCTTACTTTCAATTTGGTTTATTTTTCTTTCAATTTCGCTGATAATATTAAACAAATTGGCTATTCAAGGTGAATTTCCTGCTCATACAAAACTCATCTCAGGCACGATTCTCTGCTTTTGTGCTGCAGTCAGGGTGTGTACTAAAATTATTCAGTGTGTGTAAACCAAGCCTGAAGTGGCTTTGACCGAAACTTCACATAAAAATATTTTTTGATACAAACAACAAGCAGAATCACAGACAGACAACATTGCAGATGTCTATTGCATCCAGCAGCAGATTATGTATTGTCTCGTATACTCCGTTCACTGAAAATGCCCCGTCTGCTTTTTTTTTCCTTTTCTCTGTTAATATAATTCAGCTTAACTGCATGAATAGAAAACACCCAGCATATACAGTAGAGTAACACCAGCATGAAGTATAAGGATTGAGAAATAGAAAAAGATAGAGGAAGAAAACTTCCATGCAAAGAATGTAGGGTGCAAATGGAGAGAGAGATGGAGAACTCACAGCTCAGGAGTCTGATTTAGCTCAAACAGTTAGACGTCTGTATACGCTTGAGGCTCGTCACACAGTTAGTGGAACCGTGTCGGTTATCTGGAAATACCAGCGTTCCGACAAACTGTAGATCTCTCCTGAACAAGGTAATGTATTAATTACAGCATTCAACCTTTGTGCTCACAATTCAACATTAATGGCTTAACATCGTTTTGTCTGAGATGTTCCACCTCTCGCTGAGATATTCAGATTTCTCTCTCTCTCTCTCTCTCACACATATTTATAATCTATTAAGGCCAGATGTTCATGTCCTTGACCGAAACCTTCTTTGTTTTCTTGTGAATACTGATGCCCTGTATGCCTCTGTCGCTGTCTCTCTATGTCCCTCTATGTTCACTGAGTCTTTCAGATAAGGGGTAAATGAAAATCTACAATCGCCAAAAAAACAAAGAATAATACAGGAATGCCATTCTACCTCAAAATAGGCTACATTTAGGTGAGAGATCTTCAACTCCAGTCATACAGGGCCAGCGACCAGCATGGTTTGTAATTCATCAACACTTAAACACACACCCTAAACCTACATTAGTAATTAACAGAATAGTTGAATCAGCTGTGTTTGAGCAGTGTTGGACGCTGGTCCTCCATCTGCTTTAGGAGACGACCAGCACGTCTACCCATATCATCATAGTGACTCTACTCCGACAATTTTAAGACAATCTTTTTCTAAATGAGCAAACGTGTAATGCAAATAAGCACTTAGCACTCATCTTTGTTTTTCATGGCTTGACCAATGAGTTTTTATTTTATTATCACATTATTCACCCACTTCTAAGTCCTAACAGTGCCACACCAGCAGACAGTGAGGTATAACTGTTATCTTAAGGCTGTGTTGGTCAATCAGAAGCCTAAAAAATGATGCAGTTAGGCGCTACAACTGAAAGCATCCCGTTTTGGTGGATCTGTATCCTGTTCTTTCCTGACAGCAGAAGAACCTGATGTGATCTTCTGCTTTTGCAATCCGTCTTTAACATGTTGTCTATTCTGAGATTCTCACCATGATGTCACAATAAAATTATTTGAGTTACTTTATGTTACCCTTTGTCACGAGCAACCGAAGGATAAACTGAAAAGCCTTAGCAGTTAGCCCGTGTAGCGTGGATGGTAAACCCAAACGCGGAAGCAGCACGAATAGGCAGGATAACCACGCGATTAGTCTAAGAACTCTCTTACACAAAGAGCAAGGATCTACACAAATAAACCCGCGTTCTAGCAACACACACTCAATCAAAGAAGCAACCAGAATCGGTGAGTACTCACAGAATAGTCGGCGTAGCGTCAGCAAAGGCATGGGCGAACTCAATGACTGAGCAATGTGAAGCGCCATTTTGTCTCCTTTTATGCTTCCTGGAAACCCGACCGTACTACTTCCAGGTCCTAGTGCCGGTCGTGTTACGAGTGTGCATGACAGTACCCCCCTGTCCAGGACCGACTCTCGACGGTCCTGGGGTGGAGGATACCCGACGACGGTAGTCCCGGATGAGTTCGGGGTCTAAGACGAACCGAGCCGGAATCCAAGATCGCTCCTCGGGACCGTAACCTTCCCAATCGACGAGGTACTGGAGCCCTCTGCCCCGAGGACGTGAATCAAGGATCCGGCGAACGGTGTAGGCGGGACCACCCTCAATGATACGGGGAGGAGGAGCAGGGTGGGTGGGGGGAACCATGGGTGACGTCGTGAAGGGTTTGAGTTGTGACGTATGGAATACCGGATGGATCCGGAGCGCCGCAGGCAGCTGGAGCCGGTAGGTGACAGGGTTGATGCAGAGGGTGACGCGGTAGGGGCCGATGAACCTTGGTGATAATTTCTTTGATTCTGTATGGAGGTGCAGGTTCTTTGTGGACAGCCACACTTTGTCACCAACGTGGTACAATCGTCCCGGAGGGTGTCGATGGCGATGTTGCATGGTGTAACGGGTGTTAGCACGTTGGATTGCTTCCTTGGCTAGAATCCACGACCGTCGACACCTGCGGACCAACTGTTGGGCCGCGGGTATCTCAACCTCCGGTTCTTGATGTTCGAACATCAGAGGTTGGAAACCCTGGCATACCTCAAAGGGACTTAACTTGGTGGCAGAGGAAACATGGAGGTTATGGGAAAGTTCAGCCCAGATGAGGTAGCGGGCCCAGGAGCGCTGACGGTTGGCGACGAAGCATCTCAGGTAGCGCTCCAGTTGTTGGTTGGTCCGTTCCGTCTGACCATTAGTCTGAGGATGGTAACCTGATGAGAGACTGCAGGTGGAATTGATCAGACGGCAGAAGGCCTTCCAGAACCGTGCAGTGAACTGGGGCCCCCTGTCCGAGACGATGTCCTTGGGGAACCCATGCAGACGGACTACGTGCTCTAAAATCAGCTCAGCTGTCCTTTTAGCTGACGGGAGTCCGGCGAGGGCCACCAGGTGCACAGCTTTAGAGAACCGATCCACAATGGTCAAGATGGCATTTTTCCCTTCGGAGACCGGCAGGCCCGTGATGAAGTCGATGGCAATGTGTGTCCAGGGCCGACGGGGAACAGGAAGCGGTTGGAGTTCCCCGGGTGTTGGTTGATTGGTGTCCTTGGCCCTGGCACACACTGGGCACGCCTGAACGAACTCGTCGATGTCCTTGGCCATAGATGGCCACCAGAAGGCACGCTGCACGTATTGTAGGGTGCGCTGCGTGCCTGGGTGCCCTGATAGAGGGGTGGAATGTCCCCATTGGATGACCTCAGTCCGGGTGTTCTTGGGGACATAGAGTCGTCCAGGCGGCACACCTGCCGGTTCGTTCTCTGCGGCTTGTGCTTGGCGAACCCTCGTCTCCAGTTCCCAGCGTAGTGGGGCGATGATCTTGGAGGAGGGAAGAACAGGCGCGGGGTCCGCCCGGGGGGCGTCTTCCTCGTGCTGTCGGGAGAGGGCGTCAGCCTTGGTGTTCTTCGACCCCGGGCGGTATGATAGGTGGAAATCATAATTTTCAAAGAACAGAGCCCACCGCGCCTGCCTTGGATTTAGCTGTTTGAGATTCCGGATGGTGATGAGATTCTGGTGGTCGGTCCAGACGATAAACGGCTCCCTGGCGCCCTGGAGCCAGTGTCGCCATTCCTCCAATGCCCACTTTATGGCCAGCAGCTCGCGGTCCCCTACCCCGTATCGCTGCTGAATGGGGTCAAATTTTTTGGAGAAGAAACTACAAGGGTGTAGCTTCTGGTCTGGACCTCGTTGGGAGAGAACAGCCCCGGCGTCCACATCCGAAGCATCCACCTCCACAACGAACGGTTTGTTTGCATCTGGATGGAGAAGAATCGGGGCGGTGGTGAATCGACGGCAGAGCTCGTGGAAGGCAGAGATGGCGGTAGAGTTGAGTTGGAAGTGATGAGATGATGGCCGAGTCAGAGCGGTTAATGGTGCTGCAACCGTACTGTAGTCCCGGATAAAGCGACGATAGAAGTTCGCAAACCCGAGAAACCGTTGAAGTTGTCTGAGAGTCTTGGGTAGGGGCCAATGACGTACAACTTCTAGCTTCTGTGGGTCCATGGCCACACCCTGGGACGAGATGACAAAGCCCAGGAACGTGGTGGAGCGCTCGTGAAAAGCGCACTTCTCCAACTTACAGTACAGCTGGTGAGCGAGCAGTCTCTTAAGAACCGCTCTGACGTGTTGAACATGTTCTTCAACGGAACGAGAGTAGATAAGGATATCATCCAGGTAGACAAATACCCATCGGCCCAACATGTCACGGAGAACGTCATTGATGAAACGTTGGAAAGCTGCTGGTGCATTACAGAGACCAAATGGAATGACTAAACTCTCGTAATGTCCAGTGGGGGTGATGAATGCCGTCTTCCACTCATCGCCCTCTCTGATACGCACCAAGTTGTAGGCGCTCCGGAGGTCCAACTTTGTAAAAATGGTGGCACCAGAGAGGGCGTCCAGGGCAGAGTTGGTAAGAGGCAATGGGTGTCGGTTTTTTATGGTGATGTTGTTGAGCCCCCGATAGTCGACACAAGGACGTAGTTCGCCGAATTTCTTCTTTACAAAGAAGAATCCCGCGGCGGCGGGCGAGGAGGAGGGTCGTATGGTGCCTTGGCGGAGAGCTGAGGATACATACTCCTCCATCGCCCGCGTCTCAGTGGTGGAGAGAGAGTACAGGTGGCCGCGGGGGGGAACAGAACCTGGCTGAAGTTCAATGGCCAGGTCGTAGGGCCGATGAGGAGGTAGGTGAGTGGCACGTCTTTTGCAGAAGACTTCAGCCAGGTCCCGATAAGCCTCAGGGATAGCGTTGGTGTCGACATCAGGGGCCTCAGACTCCCTAGAGCACGTCCCAGCCGGTGCCCGCAGGCAGAGTTCGAGACAGGTCGGCCCCCATTGGAGGATCCGGTTCTGAGACCATGAGATGAGAGGGTCATGCTGCAGAAGCCAGGGGTGTCCGAGGATGATGGGTGGAGAGGAGATGGAGGTGAGGTGAAATCGGACTGTTTCCTGGTGTTGGTCGATGACGAGGGTTATGGGTCGAGTCTGGGCGATGATGGGGCTGGAGGAAAGGGGCCGACCGTCGACAGATGTAATCCGAACTGGCTGGGATAACGCTTCAGTCTCCAACCCCAATCTTTTGGCATATGAAGAGTCAATAAAGTTTCCAGCGGCACCGGAGTCGATGAACGCAGAACTTTTGACTCGTTTGTGGCCAAATTGGAGGTGTACCTGAACCGTGAGACGAGAGACGCTGGGCGTGGTGGCGAAGAGATGGAGGGAGCCCGGTGAACTGCTTCCATGGTTCACCGGGCCTGGGCGTTTCCCGGGCGAAGAGGGCAGATGGCTCTATGGTGCGCTCCTGACCCACAATAGGCACAAAGTCTCTCCCTGAAGCGTCGTTCTCGCTCAGCAGCGTTCAAGGAGGCGCGTCCTAATTGCATGGGTTCCCCGGCTCCGGTGTCAACCATGGCGGGAGGTGGAGATCCGGTGGGTGCCATAGCGGTGGTGGTGAAGGCTGGTGGTCGGGATGTGGCGTGTGAAAAAGGTGGCGTGATGGGCGGAAGGGTCCGGGGGGCTGGCCTCGGACGGGAGAGCAAGCGCTGGTCAATCCGGAGAGCGAGCTGAATCAGTCCCTCCAGTGTGGTCGGAATCTCCCGTCCGGCGAGTTCATCTTTTATGCGTGAAGCCAGTCCCTCGTAGTAGGCCGTCCGGAGGGCGGCTTCTCCCCAGGTGGTCTGCACGGCGAGAGTACGGAAATCCGCGGTGTAGCGACTCACGGACGACCCTCCCTGCCGCAGATGGTACAATTTCATATCGGTCTCCACCTCAGCAGCAGGATGTTCAAATGTTAGCTTTAGTTGACGGGTGAATTCTCCATATGAATAAGCAGTGTCTGAATCTGATCGGAGAACCGCCGTGGCCCACTCAGCTGCCTGCCCGGATAGCAACGAGACGAGAAGCGCAACGCGCAGTCGGTCTGTGGAGTATCTGGTGGAATTGAACTCAAACACAAGATCCAATGCGGTTAGAAAAACGCTGCATTTCCCATCTGTGCCATCCCACTTATCCGGTAAAGCTATGAAAACATCAGAAGAGGAGGGGTGCGGCGCTGCAGCCGCTGCGACGGGCGTGGCAACAGCCGACTGAGCAGCCACCCCGCGGAGGGTCGCGTTCTCCTGCCGTAACTCCGCCACCTCGCGGCGCAAGGCCGCGACGTCTTGGAGGTCCCTTTGGAGAGACGCGACTTCACCACAGAGCTTATTGATCAGTTTGGCATGTTGGTCAACCACATCACAGAGGCGAGCAAACTCCGCTGGGTTTACTGCTTTTGGCTCAGTCATTCTGTCACGAGCAACCGAAGGATAAACTGAAAAGCCTTAGCAGTTAGCCCGTGTAGCGTGGATGGTAAACCCAAACGCGGAAGCAGCACGAATAGGCAGGATAACCACGCGATTAGTCTAAGAACTCTCTTACACAAAGAGCAAGGATCTACACAAATAAACCCGCGTTCTAGCAACACACACTCAATCAAAGAAGCAACCAGAATCGGTGAGTACTCACAGAATAGTCGGCGTAGCGTCAGCAAAGGCATGGGCGAACTCAATGACTGAGCAATGTGAAGCGCCATTTTGTCTCCTTTTATGCTTCCTGGAAACCCGACCGTACTACTTCCAGGTCCTAGTGCCGGTCGTGTTACGAGTGTGCATGACACCCTTTTAGAGTATATATATTTTTAAGCTTTTAATTGTGCAAAACTGCCTTAAGGTTAGTGTTATAATCTCCACATTTATTTTTTTTGAAAATGGAAAAAAAAAAAAACATATAGTCCACAGCTGCTGCCACTAGTTACTTCACTTTACAGGTTACTAATTGGCTGTCTAATTTAAATAAATGATGTCATGTGGGTGTTCCGATATTCTATTGGTTGCAATGGAACTCCTTATCAGATGTTTTTAGGCAGAAAAAGGTGTCATAGGTTTCTATGTATTGGGAAGATCAGAGACACAAACTTTCAGGATTTAATAATAATAATAGGAATTAAAAAAATAGTCAGCGCCAGGATTCTCTAAATTTAAAAACATGTGGTGGTCTCTAAGGGTTAAAAATCACTATTACTATTAGTATCACAATAAACTGCTCCAGTATGTGGCAATTAAAAAGTTTCAAGGTTCCATAGGGCTCATTTAACTCAGGCAACCAATCAATCTTATGCATTCATCATGATGCTCATAAGCCATGCCCCCTAACAGCATCATTAGCATGCTGTTAGCATTATGCTAACATGATTAGCATGTTGCTAATAACAGCATTAGCATGTCGCTAATAACAGCATTAGCATGTTGCTAACATGATGCTAGTGTGATTAGCATGTTGCTAGCACAACTCCAACGTTTTGCCACAGCAAGCACCACTCATTTTCTTCAGAAAATGTACTTCTAGTTGTAGTCTGTTAACTGTTTTGTAGGTCAGTGCTGTTCTATTGTTTGAAAAATATTGATGATGTAAAATTCTATAATATCCACAATATCACCAGGTATGTAAAAATTATAGAATGACTTCCCATTGGGGATTCTTTCACAATTACAGACACCAAGGTGACAGGTGAGGGTATATGATAAGTAGAAGAAAAACGTCACACTTTACATTCTTCTCTAACACACCTATTCATTAGATGTGACCCCACCTGCTCAAAACAACATAACCCACTCATTCTGTGCTACATGAGCAATATCTAATTACACATTTTTTACCAATTGGTATACACTGTACAGCATTTAATTTAGGTAACTTTACCACAGCAGGAAAACTAAACTTTTTATTTCTAGATCACAGTTTTATATTTTTATAGTCTTCATCTTATCGTATAGTCTTCATGTATAGTCTTCATCTTGTTAAGACTGTGAAATTGGATATATGCCTGGACGTACCTATATTAACATTGCACTTATTACTACTACTTGCAGTCTGACATTAAATAAAGAGAATGAACTTTAAATGCTCAATTAAACCAGATTTATTCATAGAACATTCCTACAATATAAACCAAGAGCACATTAAAGAAGTCTGTCAGAAATCTGGACGATGAATAAACCAAAAAAAAAAAAATGAATAAAAGGGATATAAGGAAAATGGAGGAAATTACTGCATGAGAGCATGACTCCTGTCTTAGACAAAGGGCTCCCCACCTTGACTTGCTCCTCCTTGTTATTTAGGAGACAGGCTGATCAATGACCTCTCCTCGATCTCTCTGGGAATGACGTACAAAATGTCAAGTCAATTATAGGAGAAAGAGCCAAAAGGAAAGAAGCTGTGCACTTGATTACATCAGCGTTACTTTGTACAATAAGGCACATTTCAGCATTAATCAAACACAAGTAACTAGTAGGCTCGCGCTTTCCTAGTATTAATTAGTATTTGCTTAAATGCAAAAGCATTTTACCACAGCCAGCCAGCCAACTAACCAAACTACCTGCCAAGTAGACTTCTCAAAATAATGGGCCAACCAGCTAGTCACTCAGCCAAACCTTTAACCAACAAAGCAGCCACCCATAAAACCAACCAGACAAGCAACAAGCCATGCAGGCAGCCAATCAACCAACCAACTAACCAACCAAAAATAAAATATTGTTTATGCAGAAGTTCATGTGGTAAATTATGTTATTAATGTGGTATATGTTGTATACCTTGCAGTAGAATGTTACATATTTCAGTGTTGTGCTAGTAAAACCAAGTAACTCTGCAATTTCATTATATTTGTTTCTTTTAAATTGGATATTTTGTGATTTATGGTTAGTATTTTAGGTAAACATTCTCTCAAAACTAATAGCACCTTAAATATTTAGTATACAGTGTGTCTCAAAATGTATTTGGAAAGAAAATATGCAAGTTATGTTCAGTTATTTTGATTTACTTCATTTTCATGATTTTCATGATATCGCCCATGCAATTACCTTCATCCTGACCTATATCACCAAGATGATATTCACTGCAAAAGCCTCTGCTATGAGCATCAGGGTTAAACCATCTCGCAGTGCTAAATCTTTTGCTCAATCTTCGGTGCTAATTAGCAGGCTAATGACAAGAATATCAGATTTTTCAGATGTGGAAATTGTCTAAGCTTTCAGTTCACAAAGAAAATAAAAGAGAGAGAGAGAGAGAGAGAGAAAAACACAATGTGAGAATGGAAATGCATAAAGAATTTTAACAAGTCAGGGCAATTACACTGGATTTCATAAAGGGACTTTTCAAGATTTGATGAATAAATTTGGCAACTTGAAACAAAAAGTTACTTCAAGCTGAGAAATTTGCATGTTTTCATGGTTTTTCAGCAGAGTCCAGAGTACCTGCCAGGCAACCAATCAACCAACCAACTAACCAGCCAACCAGCAAGCCATCCAACCTACCAACTGACCAACCAAACAACCAAGCAACCAAACTGCAAGGCATCCAGCCAACCTGAAAAATACAGAAAAAATGCATAAAATGCCATGTGTGTTGGCGGCTGCAGGCCCTGCAAGTGTAGATGTGTCATCACTGGCAAAGGCGTGGCTCAAGTATCACACAGCATGGAAAGAAATATCATAATGTTGCAGGAACAATACATTTTTTAATTTTTAATTTTAGGGAAAATACAATTATTTTATTGATAGTACAGTACAACATTTTTTTGTATTTAATATTGTTTTTGAGTGTGTGTGAATTACAATGTGGGACTACTGTTTCATGCTCAAACTAGAAAAATTGCACTAAAGCTGAAGGAACCCTCACAGAGTGAAATGTACACTCCTTCGACTACATCTCAGTATGAGGTTTAACAGTGTGTTCTTGGCAATCTAATCACAGGAGCCCTACTACGGTTACCCTGATACCTGCATCATCCTGAATTTGTTCATTAACATAATCCCACAAGCGCACTGTAGAATATTTAAAGATACATCAAGAACTAGAAGGGAAAAAAATCAAGACATTTCTCAGGTTAAAATTATACAAATGTAAATACAGTTAAAATCTAAAGGTTTTAAATGCCTGCAATCCAAAACAAGCAGCATTCTGTTTATCAGCACGACGTCGTTACCTACTGAGTCACTTCTGTCACCACTGCCTCAAACCATTCACTGAAAGTAATTCATCATTACATGTCCCAGTAAAGAAATCCTGTGGCAAAATAACTGCCAGCTGGAGTTTCCAGAAGATTACGATTTAATTACGGTAATCAGACACAGGTATTAAATATATCTACGCACATATATTAGGGATCTTATTAGCAAGGATATGGTGTTAAATTGTTAAATGTATTTTTTCTCTCTTTAAAAATTACAAAGCACTCTATTAAAATTAAAAAGTAATTATGAATGTACTTAAGGAGTGGTGTATTTATGCACACTGATCAGCTATAACATTATGACCACCCGCCTAATATTTAATAGGTCCCCCTGTGAGTACCTGTGTACACTAACGCTTCTATTGGATCGGTCTACATGGGCCAGCCTTAGCTCCCCATGTGCAGCCGTGAGCCTTGGCTACCCATGACTAGACAACGAGTTGCTCTGACCCAGTTGTCTAGCCATCACAATTTGGCCATTCTCACAGTAGCTACAGTACATTTTCAATATCCACTGTAGTTAACATGGTGGCTGGAAGTGGGTAGGACATACTTACTGTATTTGGCAGCAAATGAAAGTTTTTTTTTTCATGAATTTGATGTGTTGGAAGCAGAAAAAATGGGCAAGTGTAAAGATGTGAGTGACTTTGAAAAGGCTCGTGTAGTGTAGATCACATGAAAAGGTTAACGCATTTTGTGAAAGAAAGGGGTCAGAACTGCTTGCATCACTGTTTTGGGGGCAAAAGTGGGACCTACTCAATATCAGACAGGTGGTCATAATGTTATGAGTGATCAGTATACCATGCATGTGTGTGTGTGTGTGTGTGTGTGTGTGTACACATACACACACACACACGTTAAATCATTGTAGCTACCACACACACACACACACACACACACACACACACACACACATATATATATATATATATGTGTGTGTACATTATATACAGTATATAATGTTAATACACTTCAGGAAGAAAAATTTTATGATGTATATTATATTAATATAATATTTATAATATTATCATTTACAGCAATATACAGTATAATATTTTGCAATACATTTAGTATTAAAATATTTATACAAGTTTTTCTTTTCCTGAAGTAATTTTTTTGGCTAATATATAATAGCGTAAATCAGCACAATGATACACTGTTGTTTTTTCTTTCTCTAAGAATTGCAAATCATTCTATTATGAATGAAAAAGCGATATGTACTTAAGTAGTGTCAATGTTACCTCAGATTAGTTACAGTAGTTAGTTAGCATGACAGCCAGGCTAATGTGTGCTAGCTAACATCACTGATTAGCCCACATGCAGGTTTTTAACTGCACCATAATGTGCTTTACTACAAGGAAACCATAATAAAGTTCATAATCACAATCCTAACTGCTTTTTTTTTGTACTTTTACTTTCACTACTTAAGTACAATTAATATAGATAAAAAATATTGATATGTTAGTAGGGTAATTATCAGACACAACAGGGATTTTAACTTCTACCAGAGTCATTTTCCGGGAAGAAACTTTTACTTTACCAGAAGTTTTGCTTGCAAGTGTGACTTTTGAAACATAGAGTACAAATTGATGTAGTTACTTTGTACCATGCAATGACTCATATATAATTCATATATTTTCTTTAGAAATTCGAAATTCAAAAGAAATCTACGAAAGACATGAGAAATGTAACAGTGCTAGTATTGTAAATCATAGAAAGATGTGAGGAAAAAATATTCTCGCTCACCTCTTTATAACCTTTATAGATTACTGTAAGAAGTGAAAATCCATATGCATTTGCAACAAGGGTTCATTTATTTATATTTTCCACATTACTGAGAATATGTCTGCACTCAGCGCGCAGTCTACAAAAACCTGCACTGGCTAAAACCTCAAGCCTCAAGACAGGAACAAATCAATATGTGGAAACATACCAATATAAAAAAGAAATAAGGACTACAATGATGTAAAGGTGTGAATCAACATAAGCTGCTGCTTTAATCCCCTCTTGGGTCACAACAAGCCGAGTTCCTGAAGCGTGCAGAGATATGATGGAGAGAAAAGAGAGCTCAAGGCAATAAAAAATGGATGGGAGAGGCAGAGGCAGAATGCCTCTTTCTTTATGAATATTTTAAAGCACAATGAATCCTGTTAAAATTATGCCAATATGACTATATAATACAAAGTGACAATTAGGGGGGCATATACAGTTTTGCTGGTAATATTGAAAATAAATAAATAAATAAATAAATAAATAGTATTGCAGTATTTTCACCTCGCAGTAAATCGAGGGACAGTAAAAATGAGTTGAAATTATTCATGAAAATGTCATTTTCATATTGCCTTTTTATTGCAGGGAAACAGGTGGCAGTAAATGCATTTTAAAACAAATCCACACAAATCTCTGAGAGGATGCGTTTCTGGAAAAATGCGTGCACGCACAGGCACTCATTGTGATGAGAATTACTACATTAAAGTAATTACAGGAAATGAGGGCTGTGTTTTATCATATATGCGGCACAATGGTGTACTGGTTAGCACTGTTGCCTTGCACCTCCAGGGTCAGGGTTTGATTCCCACCTGCGTGCATGAACGTGCAGATTGTTCTCCCTGTGATTGGTAGGGTTCCTCCCTCAGTCCACAGATACGTAGGTTAAGCTAACTTGCGTTCCCAGATTGCCTGTAGTAAGTATGTAAAAGCACATGTGACTATTGACCAGAAGTCCCCACCATGTTCACTGTTTTGTTCACAGGGAGAACTACAGTATACCAAATGGCATATGTTGTCTTAGAACTTTTGTTGCCACTGCTGTATTTGCAGACACACACACACACACACACACACATCCAAAGCATCCCACACGCTAATATTTTGTTTGATCGCCTTTAACACTCATTACAGCACACAATGTGGTGGCCAAGTTATTTCTTGATAACTTATATGATTCCTCATGCTCGCAGAATCACTTTTTAACCATTTGATTCCTGGAATATGGATACCATTAGGAAAAGAAAATCCATAAATGTGATAAACCTCGTCATACAGTACTGTACATTCAGGTCATCAGCTGACTTTATTTTATTGCTCCATCACATTGCTGAGGCTAGATTTGACCAACTGAAGCAACCCCAGATCATAACACTGTCTCTACTGTATGCCTCTACTGCCACTATGCATGATGGGTGCATCGCTTCGTGTGCTTCCCTTCTCAGGGTTCTCATGGTTGCATAAAATAGAAATAAAGATAATTTAGCTATTTATACAAATACAGTACAGTATATGCTGGCAGCACTGTGGCTCAGCTGTTAGCACTGTTGAGTCACAACTCCTTGCGTCAAGGTTGGAGGTTTGACTCTAGCCTCAGGTCGCCCTGTGCTTGGTGGATTTTCTTCAGATACTTTGATTCTCTTACAGTTGCATGAAATCATTCCAAACAATGGAAGTAGCAACATGATTAATAATGACACAAGGTGCAATTTGCATGATCCAATTTGCACCACTAGGGTGCCGGTTGGATTCCTGCCTCTGTGTGCATGGAGTTTGCATGTTCTCCCCGTTCTTGATGGGTTTCCTCTGGGTACTTCGGTTTCCTCCCACAGTCCAAAGGCCTGCGGATTTGACTAATTGGCATTCCCAAATAGTATGGGAATGAGTGTATGTGTGTGTGTGTGTGTGTGTGTGTGTGCCCTACGATGAATTGGCACCCTGTCCAGGGTGTACCTCGCCTCATGTCCTAAGACTCCTGAGATTCCCCTGAGACTCCAACCCCCCCCAGTCCCCGCTCCGCGCGACTCTGAACACAGGATAAAGAGGTATAGCCGATGAGTGAATGATGACTGAGTGAATGATGTCTTCAGCAGGAGGTTTAATATTAATAATATTTAGATTTTCTTTTTGTTGTCAATTTCATTTTCGATAAAAACATATTCTTGCATGTGCTTATAAATGCACATTTTTTGTTTATATATTCAAAAGACATAATAAGTATAAATTTGCAGTGGATCTATGCATGAGAAGTGTATTAAATAACAAAAATAAAAGTCTATTGACCAGAAAAAAAACAACAACAAAAAAAACAAGGCACTATCTGTGCAGAAAGAAATCATTCTCTGGGCAAATTGGTTAATAGAAAATTACACTAATTCAACAGCGCTGAAAATAAATCAGTGTTATCTGCGTGTGGGGTGAAATGAGGTGGGAGTGTGCTGTTTAGTTTCAGTTGACACACTGGGAATAGGAAATGAGAGAGAGAGAGAGAGAGAGAGAGAAAGAGCGAGAGAGAGAGAGAGAAAAAAGTCACCTTGTCATTTTGGTTGGAAAAAAAAATTGGATGGCAGTTTAAAAGACAAACAGAAGACCAAGGCCAATGTGAAATTTCAGCTGTTTACATAAATTTACATAGAACTCTGAAAAATAAATAAACAAATAAACAAATGTGCCTGTTTGCATAGTTGTTTATCTATTCTTTCAATCATAATGTGATTTTAAAGAAGCTGTCCAGGTCACTAATATACACGATTTCTTTGATTGAGTGACTTATTATGGATCATCATGGTGTAAGTATTCAACATTAGAACGGCAAGGATAATGAGCATTCAAAATGCATGCACTATTTTTTCCCCCCTGCACTTCAGAGTGTGCACTTTGTATTAAAATTATATCTACTGTAGCATTTCAAACACCTCCGGCTGTATAAAAAAAAAGAGCGTCACAAAAGGTGTGTCAAACCGCCGTGCCGTTGTTTTATGCATCAGTACTGAGTGTTTAAAATGATGTGTAAGCTTCATAGAAAGAGACTGGAATCATAAAACATCTCTTTATTCTGTCAACTTCATCTAAAATCAGAATTTACAAATATGGCATGATTGTGCAAAAGATACCAGCATACAGTACAGCAGCAATGCCTTTATACAGTATGCTACAGTTGTGATAAGACACGCGTGATAAATGTATCCGTGACCACCGTTGCTCTCCATCCACAATGGGTATGTAAGAAATATTTCCATGACAACTTTATTGTTCTGCACTGTAATTATTAGTCCGTATGATTGACATGAAACTTATTTCAACCTTAACTGTTTGTACAGTCAATTAGGTACAAGGTGATGGATCACTTCATATTCTACAAGAGGTGTGTGTAGGTGTGGTGGAAATGACATTATGCTAAAGCGATGCAGTTTGCTGACTCACTTCCTGCATTGTGCTGTTGATTCTTTCAATTTGATCACACTGAGTCTGTTCTCTTTGCAGGAAAATACATACAAATCGCTAAGCACAGCTCGAGATATGAAACTGTTAACGTAGCTTTCTAGCTGAAACTTTCTGTATTGTTAAAGCATCAGGGCATGCAGGGATTTTAAGATTAAAGATAGATGAATCAAGCTTAAGCATGGGCCGGCTTACGTGCTGCCAGGAGGGAATGACTGCGGCTATAAAACTGGATTTGAGCCCATGAATCGCTAAAGCAAATCAAAAAGGTTGAAAAATACCATTACAATCTCGGCTCTCTTGGAGGATCGAGTCTAAAGATTCCGGGTTTCCAAGCCAGTTGCTGGACAACTAGATTAAGCCCTCCAGCCTGGACGTGGCCAGCATGGTTGACTAAAGATATGCACGATGTTCCTTAGTTTAATTAACCATGCAATGTCCAGACTGCTTCGCAACAGGCCTGTATGCGGTTTCTTCGAAGCCATAACAGGTCTCCTCAGCTCGGAACGGAGACAGAAGCCCACGAGGGGAGTTGAGACAGGAGAGCCCTTTCCAAAAGCTTGGCTCTTTCACTCCACCTTCGTATCCAACACACTTCAGTTGTGCCAACTCATTAAGGATTTGGCACCGAAGCCCGAATGCACATTCTCCGACTTCTGGGTGTCCTCCTCACATTTGGTGATTCGATTTCTTTCTTTAATTCTTTATTTATGTTCCGTCCCTGTCACTGTGGTGTTGTCGCATGGATGCATATGCTCCCTCCCACGCACGGAATGAGACTCTATCATCGGCACGCTCACGGAAATAGGACGCCGTTTCTCGTTCTTTCACTTTATCCTTCTTTCTTCTTCTTCACACCATACAGTACATCAGCTTGGTGTACAGATTCAGATCTTGAAAGTCAACCTTCCCCTTCATGTCCTAAATGCGGTTGAAATTTCGCAACGATTTACGGGTTTCAAATGTGAAAACGACGTTATTGCAAATCAAAAAGATGTCGTTTCATGTGTGCATGTGTGTGAGTGCTATGCATTCATGTTAAGCGTTCCTGGTGTTTGACTTTGCTCCAGTTAAACAACCGTTCATCAGTCATTTCTAAGACGCATGCTTTCTCATGGGAAACAGTGTGTTTATTCATTCACAAAGATATGAATGACTCTTTGTATTAAGTATTAAGAAAACCTAATGCATATATTACAATGATTTGTTTTTCTTCTGGACTTTGTACTGGCTGCAGAACCTGGACTATGCTTGGTTCTATAGTGAACACAGCAAGGTTTTCCTTTCAAACAGAATACAGATCTCCGCATCCTAACACTCTGTAGACGGTCTGTATAAACGTGCAGAGGGATAAGGATGAAATAAATTTTCCTCCGGCAGAATAAAATGGGTGGGTGGGGGTACAGTACAGGAATGGACAATAATATCTCTCTGACCTTTTATTTACACTACACAGATATAAAGACACAAAGACACCCAGCCAAACCCGTGCAAAATTCCAACAAAAGGAGGGATTTTATTGGACTTGAAGTGAATTAAGCTCTAACTGCATTCCCTTCCACCTCCACACATAATAAACTCTCATTAGTTATTTCTAACTGGACACGGACATAAAATAAGCCAACCTTGACTTGTATGAGTCAACTACCAAGAACTCATTATATTTAATAATGATCACTGCAAGCTTCATAAAAGTATCTAAATTGAGTGAAGTTACTCCCGAGTGTTAAGGATGAGGAATTTTAAACATTTGTACACTTTATATTGGGAGATATGCGTTACCATTAGACATGTACAGTTTCACAACATCGAAACAGGTTGGATATAGTCAGATTATTGGTTCAAGCAAGTATGCTTTAACAAAGAAAAAAAAAGTTATTATTACAAGGGGTGTTCAAGTCAATGCGGGACTTTTGATTGTGCAGAATAAAAACCATTGTTTTATATAACTCTATATAACCCCCTGCCATATAATAATAGTGTATACCCTGCTACACTACTGCACTTATCCCAGCGTTTCATCAAGGTTTCACCATTGTCTCGGTATACTGGGACCATGATGGGGCTGCCTGCTTCACATCTGAAATGGTGGCCCCCCCAGGAACTCCTTAATGACCGAAATGTCTTGGAGCGAGGTAACCTTGATGTTATCCAAGCACTAGTGAAATGCTAGTGCAAAAGGGTGGCAGGGGATTATATAGAAAAATAGAAATGTTTATTTTTTTACTATAACATAGCTGTGTTCTGATATTCCGCATAACCACAAATTGTGTATTATTATTATTATTACTATTATTATTATTATTATTATTACACTACTACTGCTATAATAATAATAATAATGTAAATTTAAATTTTTATTAGTTTTTTTTGTTTAATACTGTTAATTATATTTAAATTATAATTAAATATTGATACCATTAATTAAATTTAATTAAATACTATACATAGAAATTACAATTATTATATGTATCAGTTTTATTATTATTATTATTATTATGATATATTATTATTATTGTTGTGTTGTTAATATAATAATAATAATAATATAATAATAATAATATATACATATAATAATTGTAAGTTTTATGTATAGTATTTAATGAAATTTAATTAACAGCATGATTATTTAATTATAATTAAAATATAATAAACAAAATACAAATACAAATTTACAACAGTTTCTGAGAAATGGTAAAAAAAAATGCATGGATTTATGCCCTGAAAATTTCTGAAATTATGCGACAGGTGTGTGATGCGTCATCAAAGCTACATTAACTCTAATAGCTAGGATATTTTTATTAAATAACATATAAAATTTGATACTATTCCTTAAATACATCTGTGAATATAGTAATTATGAAAAGAAGATTTATGCAACCTTTGGACTTTTCTCTATCTGTCTCGCTCTCACTTTCTCTCTTTCTTTGACACATACATGCATTATTGTATTAATACAGACTCATTTGCATCATCCTAACGTGTCACTTTATCAAGTTAATGACCCATAAAATATAAAAGGTTTTTTTGCGGGTCACTAATGATGCAGCCAACATGAATTAATTAATGACTTGATCAATTACGCCTGGGCCTCAGGCACGAATAATTATAAGAGAACATATGCAGCTCATTGATGTAAATAAAGCCCTTAGGACTGGCAACTACTGGGCTTGTGCACCATTTGGTTATTATCTACAGCATCTGTGTGTGTGTGTGTGTTTGTGCAAAAAGCGACCTCTGCTACTGTATATATCGACTTGTTTTTGTTTTATTAGCAAATTGCTAGATACCCCAGAGAGCTTTATGTAGCTAATATGCTTCACACCAGTGAGAAACTATTTCACACTTTTCAGTTTCACATCTGTAGGCGTATATACAGTTATTGGATATTCCTATATAAGATGTCGAGATCATCTTTTAAGCCTGCGCCTAGAAGGTCGTGAGAAAGAGAGTGATTGAATCTGAAGAAATTCAATCTGTACAGCAAACCAGCTTGATAATGGTACAGGTATTCTAGCAGCATGAATACAACAGACTCTTACGTGCATATAGGTTTGTTTAGCATGCCGATGCTACTCTGGAATTTAAATAGGTTCGGGTGGACTTGGATGGAGTTTATGGTGTGTCTTACAGCTGGTGTGCATTTAAACATTCATTAAAACAGAGCCTCATGCATGACTAAAAGATGCTTCGTAAAAGCTTTCATCGTAAACCGGCCTTTAGTATCCACAGCTGAGTCGTTTGTTGTTGTTTTTTAATATATTTACTGCCCAAATAATGGAATTTGTGTGTTTAGTTAGTATTCAGGTGAAAAGGCTTATTTATATGGAAGTGGGGTGATATAAATAGTGAACATGCACCAACACGCACAGCTGTGGTCGAGGTCCGGAAAACACTGTCTGTTCTACATATGCAGAAAATTTGCCCTTTAAAAAATATATATATTTTTATTTTTCTCAGATTTGAAATAAATTTGGAGTCTCTCTCACCTTGCTCATATTGTAAATCCCCATCCTGCTCGATTATGTATTAGTGTTAAACTCTGCCTGTCTGCATTTCAACTTTTTGACCTGTACTGTACTGTACCTTCCCGTCCGTAATTGTAAATCATTCATGTCTGGGCTCCGAGCATTTTAGCTATATTAAAAAGGAATAAATGTACTGTATAGACGGCTCAGGATTGTGCAGTATAGAGTGACATCTCCTTTTTCCAGCACAGAATAGGCAATATGATGAAATGCAGTTCAGTCCATTTGTACCAAGTATATAGTACAAGTATGACTAAGCAAAACTGGTTGTTTTTCACTTGATTCTATGACCAAACAATAATATTAATAATATGCTAAATTTTGAGAGTTCTACATTTTTTAGATGTCACAAGATTTATTTATTTTTTTCCGCTATGCTGCTGGTTTGGGTGTGGTCATTTGACTACATGTGGTTATTGTTACCGTGGCTGATTGGTCAAATGGAGTCATGTGATTACTGTTGCAGCTTCTGATTGGTGAAACAGTCAAGTGCCAGAACTACCGACGGCATGTGTCGACTAAATGGTCGAGTGGAGACAAATGTAGCGGAGTAAGAGTAGCGTTTTTTAAAAACAGACTACTGGGAAAAAAAATAATAAATTACAAAATGTCTTAGTATGCACCAACGTAGGGCACCAACCAACTTCACTGCACTTTGGCATATCGTAAATCTTACAAGTATTTGGAATTGTACTGTGATTACCCCCTCAATCGATCGATCAGTCAATCTAAATTTTGAAGCAAACCTATAAAAATTCATTATAATCCAAAGCTTAGACATATGTTTTTAGAGTATGATTTTTTTAATGGCTATTAAATGGTATGGCTTTTGCTCGAAGACAAACATATATTACAGAACGCAAGAATGCATTACTATATGAATTTATTCCATATTTTATAATTTCATTACAACATTTTCTGTATGTATTTTACCAACTGTTTTTTTAATTTTATGTTATACTTTTTACTCATTCACTTAATTAATAAATCATAATTAAATTATACTGTACTACTACTTTAAAGAGAAAAAACACCAGGTTATCTACCAAGATGAAAAAAAAAATTGGTTTTAACATACAGTATTACCAAAATAACTCTTACTTGTCAGGGAGCCGTATATTGATCTAATACCATAGAACCGCATGCCGTCGAGAGCTTTTAGCATGATTGTGAATTAGCCCCTAAGGTTTCCCCAAGCTCTCAGGGCCTACTAGCTCGTAATTGACCTGTCTAATAAGATTAGGATTTAATGGCGATTTAAACGCCCTTTGACGGATCCTGCACCCATGCGATCCCTCTTGCCAATACGTCCCGTGTGCCAGCTCCTTCTATAGGAAAGTTCACTGTACTGTACGTTCTGTCAGCGAGAGAAAAATTCTATGTGTGCACAAAAGAGATTCCTAGACGTGAACACATTCCTTATCAGATCCCGTGAAGAAAGCTACCCTGTCCAGAAAGAAAAAGGGAGAGATTGAAAAAGAGATGGAGAGAGAAAGAAACAGAAGGAGAGAGAGAGAGAGATTGTTAATGTGTAAGTACTTGACCTTAAGTGCTCTTTCCACATAATACTTTTTGTCTTGAGCTACTCTGATAATGGAAAAGACTTGGGTTTAAAATGAAGGAGAGAGAGAGACTCTCACAGGAAGTGTTGATATACAGTATATCTAGGTTGATCGGTTTAAAAAATATATATATATATAAATGAAAAAAGAATGAAAACACAACTTCAAAGTACAACCCTAATGTCACTCTTGAGAAACATACAACGTTTCGAGTCAGGAATAGACACCCAAGAAGTTGCCCCCTTGAGATTAAAGGGCTCCATTTAGAGGTGTACAAAAGAAAAAACAGCTGAAATCGTTACACAGAAAGGATGGAGTGCACTCCGTGGTACATACGGCCTTTGACCTACAGTCACAATGAAAACTTTCCTAGAAGAACAAAATAAAAAGAAAGACTTATTGTCATGAGCAACTCTTTTCTGGATAAGAGGAAAAACTGAAGAAAGTGGCCTAGTGTGTGTGTGAGCGTGTGTGTGTGTGTGTGTGTGTGTGTGTGTGTGTGTGTGTGTGTGTGTGTGTGTGTGTGTGTGTTTGTCTGGAGGGATGAGCTCATGGTCAAACAGGACAAAGCTCATCAAATTCAATCCACGCGCTCAGCCTGTCACCCTCTCTGCACACACATTTATACACAAACAGACACGGCTTCAAAATGCATGAATGTATAATCACCCCAATAATGCCAAGCGCACATATCACAATCAGCTCTGTACCCACAATGGAAAAGTACTCACAGGCATATAGCAAAGTCAAGCTTAAATATCCACCCACCCACACACACACACACACACCTCGAAGATCTGCATGCTTGACAGAGCACCTGGTCCCCCTCTCTAGTTAATCTCAGTCCAAAGCTCTATGGTAGATCAATACTATGGACATGATGAAAGTCACGATCTCAGGACTTCTTCGCTTAAATGACTTTGTTGAGGAAAGAGCACAAAGTAGTTCCAGCTATAAAAAAATAAAGGCAAAGGCTTTAGTAGCATCAGTTTTTCCTGCTGCCATCGATTTTAACGTGTCATTTCATAACTTATCGCAATACACTGTAATAATCAACAGAGGCTGTCAATTATGAAAAATAAACTATACACTATATACCTCTCATGCATACTGTATGAATTTCACATTACATTCAATTTTTAAATCCATAAGGTTTAATATGATGTTGGCCCACCGTTTGCAGCTATAACAGCTTCCACTCTTCTGGGCAGGATTTCCACAAGGCCTAGGAGAGTGTTGATGGAAATTTTTGACCATTCTTCCAGAAGTAAGAAGGCCTCCGATCTAATTCATCCCAAAGGTGTTCTATCAGGTTGAGGTCAGAAGTTGTTCCCCACCAAACTCGCTCATCCATGTCCTTGTGGACCTTGCTTTGTGCACTACTCGCTTTCCTTCAAATGAAGGGAACCCTTAATGCTTCAACATACCAGGATATTTTGGACAATTTCATGCTCCCAACTTTGTGGGAACAGTTTGAGGACCGTCCCTTCCTGTTCCGACTGACTTCTCGTCTGACCTCACAAACGTGCTTCGGGAAAAATGTGAAGGTGAATTCCTTTGTACTTTTACTCAAGTAGAAATGTTTTATCTAGGGTACCTTTACTTTTACTCGAGTACAGGCTTTTGTCCCATACTGCTAACATAAGACAACGTTAAGACAAAAATTAATCAAATTATGGTAAAAGCCTTCTGTGCAGATCTACAAACCAAAGACAAACACCTCAGCATGGAAGCTTTTGTGCTCAACTGTCATAATTAAATGTTACATAATAGATTTATTGGCCAAAAATTGGTCAGTCAAGTGAAAGTCCATTTGTGTCTTTTAGGCTTTACTGTGAGTGTTTCTTGCTCATATCTGTTTAAACTCTTGAACTTTTGTGGAATTCTGGAACCGCCACTACATGCACATCACCGATAGTTATAGAACACCACATGAACTGCGTAATCACTGAAATATGATGAAATATAACAAGTCACTTAGATATTAATTAAATAATCATTTGGATTTGCATAATTAACCACCTGTAAAACAATACTGGTAACAAGATGAGCTTATCCCTTATGCAAAAAAATATATATATAATTGACAATACATTGTAAAATATAATATATATATTATAATATTAATATTTCTTTTCCTGTTAATTATTAGTTAGTATCAGTTACTGTAGTGTAGCAACAAGGAATATTTGAAAATATCTTTTCAATATTCAATTTACCGTTAGATCAGAACACTAAATCATTTAATATACTGACAGTTAATATCTAGAGAAATTTTTCTTTGCATAAGGGTAACTATGGTACATTTACATTCGATATCTCCCCGTAAACACTGTGTTATTGTCAACCTCGCGAACAAATACAACACTTCATCAAAGCAGTGGGAGCTGAAAAATATCCGACGCGTTATTTTTCCCACCTATAAACCCTTTTAAATTGAGTTATTGTCAGATTGCGCTCTAGGTATACAACAGCATCTACTGTATCGAGCGACTCCCACACATTCCCATTACAATGAGGTCAGCCAGGCAATCATTTGTCGAGGAAAAAAACAAAAAAACACTGCGGTCTAGCACAAATTAATCACAGTGTGTGTGAGAAACTAATTAACTGAGTTTATGGCATCATTCATGGTCTTAAACATTGTGCCTAAATTCCTTCATCTGTCAGAGAGCTAAGTCCATTATCATGTACAAATGTCCAGTAAGGTTTTTTTTTAAATTCCCTTTGAGTTCCATTGTCAAGTCCAATAAGTTAGGACAGCTCATCCTAAAGTATTGTATATGCATGCTTTAATTGGCTGAAAAGCAACTTGCAGAAAGCTTTCTTGGGAAGAGAAATGGCAGACATGTGCACAATTAGCATTTATGCTTTAATTAACATGGCAATTGCAAAAACAGTTCTACAGCAAATGAGTTGTCTGGTCTCTTAGTGATATAGAGTCAGGAATATGATCTTACTATTGCCAAAAAGGATAACCAGAGCAATTTCATTATCAGTTCTACACCAATGAAAGCATGCTTTGTTATTCAATAAACAGTTTCAATTCTGGTTAAAATGGAGATTTTGTTTTATTGCTATACAAATTCGTTGGCAGAGGGATTAACATCGCTGGCTTGCACCTTGAGGGTCTGGATTTGATTCCCGTCTCTGGCCTGTGTGTATGGAGTTTGCATATTCTCCCCATGCTTGGTCGGTTTCTTCCAGGTACTCTGGTTTCCTCCCACAGTCCAAATACATGACCTGAGGTCCTGCCACATTTAAAAAAAAAAATGGGAATAAATACAATGGTCACCATTGACCTCAATGATCCCTTGTTGGACTGCAGAAGTTCCTACTGTAGAGGGATGGATGCTTTACAAATTGATGCGCATTTGACTACGTGTATAATACAAGGGCTGTAACAAGCGTAATGCAAAAGCTTTTGTATTAAAAGACATGCGTCAATCAAATTGCACATGCTGGTAGAGGAACTCTTCCTCTATAGTGACTCCTCTTTCTATGGAGTTGTTCAATTATTGATGAAGGAGGGATGCATGCTGTGCAACATCCAAAGAAGCAGCATCTGTAATGTTTACAGAGATGACACCACTGACAAGAGCAATATGCACAGATGGATGTAGAAGTTTAATGAAGAGGAAGCCAGGATTAAAGAGAAACCAGACAGATGGAGACCATCACTGACATGAATTGATTAGTCTGGACAGATGAGTCACAATCCGCGAGCTTGTTGCATGAATGGACTGCTGTCACAGGAGATGGTGGAAGACTTAGGATGTTGGACTACATCATACAATCGGCATATTGGGATATCCATAGTACAGCCTGGATGTGGCAGTCTTAGGGGACAAGAATTTGATGACAGAGACGAAGTGAAAGTGAATGTGAAGGAGTGGATTCAACAGTGTTGATTTTTTTTTAAAGATAATTCGAGAGTTGGGTTCAGTGATGGTGCAAATGCATCACTTGTGAGGGAGCCAATGCTGAGTAGTTCCTTTATAAAGAGGAAGAGAGCTTTTTTGAACGATCTACAGCATATAGTTAATAAAAAGGTTTTGCCAACTTTTGCATTACTTTCGGTACTCTCCTTGTATTTTGATATCTGGTCTTATTAATGATTAATGATTTACTAAACAGAGGAAAAAATCCCTTTACAAATAGACATAATTAAATCTACTTGGGGCGGCACGGTGGCTTAGTGGTAAGCACTGTTGCCTTGCACCTCCTGGGTCCAGGGTTCGATTCCCACCCCCGGTCTGTTAAATATCCTCTAGAGTTGTGTAAAAGAGATGTTCCTTCCAACATGTCACATTTCCTATGTAGGGCTGTGGATGCATAAATTAATGCTGGAAGTGCAGTCTAGCCATCTAGACCCCAAGGCCTGGCTACATTTTCCATAATGGACGAGACAGACAAAGACGTTATCTGCCTCTAAACCAATCTAATATGTATTCTCCCTGCATGGGAGTGGCAAAACCAACCCTGTTCATGCAGCATTGTTTGGCATGTGGCTCTCGTCTGCTTTGGAAATTAGAAACCATCAGGCGAACAAATATACAGAAAATCGCCAATAAGCCTAATGAGAATAAATTGATTAAAATACCAGGGCAGCAGAGAATGCATCAAGATCTCTACATCTATCAGGTATCACGATAAGATGATGCATGCCATGTTTACTAATCGTGTCAGGAAATGCATGAGGCGTAAAACCTGCGCCAAATCAAATATGCGGATTGGATAAACAATCAATGATTTGATTATGAACCCTTACAGTCGGGGTGGTCAGTTTATTCCATAAACAGGACGTATGGCTGTTAGTGTTAAAACAAAAATAATAAGCTATATAAATAAAAGAAAGGTTTTATCTGTACATTGGTCAGAACTCGCTCCTTCAATGATATCTTTACATTTCATACATTGTAGAAACATCCCAAAACCAGTTTCTATTTTTTAGTTTTCTGTTTTCTATCTGTATGTCTGTCTATGTGTCTTTTGTATGTTATCTTCACCGGCTAACAATTAACCGTCAAATCTTTGCAATTTTAAAGACTACTGCACGGATTGCCCAGTCTGAAGCATTTTTGCTACCTGTATATTAATAACTGTTTGCTTCTCTCCACTTCTCCCCAAATTATGAAATTGATCATTAGTTGAAGAGATGTGAATTCTCATAATCCCATAAATAATGGAGAAAAACATGCCATATGCAAAGCAATACCTTTGAAGATCCTTCGGCAACAGGTCAAAACAATATCTAATAAGTTATAATACTTAAATTGTTGTAAATGGATACCAAATGTAAGAGTTGTCTAACAGTAGACAACAATCATTTCTTGCAGGTTGTAAAAATTCTAATGTGTATCCTTATGCAGATGACACCTTGCACCTCCACGGTTGGGAGGTTGAATGTTCTCGCCATGCTTGGTGGATTTCCTGCAGGTGCTCCGGTTTCCACCACAGCATGTGGTGTAGGCTGATTGATGTTTCCAAATTGCCTGTAGTGTGTGCTTGTGCACTGTAAAGGCTTTGCACCCTATCCATGGTGCCAAGGATCGGGTCCCAGTGAACTTGTTCAAGTAGGGTCTCATTGTTTATAATATGCTGATTCCGGATTAATAATGTTGATTTGAAAATATAGCCATTGTCCTTTAGTCCTCGAACCTGGTGCAGGTTCCTGACCTCACAATATCTGTCCGTCCTAGTCCTGCCCACTTCTGGATAGCAAAAGGGACGTTACTTGCAGTATCAGAACCGAGTGCCAAAAACCAGTCATGGAAGCACTTTCAGCCAGAAAACATTATGTTATAACATATTATAACACTAAACACTGTGCTGAACGCAATGTCTCCCGAAATGAACCTCTCTTCCAAAACAGCGCTCCTTGAAGGATATGGCTGCTACAAAGAAGGATGTGGCTAATAAAATAGCAGCCTTCAGGACAAAACAAAGCTGAAATGGGTTATCATTAAATGACCATTACAGGCATAACATCAAGGGCTTAATAATGCCATGACCTGATGAAATAGCTCACAGAGTCCCAGAGGTAATTTGGTAGTTGGAGAAACAAACAGCAGTCACTACAATGTCATTATTACTTACTAATTGCAAAAATGTAATAAACTTTTGCCCCTGACGTCATATCATCTGTCCGCCATGGTCCCGCCTTCTGGACAGCAAAAGGGACGCAGAGCCAAAATCCACATACCAAACCAGTCACAGCAGCATCTGATATCATCTTAAACAACACCTTATCATTATTAATTGTACTAAGTTAGTCCGAATTACGTCTAAACTAGTCCTGTTGTGCTTCACAGCTAACACAAGCTACACTTCTAACTGTAGGTTGAATCTCAAATCCCTCTCCAACCCCTGAACAAGGGGCACTACTTGATGTAACAAGGGATTCAACAGGCTACATTTCCATTTTACATAAAATTTTGGGATTAAACCCCAAAACAGTCATTGTTGTCTATTTCCTGTATTCAGGGTCGCATAGGGGCCTGGATCCTGTCCCAGCAGACTAAGGGCACGAGACGGGGTACACCCAAAACAGGGTGCCAATTCATCGCATACACTCACTCATTCACACGGCAATTTGGGAACGACAATTAGTGTAAACTGCATGTGTTTGGACTGTGGGAGGAAACCAGAGTACCTGGAGAAAACCCACCTAGCACCATGCACACAGAGACGGGAATCGAGCCTGGCCAAGAATCGAACCCAGACCCTGGAGGTGACAGTGCTAACCCCAGGACAATAAGTTAACTAATAATCAGAAATGAAGTAATCTAGCTGTTAATTAGAATTATCAACCAAATACATAGTTGTCTCATGTCTACCATCCGTAATGAAGATTTGGTCTTTGGCAGAGTGGAGGAGAGTTACTAAGAGGTCAATCCCTTGAATGATGCAGCACACTGCGGAATGCTGATGGTATGAGTGTAACACAGATTGTCTGAAGAAACACTCTCATCTCTGCATTACTGACCCAGAGAGAGAGAGAGAGAGAGAGAGAGAGAGAGAGAGAGAGAGAGAGAGATTACTGAGGAAAGGGAGTGCTGCTGATATTATTAGACTTGTAGCCCAATTTTTAAGTCCCAGTGTTATGGTGCACAAGTGTCTGTGCTCATCTTTTTTTGTAGTGGTACAGGACGATTATAGTGAGGGGAGGCAGCCAGGAAAGTCATCCAGGTCGTCATAACAACAGCTGGGATGATGTCCAAGTGTTTGGGTGTGTTTGTACCAGTTCATAATACATGAAGCAATCCAGCACTATCTCTCTCTCGCTCTCTCTGTGTCACTCTTATACTGTAAGTATCTACGTATGTGTGTACATTAATATTTTTTGTTTGATTGCGTTTAGCTTTGGTTAAAGTGCACAAATGGGATGGGGTGGTGCATGTATGAAAATGATTCCTCATGCTTACAGAACCACCAGGAATACAGTATGACTGTGCAATCAGGGACGAGAAACTCCACTGATGTGATACCCTGGTCTCTACATTCACATCATCACCTGGTTTAATTATAATGGCATATAACGTTGCTGCGTCTACTGTAGATCTGACCAACTAAAGCAACCACAGATCATAACACTGCCTCCAGAACCCTTAAATCTGGAACAGGATCAATCTGAACTCATGACCTTTTTCCATTCCTCCAATGTCCAATGTTTTGCTCCCTAGCAAGCTGAAGACTTACTAGCATGTGGTTTTCGTCTGTCTATTTATTTTGTCCCAGTCCTGCAAGTTCTTGCCAAATTCTGACGGTGGAAATGCTCTTAATTTTATTACTAAGCTATTAAGCTCTGATTTCTACTGTTGACCAAGCCTTTAAGTTTTAAAGAATTCCAGATTGTAATATGTTGGACAACTCTTAATCCAATCCCGGTAATTTCAAATCTCCTTAGTTGTTTCCTTCAGTTGGAGTTGATGGTCATAATGTTCATAATGAAAGACGCCTATGGATTCAGAATTTTTGGGCCACCCTGCATAGTCTCCCATTTAATGCAAGCATCCATTCTTTATGAGAGAGCACACAGTCTGTCAAAAAATATAGAGTGGCTGCTGCACTTAATGAATTCATGCAGAATCAATATGCCAAACCTTATCCAGCACAAAGCTTTAAACAAAAGCATAATTCAGAGGGGAACATCAACAAGGCAATATATTCAACTCATGACCTTCCTTTATTTTACACATAAAGAGCTCTTTGAATAACAACATTTAAGTATCAGTGAAACATAATGATGGCGGCAAGGGGGCTTAGTGGTTAGCACTGTTGTCTAGCATCTCCAGGGTCCGGGTTCGATTCCCGTCTCTGTGTGCTTTGAGTTTGCATGTTCTCCCCGTGCTTGGTGGGTTTCATCAGGGTACTGCGGTTTCCTCCCACAGTCCAAAGACATGCAGATTAGGCTAAATGGTGTTCCCAAATTGCCTGCAGTGGATTGGCACCCTGACCAGGGTGTACCCCGCCTCGTGCCCTCGTGTCTCCTGGGATAGGCCCCAGGCCAACTGAATGGAATATAATTTGTTCGCTGAGATTTCATTTACCGCTTGACCATGGGGCTGAAGTGATCCTTTCTCTGATTTGGAATTGGTATTTTGTGAGTGTTTTTGCTTCCGTTAGTGTGAGAAGATGGTTCAGCGTAAGCTATAAGGAATCCAGAGCGAGAGAGAAGAGGCAGACAAAGTAATGCAGAGCTTCTACTCTTGGAGCCCAGTGGATTCCCGGCAAATCCTTTTGGCAGGAAATCTGACAGGAGGTCAATACAGAATGCAACAAGATCAGAAGGTCCAGCAGAAGCCAAACGAGAGAAAGCAAACGAGAACGCAAAAGAGTTGTGACAGATGGAGCTCGGAGACAGACGGAGTATAGATGAAACGATCATAATAATGATGATGAGATCCGCACTATAATATCAGAAGTACAGGAAGAAGAAGAAGAAGAGCTCAAATGTAAAGCTATTAAACACCTAGTAAAATCCTGGCTGACCTTTTCCTTTTTTTCGCTCAGTCACAACGGTGCAGACATTCTTCACCTGCTCTCATTTTTATTGCTCTTTCATTCCACTTTTTTCTTACTCTTTTGTGCAAAGCAAAAGACTCCTTTAAGAGCAAAAGGGGAAGACTGATGCTGTGACAGAAAGATCCTACTTCTTTCATCCACAAAAGGTCTTCAGTAGACTGTGGAATAAATGGAGCACCGGGGTAGAGTCTCTGAAAAGGTCTAAAAAGGTTCTATTGATGGGATGACATGTTCCCTATATGAGGGTCTGAAAAATGTCAAATAGCAACAAAAGGGCTAAACCTATCACATGGCCTGCAATCATAATGAAAACAGAAGGTGTATTAGGTATATCAGACTGCAAATTTGATATCTGGAGACATGCTATTTATAATCTTGATATATCCATATATTCATGAATCAAAAGGTAAGATATACAATAAATCCATGTGAGCAAACTACTGTACAGGTAGCAGTAGCAAAGAAAAATCTCTCTGAGACAACATGAAGGAGGAACCCTAACAGGAACCAGAATCAAAATGGGATAGTCTTCTGGTTGGATTAGTTTCCATTAAAGCATACAGTAGGTCCAAGTTCAGTACTGTGTAATTTTTTCTTCATATTCCTGCTTCCAAAGAGTCAGACTTTCTTGTATTTTTAACGCAATCTTGAGGTATAGTTCTCCAGGCTTCCTGAAGGACTTCGTTTTCAATCCAGTCCTTATACCTGACCAGTTTCAGAAGAATGTTGTAAGCTTGGTAAGCCGCACAGTGGCGTACTGTATGTATTAATGATGCATAAAACATGATCTCATGAACCAGTGAGAAACAGGTGCAGATGATGACAGATGATCAGGCCGATGATTAGTAAACCGGTGATGCTGAATGTTGAGTGGCTGGAACAGACGAGAGGGGAGATGAGGTCGCTGCTGATGTTGTTACATAAACAAAGAACTTTTAAATTGCACTTTGTAGTGAAACTTTCATATTAAACATACTACTATTCAACCAAGACTTAAAAATGGAGACCATATCCAAAGACCACACATATACTTTAGAGGAGCTTTGTAGTAAAGTCTTCATTATTCTAGACACGAATTAAGAACCTTCACAACCAAATAAACCCCTGTCCTATGCTTTATAAAGAAAAGTAATTTTTTTTATGACACAGGATTAGATTGTACTCTCAAAAATAGATACCTTTTTAAAGGTCCATATTATTAAACTGCTCATGTAGAATACTGGATTAGACATAAATGGTTCATAACCACTTCTTACACAACCATGAAAAATAAATTATTCCCGCTGTGCCGTGGTACCGACGCTCCGATCTAGCTGAATACCACTGACGTCTCACTGTTCCAGAAGCTGTAACAGCCCAAGGTGAAATAAAATCAGGGATAATCAGGGATTAAGAGCTTATTTGTTTAATTAAATCTATTGATTTCAGCTCGTCTGGACAAAACCCAGAATTATTAATCCCTTTGTAATTAAGGAAGGACAGAGCAAATGTGATGTTATCATCTGTCTCAGGGATAAAATAGACATAGCTAACCATTTTACATCATTACCGAGACTTTGTCTTAAATATCTATAGAAAACTGTATATACTAAAAGATAACCTATGCAACAGTTATTGTACAATAATTACAACAAGCCATTGATTTTTATACCTAAACCATAAAGCAATTTCGGAGCCCTGACATGGTTTGTGAAGCATAACGTAGTTACAGAGCCATTAAATGTGAGGATGTTTAAACAGGCCAGAGAGAAAATATATAGGACCACATAATAATAATAATAATAATAATAATAATAATAATAATAATAATAATAATAATAATAATTAAAAAATGCTAAATTATTTGGCCAAACGTGTTAATTATTGAGTTCAGGTGTTCCAGTCAGACACTTTATCCCCCATGAAGGGCAATCTTAATCCTTCCAAGACAATGCTATGCTTCCAACTTTGTGGCAACAGTTTGGGGAAGGCCCTTTTCTATTCCAACATGACTGTGCACCAGTGCACAAAGCAAGGACTATTAAGACATGGTTTGATGAGTTTGGTGTGGAAGAACTTGACTGGCCCAAGCACAGAGCCCTGACCCCAACCCCATCGAGCACCTTTGGGATGAACTGGAACGGAGACTGTGAGCCAGGCCTCCTCGTCCAAAATCAGCGCCTGACCAATCAGGGTAGAAGTTGTTATAGCATACAGTATATATAGTGGGGAAAAAAAGATGACTGTTATTGGAGTAATTGCACATTTTTTATTAGCTTGTTGTGGTGGCTTATTGGTTAGCACTGTCGCCTTGCACCCACAAATTTTAGGTTTGATTCGCACCTTGTATGTGTGGAGTTAGCATGTTCTCCCTGTGCTTGGTGGGTTTCCTCTGGGTACCACAGTCCAAAGACATGCAGGTTAGGCTAACTGGTGTTTCCAAATTGCCCCATAATGTGTGAATGAGCATATGTGTTTTTTTCCCAGGGATGGATTGGCACCCTGCTCAGGGTGTACCTAAGTTTCCTGTGATAGGCTCCAGGCCCCCCGCTACCCTGTATACAGGATCAAGCGGCATAGACGGTGATCAGTATTAGCTAAGCAGTTTATGCCTGAGTACGAGTATCAGCATGGCTGTGATTCAGCAATAGGCATGAGGCCACACGCTGAGTGCCGCACATACAGTACAGTGTGTAGCCTCTTGCCTTTGGCAGTGTCAAAGGTAATCACAGACACAACCAGATGTCTAGAAGTAGTTTATTGCTCATATACATGACATCCTGTAGCAAGAGAGCACAATGTATTGTCCTGAATTAAAAGCCTTCACTTGACTATCAAGCCACAAATCGGGTACATGCTAGCCACAAAATATTATGATGTACGCATGAATCACTATGTGCTTTGGACTCCACTACAAAACGTGCCAAACTCATGCTGAACTCATGCTGAACCGAGTTGTGTGCGTGTGTTTTGTCCTAGCTGTGAATGATCTTAAACTGCAAACCTCAGGTTATCTTTGCCACTGGGAGCTGACAGCAACAAAACCTGTGATGTCCCCTGATCTCCCAGAAACCCCCCCCTGCCACAGGACAGAGAGCTAGAAAGAAAGTTCAAATGGGTGAATAGCAATAAGGTAAGCGTAGTAATGGCAGCAGGAGCTTAGCGTTAATACTGCAACAGCAAATGACACAGAGCAAATTCTGTGCTAATCAATATGCACCACGGGTATCTGTGTGTCATCGGCAGGAAAGTGCAAAAATACAGTGCATCAGTATAGGATATACATTATGATTAGTACTTAATAATAACTACATATTTTGTGAATAATCACAATTTTACAATACTCAGATTTACTTTTATTATAAACGTGCAATTTTGGAATAAAGAAATGCATGACAAACTGATTAGAGGAAACAGATTATGCAGTTTTAAAATATCTCAAACATTAACATTTAACAAATGTTAAATTAAAATCTCTCAAATAGGACCGGCACTGCATGCAGTGGCTGAGTAGTATGGGGTGTGGCAAGCCACTAATGGGGGGCTCAAACCCGGATCCTCAGGTCTAAAAATCAACCACATGGAGCCTTAGCCGTCTGAGCCACCACTCACACAGCTTCAGGTTGATGTATTCTTGTAAGAATGGTTTCCCTTGAAGGTAGCTCGAGCACACAACTTTAGTTTTATCCAAACTTCCATGTAGTCATCTTATTATCCACCCTAAATGTATCATTATCACTCATTGCCATATAAACCAGCTGCGATCATGGTGAGCTATTAGGGTCAAAATTGGTCAAATGATTAATTTGCTTTAAAAAAAGTAATGTGTTAATCACAGGCGTAAACATGTTATTGACAGCCCTCTGAATTATCCTGCCATTCAAAATCCAAAGGTATAACCTAAAAATGCACGAATACTTAGTGGTGGTACAGTATGTTATCTGTAAATCCTAACTCAGCACTGAAAATCTATACACACAGGCTGCAGGAATCATAGGAATCCACCCAAATTCTAAAACACAAAAAATATATTTCCTACCTACATACTGATAAATCACATTTAATTTGTCCTGAGAGATTTTGTAACGATGAGCTGAACTGTGCCCAAAAAATGTCCTGTAAAGAGGAACAGCTCAATGCTTTAACAATTGAGTCACTTCCTATAAAAGGTATGATGATGACAGTATCATCAAGTATCACTGAATTATTCACTTACACATGGCAACATACGGGAATTGTATCACTGATCCTTCTTTGTTTGTCTTGTTTAATGTGACAGAAATGGCATTCAGACACAAATGGCATTGCTAACCATCTGGTATTCGAATCTGACCGAAAGGTGTTTCATGACTGGCCAGTTGACTACATGGGACACATTTGCAACCAATTTATACACCCATGACTGTGCTGGTTGGTTGCAAAACAGGATACCTCCTCTTTAGCAGTTTGAAAACAGAACATGTTTTATTTCCTCAAAAAAAGCAGGACAGGCCGTGGAGTAGTGGTTAGCACTGTGGCCTCACACCTCCAGTGTCTGGGTTCAATTCTCCCAGTGTTTGGTGGGTTTCCTCCACATACTCCGCTTTCCTCGCACAGTCAAAAGACTTGCAGATTAGGCTATAACTGGCATAGCCAAATTTCTTATAGTGTGTGTACCCTGCGATAGACTAAAACCCTGTCCAGGGTGTACACCACCTAGTGCCCAAAGTGTCCTTGGATAGACTCCAGGCTTCCCGCAACCCTGTACAGAATAAGCTGTATAGAAGATGATTGAATAAGTAAAAAAATCAAGAAATATTACAAACTGGTAGACATACACAGGTGACAAGAGAGTCACTTATCTCGTAGTCAAATTATTACTAGTATGTAATTTCTATGATTTTACCAAAATTTTACAAAAATGCCCCTTCCCACAGTTTTGTCTTAATGGATAAATCAGACTGCAATTATGTTTGTGGCCATGCAAATATACAATATCTTTTTTTTTAAATATAACTTTTAAATTAAATGTTGACAGTCAACAATCATGAAAAAAAAATGCCAAAACAATATTAAATACACACCAGTACATTAAAAATAATCATTAAAAATACATTATAATGCATCATCAGCCTCCTCCTTCTTTATTAGTATTATTGCCACATTATTAGTTGATGAACATATACATTTAATATTAAGTGTAATTCTACTGGCGCAAAAACCTGTTTAGACAGACAACAATTATTTATGTCTTTCCAAATGCCCGGCAGAGCTCCATACTTTTTCCGTCACATGAGACACCGTTCGGTAAAATTCTTCTGCTCACACACCCCGGCATGTTAGAGCTCAGGGTCAGCCGTGATGGAGCACCTTGGAGCAGACAGACAGGTTAAGTGCATTGCTCTAACGCTCTCTAATTAAGCCCCATCATTATGAAATAAACATTTAACAGGAGCCTAGTATACAAAACATGTTGTGGTATGATTAATCCTCGTCATAATTATCGTTTTGGCAATATGTACGGTATGTCAACTGCTGCAATTCACCGCTATTAATCAGCCTCATTATTTGGCAGCTTAAAGCGAATACTACGACTGTAGATCAAGCACATTCTATATTTTTTTATAAGGACTGGGGTAGAAATGATAAACCTTAGCAAAGAGTTAGTAACATTATACAATATGTGCTCTTGAAATTTGTAATAAGCGCCAAGGGTTTAATGAGGCCATGAGATATGCATGAGTTATAGGCTCTTTTTTAATGATGCTTTTAAGTCGAAAGTTTTACTTCAGATTAATAACATGAAGCCAATGATTGGTTTATGCATTTGCTTGTGTTTAAAGTGCTAAAACAATGAAAAAGTGCATTAATATTGGTCCTGAGCATCATACAATAGTTTTTTTCTTTAGTATTTACATATTTATAACTAAAAACATGCATTTGGACAGTTTGACGGCAAAATGAGATAACTCCATTTTAGCTTTATTTTATTTTCCAGATTAAGCTAGAAGTACTTCTGAACTGAAACATGTGCCGAATTGTATATTTTGTTTGTATTGTTTGCATTACATACTGTAAGTGTGAATTTCAAAAAGCTCAGTCTTTCACAGATTTGGCACAATGGATAAATCAGCCTGCAGTGTTTGTGGTTATTTACAGTAAATATGCAATTTAGTATCAATACGACTAATCAAAAATTTGGACGCATTTTCTAATGTCATGATCTTTCCTGGTTTTTATTTCTTTCTATACTGAAAGCGTCCAAAAATACACAATAATCTCCTTTGAACAGTTGATATTGCGATGTATCTGCTACTTGTGTTCTGTAAATCCTTCATAACGGCTCTAATCCGAGGTGCTGTTTGTTAATTGGTGATTTCTGGGGTTGGTGACTCTAAATGAACGTCTCCTCTGCAGTAGAGGTCAATTTTGGTCTTGCTTTCCTGGGAAGGTCTTCATGAGAGCCAGTTTCATCATGGTACTCGATGGCATTAGCTGTCGCATGAAAATCTATTTGCTCCATAGAATGCTTTACTCAAAACCTTAGAAAGATTAAAACTTCTAAAATAAGGTTATATAGGAGTTTTCAAAATAAACTCCATGCACATCAGTGAGTGAGCTCATAGTCTGAGGTCTGAATGTACAACACTACACTATCGGTACATAACTCCAAAATGGTGTCCAACAAATGTAAATTTTAATCATTTCTGATCAGATGTATTTTTGTCTGACAATTGTAATGCAAAACACAAAAACAAACACACAAACAAACACACACAACACGCAAAATGTGGATCGTTCAGTATACCATGCAATCCAAAGAGCATGGATTTCCTTTAGAGTTCTAAAAATCTGCACACTGTGGAAGCTTTCCACTCAATAAATCACACACACACACACACACACACACACACACACACACACACACACACACACACACACACACACACACAGTAAACTGTCAATCTGAAGGTCAGAGAGCTGCAGGTTTATGTATTGGTCTTTTAGCAACACACATATTGCTGAATTTAGAAAACCGAGGGTCAAGATCGTCTCCACAACACATGCACACACACACAACACACAATCCAAAGGTAAGAGAGTTCCAAGTTTATCTGCTGGTCTTTTGGCAGCTCCAACTTTACCAAGTTTACTTAAGGAAACTGATGGCCAAGAGCATGTCCACAATGCGTACACACACACACACACACACACACACACACACACACACACACACACACACACACACACACCTACTCCTATACTTGTATCTTTTCCGTGAGGCAACTTGACACAAGAATACTGTACAAAAAATGTAATTAAAAGAAATTAAAAGAACAAATATACACAAAATAAATTGTCTTTGCACGCTTTTAAAAGAAATAATCTGGTGAAAAGTTTAAACTTGTTCCATTAATCCGCGGACAAATCGTCACATTATAGCAATATTATACATTAACATTATAAGTATTTAATTACATATTAATAACTTTCCATATTAACACATTTAAAATGAATGAGAAATGATAATATGTTACCACCTGCTTCACTACCAGCTATTTTGGAAATAACGGCCATAGCATGGTGTGAAACAATACCAAACAGTGTTTCCAGTAGACCGAGTTGCTACAACCCAGCTGTTATATTGTTTAGCCAAACAGTTTAATTTAGAAAGTGTGACATCAATGAAGAGCTTAAACTTTGGTACACTCACGTGTAGAGAAATGTTTTTGTCCAAGATAAATGTGCATAAAATTTTGGGCCATTTTCACACTCTGCATAATTTGCTTTGTAGTGGCGCCGAGTGCGCTTACTGTACCCAGCATCCACACACCTCAACCTATGGCCTTTAACATTAATGATATTGTTCCATACCTGGGCCTTGATCTTGCCTTACTTTCTACACACTCTGATACAGTAGCCGGATGTATGGATCTAGTTGGTGTAAGATCTGCCTAGAAACACAAGAGTACGAAAGCATAGACTAGGGGAATTGAATAAAATTTTTTTAGAAAAGGTCCGTTCAATAAAACTTTCTTCAAGCTGATATCATGTTAGGATTCGGGTATATATATATATATATATATATATATATATATGCAGTCATTGTAACTATAAAAAAAATAAGATTTAATAAAATTTAAATTTCCAGAGCACTTATATAAATAATATTTATTGTCAGTTTTCAGTAATGTGAAAAATGTGGACAATTTGAACTTTGAATTGATCTCCTTGTATTTGTATGTAATACATACCGTACAAACAACAATTTAAATTTACATGCAGATGCCATGTCCAGATAAACTCACTATACATCAGGGCCGGTATTCACAAAGCTTCTAACGCCTAAAAGTTGCTCCTAGTGATGAAATTCAAAGAAAATTCTCTTAGATTTTCCCTTAAATCTTAAATCTTAATAATGATAAAAATGAGTCACGAAACATCTTAGCCCTAAAAACAGCTCCTAAGGTAAAAATTATTACGAGTAGAGAGAAGGACTTTTAGGAGGCTTAAGAGTTTCTATAGCAGAGGACAAAATGGCGGAAGGAGGAAATATTCTCCAAACACTGAACGTAAAGCTAAAAGTAAACGCTGCTCTTCTATCCAATTTGGTTTTCTTGTTCTTCTACTTCCTTCCATCGCTCTTGGATTGTTGGCCATAAACCATCCAAAAGTGCTTAAACAGACTTTCCTGCAATCATGTAAATGGGTAAAAGCTGAACCATTTTGCAATCTAAAATGGATGACAAGTAATAAAATCAATTTAGTAAATAAATGTAAGAACTTAAATATAGTAACTACTGTGTGGAAATTGGCTGCTTCAAAAGTAGAAACATTTTCAACATTTAGCTGTTTAATTATTTTTAAGACATTTAGCCTAGAAACTTTGCATAAAGTAGCCTGTAGTCATGACTATACAATTTCTTTAAATACAAACATTATGATTTTACTGTCTGTTCTATTATCATCTATTCTATTTTTACAAAGAGCACATTTCAAGACCTTTACAGAGGTTTTTTATCAACCAATCACAGTCCTTGAACTGCTGCATCATCCCTAGCAACGGGGTCGGCCACACCTCCTCACTAAGATAAAGGTTTTTGTACTTTCCTTACTCAGAGTTGCTCTGAGAAGTTTCCTAAATCACCTTTAGTCTAGGACTCCTAGCTAGGATTTTTTAAGCTAAGATAGGAGCTCTCTGAGAGAATTCTAAGAAGCTTTGTGAATACGGGCCCTGAGCAGTTAAGGGTTGAGGGCCATGATCAAGGGCTCAATACAGGCAACATAGTGGTTGTGGGGTTTGAACCTGGGGCCTTCTGAGTCGTAGTCCAACGCCTTAATCATCGAGCTACCCTTGAATTTTAATAAACGTGTTTGTAATCTTTATTTGCTGGGATGTACAGTAAATTAATGTGAAGGGACCCGGGTTGCTCTGCCACCACACTCGCACCGCGACCGGCACGAGGACACGGAAGTAAGACGGTCCCGCTTTCAGAAAGCATAAAAGGAAACAAGATGGCACTTCACATCGCTCAGTCATTGAATTCATTCATGCCTTCGCTCATTCATCTTCATTCATCTCTTCATCAACTATTTCGTGAGTACTCACCTATTCAGGTTGCTTTGTCGATTGAGTGTGTGTTGCCAGAACGCGGGTTTATTTGTGTAGATCCTTGCTCTTTGTGTAAGAGAGTTCTAAGAGTAAACGCGTGGTTATCCTGCCTGCTCGCGCTGCTTCCGCGCTTGGGTTTACCGTCCACGAAACACAGGCTAACTGCTAAGGCTGCTGTGTTCATCCCTCGGTTGCTCATGACAGAATGACTGAGCCAAAAGCAGTAAACCCAGCGGAGTTTGCTCGCCTCTGCGCTGTGGTTGACCAACATGCCGAGCTGATCAATGAGCTCCGTGGTGAAGTCGTGTCTCTCCGAAAGGAGCTCCAAGACGTCGCGGTTTTGCGCCGCGAGGTGACGGAGCTGCGGCAGGAGAACGTGACCCTCCGCAAGGCAGCTGTTTCAGATAAGTGGGATGGCACAAATGGGAAGTGCAGTGTGTTTTTAACAGCATTAGATCTTGTGTTTGAGTTCAATTCCACCAGGTACTCCACAGACCAACTGCGCATTGCACTTCTTCTCTCATTGCTATCCGGGCAGGCAGCTGAGTGGGCCACAGCGGTTCTCAGGTCAGATTCGGACACAGCCTATTCATACGGAGAATTCACCCGCCAACTCAAACTGACCTTCGAACATCCTGCTGCTGAGGTGGAGACCAACAGCAAACTGTACCATCTGCGGCAGGGTGGGTCATCCGTGAGCCGTTACACCACGGATTTTCGTACCCTCGTCGTTCAGACCACCTGGGGGGACGCCGCCCTCCGGACGGCTTACTACAAAGGACTGGCTTCTCGCATCAAGGACGAGCTCACCGGACGAGAGCTTCCGGCTACACTGGAGGGTTTGGTCCAGCTCGCCCTCCGGATTGACCAGCACCTGCTCGCTCGTCCGAAGCCAGCCCCCCAAACCCTGCCGCCCATCACGCCCCTCTTTCCACATTCCACGCCCCGATCACCAGCTTTCACCACCACCACTAGGGCGTCTGCCGGGTCTCCACCTTCCGCCGTGGTTGACACGGGAGCCGGGGAACCCATGCAACTAGGATGTGCCTCCTTGAACCCTGCAGAGTGAGAACGACATTTCAGGGAGGGACTCTGCGCCTATTGTGGGTCAGCGGCACACCATATAGCTATATGCCCTTCACGCCCGAGAAACGATCAGGCCCGGTGAGTCAGGGGGCAGCTCACCGGGTCACCTCCATCTCGCCACCACCACACCTAGCATCTCGCGTCTCATGGTTCAGGTACACCTCCAATTTGGCCACAGGCGAGTCAAAAGATTCGCGTTCATCGACTCTGGGGCTGGTGGAAACTTTATTGACTCCTCCTATGCCAAGAGATTGGGGGTGGAGACTGAGGCATTATCCCAGGCAGTTTGAGTGACATCCGTTGACGGTTGGCCCCTTTCCTCCAGCCCTATTACCACCCAGACTAGGCCCATCACCCTCACCATTGACAAACACCAAGAAGAAATCCACTTTCACCTCACCTCCATTTCCTCGCCACCCATCATCTTAGGATACCCCTGATTATTGCAGCATGACCCATTCATCTCCTGGTTTCAAAACCGGATCCTGCAATGGGGCCCGACCTGCTTTGAACTCTGCCTACAATCGCCGACTGGGACGTGCTCTAGGGAGTCCGAGGCCCCCGATGTTGACACCAACGCCATCCCTCCTGCATATCGAGACCTGGCTAAGGTCTTTTGTAAGAGACGTGCCGACCATCTTCCTCCGCATCGCCCCTACGACCTGGCTATTGAGATCCAGCCAGGTTCCACTCCACCCCGCGGCCGTCTATACGCTCTCTCTTCCACCGAGACGCAGGTGAAGGAGGAGTATGTGTCCTCTGCTCTCCGTCAGGGTACCATCCGACCCTCTTCCTCGCCCGCCGCTGCGGGATTTTTCTTCGTAAAGAAGAGTTCGGGTGAATTACGTCCTTGTGTTGACTATCGGGGGCTAAATAACATCACCATAAAAAACCGACACCTGCTGCCTCTTACCAACTCAGCCCTGGACGCCCTCTCTGGTGCCACCATTTTTACAAAGTTGGACCTCCGGAGCGCCTACAACTTGGTGCGTATCAGAGAGGGCGATGAGTGGAAAACAGCCTTCATCACCCCTAATGGACACTACGAAAGCCTTGTTATCCCCTTCGGACTCTGTAATGCCCCTGCAGCTTTCCAGCAGTTTATGAACGATGTTCTCCGGGACATGTTGGGAAAATGGGTATTCGTCTACCTAGACGATATACTCATCTACTCACGCACCACCGAGGAACACATCCGACACGTCAGGGCCGTCCTTAAGAGATTGCTCGCCCACCGACTGTACTGTAAGTTGGAGAAGTGCGCTTTTCACAAGCGCTCCACCACGTTCCTGGGCTTTGTCATCTCGTCCCAGGGTGTGGCCATGGACCCACAGAAGCTTGAGGTTGTACGTCATTGTCCCCTACCCAAGACTCTCAAACAACTTCAACGGTTTCTTGGGTTTGCGAACTTCTATCGTCGCTTTATCCGGGGCTACAGCACAGTCGCAGCACCCTTAACCACACTAACTAGCCCCTCATCTCATCCCTTCCAACTCGACTCCACTGCCATCAGCGCATTCTCCAAACTCTGCCATCTATTCACCACCGCTCCAATTCTCCTCCATCCAGATGCCGATCAACAATTCGTTGTAAAGGTGGACGCCTCAGAGGTGGGCGCTGGGGCTGTTCTCTCCCAGCGGGGTCCAGACCAGAAACTACACCCTTGTAGTTTCTTCTCCAAAAAATTTGACCCCACTCAGCAGCGATACGGGGTAGGGGACCGCGAGCTGCTGGCCATAAAGTGGGCTTTGGAAGAATGGCGACACTGGCTCCAGGGCGTCAGAGAACCATTTATCGTCCGGACCAACCACCAAAACCTCATTACAATCAAGAACCTAAAACAACTCAACCCCAGGCAGGCGCGGTGGGCTCTATTTTTCGAGTCTTTTGATTACCACCTATCCTATCGCCCGGGGTCAAAGAACATCAAAGCCGACGCCCTCTCCCGACAACATGAGGGGGACGTCCCCCGGGCAGACCCCGCGTCTGTCCTGCCACCTTCCAGAGTCATCGTCCGCTCTGTTGGGAACTGGAGACGAGGGTTCGCCAGGCACAGGCCATGGAGACCGAACCGGCAGGGGCTCCGCCTGGACGACTCTTCGTACCCAGGAACATCAAGGCCGACGTCATCAAATGGGGTCACTCCTCGCCGCTGTCAGGGCACCCAGGCATGCAGCGCACCCTCAAATACATCCAGCGCGCTTTCTGGTGGCCCTCAATGGCCAAGGACGTCGAGGAGTTTGTTCGGGCGTGCCCAGTGTGTGCCAGGGCCAAGACCTCCAATCAACCAACACCAGGGGAACTCCAACCTCTCCCAGTCCCACGTCGACCCTGGACGCACACTGCCCTAGAATTCATCACGGGCCTGCCGGCATCCGAAGGGAAAAACGTCATCATGACCATAGTGGATCGGTTCTCCAAAGCTGTGCACCTGGTGGCCCTCACCGGACTCCCGTCAGCTAAAAGGACAGCTGAACTGATATTAGAGCATGTAGTCCATCTGCATGGGTTCCCTAAGGACATCGTCTCGAACAGGGGGCCCCAGTTCACTGCACGGTTCTGGAAGGCCTTCTACCGTCTGATCAATTCTACTTGCAGTCACTCCTCGGGCTACCACCCCCAAACGAATGGTCAGACGGAACGGGCCAACCAACAACTGGAGCGCTACCTAAGATGTTTCGTTGCCAACCGCCAGCGCTCCTGGACTCGCTACCTCATTTGGGCAGAACTCTCACACAACCTCCATGTTTCCTCCGCCACGAAGCTGAGTCCATTTGAGGTATGCCAGGGTTTCCAACCTCTGATGTTCGAACACCAAGAACCGGAGGTTGAAGTACCCTCGGCCCAACAGTTGGTCCGAAGGTGTTGACAGTCCTGGATTCAAGCAAAGGAGGCCATCCAGCGCGCAAACACTCGCTACACCTTACAACATCGCCGTCGACACCCTCCGGGACGAAAGTTCCGCACAGATGACAAGGTGTGGCTGTCCACGAAAAATCTACACCTCCGAGTCCAAAAAGCTTTCACCCAGATTCATCAGTCCATATCGCATCACCCTCCGTGTCAATCCTGTCACCTACTGGCTCCAGCTGCCTGCGGCGCTCCGGATCCACCCGATATTCCACATCTCCCAGCTCAAACCCTTCATCACTTCACCAATGGTTTGCTCAAACAGCTAGTGTTTTATCCCATAAAACAAGCGCTTCACATGACTGCTTTTTAGTATCATTATAATGGTTTTATAAAAAATGAGACAAACTGGTTTAAAACTTCTCACAGGAAGAATAAATACACATCAATATGTCTATTCATCTTTGAAGGTTCAGTTTTCATAGTCTGCTTTACTTTACTTTTAGCCATGATTTCGTTTCGGTTACAAGGTAAACTATTATGTTGAGTGGCTCTGTTGAGTGACGCGTATATCCACGCCCACATCAAAGGGAAACGGTTATTATAGTATAAGCTAGATTACTAGCAACTGCCATGCACTTTCACAGAATGAGATCAGTGAGCACACATTTTAGTACGGTTATCTTTCATACCAAATTTGAACCACACCCAAGTACAATGCGTTGTCCTTCCAACAAAAATGTCCTATTGTTCTAGACTTTGGGATCATATGTATTCAGATTCATGCCCTTAGCCTGAAAGGAGTCTGAAAGTCAAATTAGCCATGTCACTTCGAAGGAAAAAAAATGAGGGAAAAAAAAAACCCCAAAGGGAATTCAGTAGTAGCTATTTATTACGCCACACCGAAAACGTTTTGTTATGAATGTGTATGAGCCATAAATTAGACTGGCCCCTGCTCTCTACAGGCAAGTTTATTAAACGTCTTTGTATACTGCGATAAAGAATGACGGGAACAGAACAGCTGGAGCTGACTGAAATGGGCTGGGAGCTATGGAGGCCTCCTGCAGCCACCCACCCACCCACACACACACACACACACACACACACACACACTCACACACTCACACAGATTCATTGTTTATCTCTAACTGGGCCAGAGGGAGCCATTCCGGCTCCAAACACACCGCCCCTCATCCAGTCTGGTAAGAGTCTGCATTTTTGGATTTAATTGGAAGAAACAGAAATAGAAAAAAAAAGTGGACAACCAGGACCTTAATGGCTGCCATCCTTATGGGCTGTGCATTTGTGTTTCTCTTTCCAGCTGTCCCTGCTCACTGGATGTTTTTTTTCTCCCCCTATTCTTTTCTTCTCCCCAATTCAACCACAAACCCAGACTGTGGTGCGATGAGCAAAGGCGGAAGACTGACACCTTTCTTCTAAATATCACATGCATTGGTGTGGAGACGAGCTCGAGAACAAAGCTCCAGCATCTGAGCTTAGCGCTTTCATTTGTGCTTGTGTGTGTAATGGTGGAAATGATAAGGCAGAAATAAATGAAAGAGAATAATTACCTGTGGATTATCTCGGGCTGGTAATTAAATCTGCTGACTTGCACTCTCACTCATGAAGACAGACATACAGAGTGCGGGTGAGAGAGAGAGAGAGAGAGAGGGGGGGGATTTCAATGTAATGCTAGTGTTTCCAACCTCAGCCATCAGAATCGCATAGCAGTATTGATGTTAAAAGGAGTGTTGCAATACAAATCAATAAAAAGCATCCTAGATCAAACATATGAGGCACATGGGATGCTTGATGTGAAAATAATTGAGCATGAGAAATTGCGAAGATTACAGGACGAGGAGGGTCTTGATTCACTTGTTCTGTTGGCCTGCATGTAGAGTATATGCACAGGGAATGTGTGATTCCTTTTTCCGCTAACCTCCTAATGGGAAATGACTAGCTGAAGCTACTGTAAATATTGATCTGAGTCTATAGCATCACAATAGGCAAGAAGAGCTGATATTGTAGGAGTAGAAATAACATCTGATTAGTCAGCAAGCATCTATTATTAACACACATTCTATATAAACATACAATCATCCATCTAGTAACCTCCGACTAGGGATTGTGGAGGCCAATGGTGACCACGGGTGACCATTGTATTTATTCCCATTTTGTTGACCTCCAGTCAACATTCACACACTACAGGCAATTTGGGAACGCCAATTAGGCTAATCTGCATGTCTTTGGACTGTGAGAGGAAACCGGAGTACCCGGAGGAAACCCACCAAGCACATGCAAACTCCACGGACACAGACCCCAAGGTGGGAATCGAACCCGGACCCTGGAGGTATAAAGCAACAGTGCTAATTATTATGCCACAGTGCCGCCTTACCTAATACCAAAAAGTGCAATTACAGTATACCATCAACAGTATATATATTTTTTTCTTGCTTTGAAACTCTTAAGCTTTCAATTTTGTAAGACTATCCATAAGCCAATCTATGGGATGAGCGGCAAGGTTCGGATCCATGTTGTTATTTTATAGTAATAGCTCATATACTGGGATTGTGTGATCAGTGTTACACACAATCTAAGATAATGGGAGGGGGGATGGGCGGCGAGTTGTCTCGGTTGTCAGGGCTTTCCGTCACAGTACTTTGTAGCAGTCTTCCAGATAGAAGAGTTTACACTTTCCAGGTTTCTCTGTACAATGACAAGCTGTACTGTTAGAGAGAGAGAGAGAGAGAGAGAGAGAGTGCAAGTGAGGAGATGCTGTTCAGAGGAACGACAGTCTACAGTTGCTCGCTATAATGTACTGTAAGTGAAGACAGGAACTACCTTGTCAAGTGTAAACCTTTTAAAAGCATGACATGTCATCTATTAGCAAATGAATCACTAAACTCAGTGACAGGTTATTGTAGTATGAGTGGAACACAACACACGTCAGATTGTGCTTGAACGACCAAAAAAAAAAAAACTTCACAATAATAAACAGCGCGCAATATTTTTGTTGAAACAGTATTTACTGAAACAATATCCATTGAAAGTATTAATATAAGCCTTTAAATGTAAATCAATGATAATTACAATAATTTAGTCCTCTATTATGTTCTAAAATGAATAAAAATGATATGCCATCCTTTCCATGATTCTTGGCATTTTCTTGAATAAAGGAAAATTTATCTGTTATGACCTTTTCAAAAGCACGTACTTTAAGTGAAATATTTAGGCAATTACACTCTGACCTAAAATGAAATTATTTGCAAAATAACCTTACGGGAACAAAACGCCTCTAAATTAGCTGCCTTTTACTGTATGTCATGTACATTATACAACAGTTAGTTTGGACCGAGTAATCTGATTGGACGAGAGGTTTTCCATGAGTGCTGACGATTTTGTATAACAGCAATATCACACTTGAGGTCATGCTGCTCGACCGCACTGATATCGCACAGCACTATTATCTGTCATGTAATATTGCTTAAGTACAGTCCATAAAATCTTCCAATAACATCCTATCTGTATAACGTCACTTTCGTCAACAAATATTTCATAATATGTAATAATAACATGAAAATAAAGCATGCCGTTTATTATGTCCAACATGTGCAATTCTCTGACTCTGTATTTGTACACAAACTTCAGCATTGATGTCCTATGTCAAGCTCAATCATTCAATCATGATATCAAAATTTTTGTTTTGGGGTATTGATCTGATGCTGCTTCTTAGGGCGTGAAATGTCAGACTGGTATCAGATCAGATTTAATATGTTTACCTTATTGACATTCTGTTTTCAATGACGAACTAAAAACATGCTGCCATTGCAGCTTTGAAGTTCCTTGGCAACAGAAGTTTGCAGTGATGCTATAAGGATGACAGGAATGGATTTTATTTATTAATTTTTTTTCCAAAAAATTTTTTTTCCAAAACAAATTCAATTCATAACATAATTCGCAACTATAGGCTTACATGGTACCGGTGTAAGAATTAATGTAGCCTGGAAATGGCACCTGTGCATGTTATATTTATCCCTTTGTAAAGTTGCTGATGCGTTGAGAATTGATGATGATGTTACAAGGAGTGTAGTTTCATCAGTCCTCCCTACAGACTCGCGGTCTAAAGAGGATTCTGCTAATAACACTTAGCATAATGGAATGGAACCGTTAGGCAGTGATGGGTTGCCATTTACAGTAAGAAGATGCATGTGGGAAATCTCTATGGGGGCGCAGCAGGACATTTACATTTACACTTGCGTAGGGACTACTTACTGTATGGCTTCTCGCAATGTCGGAATCTGTTTCTGGTATCAATGTTCACAAATACTCCAGCTTTTAAGGTCACTTTATCCTTGGGGAGAAATGAAAACTGGTTTTCAGAAACTTGCTAATTTGCTGTCACCTGCACCTTTCTTTATTGTCAGCGTTGCTTAGAGTTTAATTAATATTCCGGAATAGGGGTTGTACAAAAGTGCACCTGTTCAAGCATTAGGACTAACTTAAATCTAATATTGGACCTTTGGGTACGGCTTATAGTTTTAACAACATACATTATATAGACAAAAGCATTTGGCCAAACCTGACAATGACATTGTATCCAAATACATACAGTATACTTCAATATAGAGTTGGTCCCCCATTTTCAGCTTCCACTTTTCTTGGAAGGCTGTCCACAAGAGTTGGAAGTGTTCAAGCCCATTTAATTCTATTCAATTAAATTTTATTTGTATAGCAATTGTCATTGTCACAAAAGCAGCGTTACACAATCAAAATTAAAGAAGTTTGTATGAAATGTAGGCGGCACGGTGGTGTAGTGGTTAGCAGTGTCACCTTGCTCTCCAGGGCCCGGCTTTGATTCACGGTCAGTTTGCATGTTCTCCCCATGCTTGGTGAGCTTCTCTGGTTTCCTCCCACAATCCAAAGACATGTAAGTTAGGTTAATTGGCATTCCCAAATTGGCCGTAATGTGGATTGGCACCCTGTCCAGGGTGTACCTAGCCCTAGTCCCCTGGGTTAGGCTCCAGGCCCCCAATGACACTGAATATAGATGATGAGGCAAGGAAAAACTCCCTGAGATAGCAATGTGAAGAAACCAGACTCAACAGGGAACCCATCCTCATTTGGGTGATAACAGATAGCAGGGATTGAGCTGCATTCTGTGTGTTAGGCGACTGGAAGTTCAATATAATTGAGTTGATGTCTTTAAGTTAAAATGAAGTCCAGTTTATTATTGGAGGCTCAGGTAGACTGTAGGAACTTCCGGAAATTTGAACTACCAAACGACTGCAGTCACAAGTCCTCAGAGAACAGCTGTCTGCATCAGCCAAGGCCAGGACCATGTCATTCATTCTGTGGAGCAATTATGAGGTCAGGCACTGATGCGAGAATTGGACAAGAAGGTCTGGCTCGCAATCTCGGTTTCACTTCATCCCAAAGGTGCTCGATGGGGTTGAGGTCAAGGAACGTATCAACCGAACCAAACTCATCTTTAAAGTCCTTGCTTTGTGCACAGGGGCACAGTCATGTTGGAAATGAAAAGGGCCGTCCCCAAACTCATATAAGCATTTCACTGCATATCGTACTGTGTATGACTGTGTATGTTACAAATAAAATTTGAATTTGAATTTGAAACTGGTGCCACAAAGTTGGAAGTTCAGTATAGCATTGTCCAAGAGCATTAAGATTGCCCTTCACTGGGATAATGGATCTGATTGATTAATTTTTTTATCTGTATGTGTGTACCGTGTCTTTTTTCAGTTTTACACCTTGTTGAGTATTTATCAGCTTTATCTGCACCTTTGTTTACGCTGCTGACAACATAACTAATTGACTCGCTAAAATGACTGTTGGCTAAAATATTTGATTTACCTCATTTACATTTGTGAACATACTGTGCAGTACCACTCAGTCAGTGTGGGCTGTCAAAACTCAGATTTTAAGAAATCTGGCCCAAACACCTAATCAGCTAATCATTATTTTCATTGTTATATTATATTAGCACAATTATATTGTGCCGTTATTTAGTCATAATAAAATACAAAGTGTTGTTCATTTAGGTTCATTCACGTTTGCATTGCAGACACTAATTAGCGAGCTCTGCTCAGAAGTGAGTCAGCTTTTTTCCCCAAGCCCTGCTCAGCCGCATACAGGTACAGTACGTGCCTTATTAATGCATTAAACTGACTGAAACTAACACACTTTCATTACTGGAATATCAACCTCTGACAATTATAACTAACATCAAAACAGATGAAGTGTTGCTATACTCATTAATGTCTATGATACTGTATTACAACAAACTGTTCAAGTCAGATTGTACAGTAATTACACCGCCGATTGGTAACTGACGGTCACCAGCTTAAGGCTTAAGCTACTGTAGTTCCGCCAGTCGTGGAATAATTATATGTTGTTTGAGCAATTTTATGTTGTATTTATATGTTGTTGTTATCGATTAAATAAACAAACAAATCATAATCTGCTGATTATAAATAGTGTTTGTAGAATTGTTGTATAAAAGCAATATCAGACTTGAGTGTGCTGATATTCACTCCAACATCACGCCAACACATATCGTGTGATATTGCATAATTCAGATGCTTTTGATGTCTTGGATACTTTTGCAAGGTGTTTATGTATATGTGCATATCACATATTTGTTTACATTCAGCAAGTTCTATTAGCAACTGGAGGAAAAAAGAGTGGGAAAACAAAACACAACAACAATGAAGATCCTCGCTCTTGTACACATGTGGATTCGATCCTGTACGACACCTGTTCTGTCGTCCCTCCCATTTCCTTCTCAACGATTTTTTCCAGTCAGTCACAAGCCGGATTTAAACTCGCCATTGCTGGGGAAGGAAATAGCCATTTATTTCCTGGCAACATGACAATAAAAATCCAATTGCTTTTTGCCTTTCTGCAGGCGGCAAGAAAGTATAAAAATAACACTCCCTAAACGCTACCTTTTCCATAAAAAAAATCTATTTTTTATAGTTTACGCAATAACGATCCGCCTAGGATATAAAAGCTGGGTCTATAGTGCTATACAAGCATTCTGAAAAGTACTACACTGTAAAATATGAAATTAGTTCAAAAGCAGAAGAGATGAAAAGAAAGATAGGGTACTGAATAAAGGAAGAAAAAAAAGAAGAAGAGGGAATAAACAAGGACAGAATGAAATATTAGTTCGAACAAATATCCTATTTTTAGTACTTGATGCATTGAGTCTTTAGTGCTTTTTATAACTATGATGATATAACATTTGAATAACATTGAGTGCCGGGTCTCTTTATCCAACATCAGCGCCTGACCTCACTAATGCTCTTGTATAGCTGAATGTCCAATTCCCCACAGAGACACTCCAAACTCTGGCAGAATGTCTTTCCAGAAGAGCGCCAACACTAAAGGATGTTTCCCTAGCTGCCCTTTTGGAACATAAAGCAGTTCAGTAGCCTGATAAATTCCCTCCCTCTTCCCAGCTTAGAGGCTTTGTTCTTGACTTGAATGCAAAGGTGAGATTATTCAGACCGGCATCCTGGACTTGACTACAATACTTCTTATCTTTGTTCCATCTAAATGTAAACTTTCAGCGTAACTGTTCTCATGGTTCATTGTTTGTTTTTCTCGTTCGTTCTTTCTGTACAAGTCAGTGAATTGTTAATGACTGCAGATGTTCTATATACACACGTGGACAAAATTGTTGGTACCCTTCGGTCAATGAAAGAAAAACTCACAATGGTCACAGAAATAACTTTAATCTGACAAAAGTAATAATTTAAAAAAAATCTATGAATGTTAACCAATGAAAGTCAGACATTGCTTTTCAACCATGCTTCAACAGAATTATTTAAAAAATAAACTCATGGAACAGGCCTGGACAAAAATGATGGTACCCCTAGAAAATACTGAAAATAATGTGACCAAAGGGACATGTTAATTCAAGGTGTGTCCACTAATTAGCATCACAGGTGTCTACAACCTTGTAATCAGTCAGTGGGCCTATATATAGGGCTCCAGGTAGACCCTGTGTTGTTTGGTGACATGGTATGTACCACACTCAACATGGACCAGAGGAAGCGAAGGAAAGAATTATCTCAGGAGATTCGAAAGAAAATTATAGACAAGCATGTTAAAGGTAAAGGCTATAAGACCATTTCCAAGCAGTTAGATGTTCCTGTGACTACAGTTGCACATATTATTCAGAAATTTAAGATCCATGGGACTGTAGCCAACCTCCCTGGACGTGGCCTCAGGAAGAAAATTCATGACAAATCACAGAGACGGATAATCCCAATGGTAACAAAAGAGCCCAGAAAGACTTCTAAAGAGATCCAAGGTGAAATTAATGCTCAAGGAACATCAGTGTCAGATCGCACCATCCGTCGTTGTTTGAGCCAAAGTGGACTACATTGGAGACGACCAAGGAGGACGCCATTGTTGAAAACAAATCATAAAAAAGCCAGACTGGAATATGCCAAACTACATGTTGACAAGCCACAAATCTTCTGGGAGAATGTCCTATGGACAGATGAGACAAAAATGGAACGTTTTGCCAAGGCACATCAGCTCTATGTTCGCAGATGGAAAAATGAAGCATATCAAGAAAAGAACACTGTCCCTACTGTGAAACATGGAGGAGGCTCTGTTATGTTCTGGGGATGCTTTGCTGCATCTGGCACAGGGACTCTTGAATCTGTGCAGGGTACAATGAAATCTCAAATCTATCAAGGGATTCTAGAGAGAAATGTGCTGGCCAGTGTCAGAAAGCTGGGTCTCAGTCGCAGGTCATGGGTCTTGCAACAGGACAATGACCCAAAACACACAGCTAAAAACACCCAAGAATGGCTAAGAGGAAAACATTGGACTATTCTAAAGTGGCCTTCTATGAGCCCTGACCTCAATCCTATTGAGCATCTTTGGAAGGAGCTGAAACATGCTGTCTGGAAAAGGCATCCTTCAAACCGGAAACAACTGGAGCAGCTTGCTCATGAGGAGTGGGCCAAAATACCTGCAGAGAGGTGCAGAAGTCTCATTGACAGTTACAGGAATCGTTTGATTGCAGTGATTGCCTCAAAAGGTTGTGCAACAAACTATTAAGTTAGGGGTACCATCATTTTTGTCCAGGCCTGTTCCATGAGTTCATTTTTTTATATAATTCCATTGAAGCATGGTTGAAAAGCAATGTCTGACTTTCATTGGTTAACATTCATAGAATTCTTATTTATTATTACTTTTGTCAGATTAAAGTTATTTCTGTGACAATTGTGAGTTTTTCTTTCATTGACCGAAGGGTACCAACAATTTTGTCCACGTGTGATTATATATATATATATATATATATATATTATATATATAAAAGTACTAAAAAGTGACTCACCTACAGTAGGTGAATGTTTAGCTAAGATCATATAACAACATTTTTCAAAATACTAAATGCTTAGACAAAAAATCACAGTTGCCTAATACAATTTGATGCCCTTTTATGTAGTGTCCGTAACTTTTAAATTTAAATCTTTCAATGATCTTTATTGTCATTCGGATGAAACTTGGCCAATTTAGATTTCACATGAAAAGAAATAAACCTGAAGAAAGTGTATTATTCACAAATGCTAAATTGTTAAGATATCGCAACATGAATTTGATATGGTTACGGACACTATAGAATTTTTTTTTATTTTTTTCGCCCTATTTAAGCCCTATTTAAGCAACAGCTTTTACAGGTCATATTCTTCTAGAAGCTTACGCCAATATTACATGAATAATTTGAATTTTTATTTTATTATTGTAAGAAGTGAGACAGTATAACGCTGAAAAATGGTTGTTTTGGGGCCATATAACATTGTCTCATTGAATCTTTTAGGGAAGCAAGATGGGTCAATTCCATTTTGCATAAACTTCAGAAATAGCTTCTTTGGGACAGTATGTATAGCAAAAAAAATTTTTTTTTTATCAGCACCAGTACAGTATAATTTGAGATACAGGATACATACAAATTAGTGCTCCTATCACCTGTGTGTTAGTGTATTACATTTTTTCACTAATCACAAAAGGTTTCAACCTTTCCTTTGAAAAGAAAACGATCCCATATAACACCATATACTGCAGTGTTCTACAAGTGAAGCTTTCCTTTCATGGGAGTAGAATCCTTAAACGTTCAAAGAATCTCTCAAGAAATCCGCGTGCGATAAGTACATCACAAAGTTTCTTGACAGCACTTCTGAAAAACGACCTTACAGACTTATTAGCTGAACCGCACGGCTTCTGCTGTTTCTACTGGGAGCAAAGTGGCTGCAAGCAGAGAAGGACAATACGTCAAAGGATCCACAGAAATTCATGCACACGGACAAGCTCTACCAGCATCTTCCCCTCTTTTCTCTCTCTCTCTTTCACATGTACAAACTTGTAATTCTCTGTTTCGTGCAATATCTATTAACCTCTGTGTTAGATTACAGTGCCTTGCAAAAGTATTCATATCTCTTGAACTTTTACAACCAAAAAAAACGTGAATGTATTTTATTGGGATTTTATGTAATAGACCAACACAAAGTGGCACATAATTGTGAAGTGGAAGGAAAATGATAAATGATTTTCAAAATGTGTGGTGTCTATTTGTATTTAGCGCCCTTTACTCTGATAGCTCTAAATAAATCCAGTGGAACCGATTGCCTTCAGGAGTCACCCTAATTAGTAAATGGAATCCATCCATTCATTCATCCATCCATGTACGTAGGAACCTCTGTAGTCCAACTAGGGACCGTGGAGGCCAGTGGTGACCTTTGTATTTATTCCTGTTTGTACGACCGTGGTAGGATCTCCAGTCAACATTCATACGCACACTTATTGACACATTACGGGCAATTTGGGAACGCCAATTAGCCTAATCTGCATGTGTTTGGACTGTGAGAGGAAACCAGAACATAAGACCTGAAGCGGGAATCGAACCCATGACCTGTATATCGAACCCATCATATACTGAGATTAAATTATACACAGATGGGCTCTATTTACTAATTAGATGACTTCTGAAGGCAATTGGGTCCACTGGATTTTAGTTAGAGGTATCAAGAGTAAAGGTGGCTGAATACAAATGCACACCACGATTTTCAGATATTTATTTGTAAAAAAAGAATTAAAAAAATTAAAAACCATTTACCATTTTCCTTCCACTTCACAGTTATGTTCCACTTTGTGTATCGGTCTATGGCATAAAATCCCAATAAAATACATTTACATTTGTGGTTGTAACATGACAAAATGTGAAAAAGTTCATGGGGTATGTATACTTTTGCAATGATACTTTTGTAATCAAGTAACGCTCTGCCTCTAGCTATTCATAACATACCCATATGCTGAGTAATTTAGAGAAAAATATCATTAAAAAAAATAGAATTTTAATAGAAAAAAAGGAACCTATTTTTCTTATTGAAACCAGCGAACAGATGCACAGATGCATGCACAGAAAGTGCAAAATATTAGACTGTAAGAAATGTTAAGGCAATCAGTAGGAAGACACTAAGCTGTGTATATACTGTATATATATACAGTACATATTATATGCTGTATTCGTAAATGTCCAAAAGTCCCAATGCACTAAGCAGGAGTGAAAAAAAGAAAAAAAACCTTCATCATCGATCATTTCCCCCATTATATCCGTTTTCCTTAACTCGCCTGGTCGCTTCTCTATCATGCCATTTCTCAAGTATAAAAATCTGTTGTGGACATGATTGATTTTCTGCCCCGTTCTATGATTTGTCTTTCACCGAATTTAGTCACTCATTTGTCAATATATTTTCATATTAGCTGCATTTGCATTATACCATTTGGAGCTCGCTGCTCGGAAAATGACTGGACCATTTGCTGTGTGATGTTATGATGGGAGATCAAATTTATCGACTGGATTAGAAGCTCATCTCTTGGCATCAAAGACCATTTCAATCATGCGCCTACTGCTTCTAGAAAAAAATAAAGACTTACCACAGAACAGGAGGTGGGTGAAGGGTTAGGGGGCCCGTAGCCATACAGAGGTGATAAATAAAGTGATTGAGAATTCAGGAGGACACAAGACCTTTTGAAAATCTGATATCTTGTGTGTGTGTTTTTTTTATTAAAAAAAAAAAAAATTTCAGTGGCAGTACTTTGTTTATTGCTTCCTTTGACTGGTTTGCCAGTTTCAGCAAAATGTCAAAAAATATTTAAGCACATAACCATGGCCGCATGGCAGTTAAGGGCTTGTTTAAGTCACTGAAGTCTGCGAGCTCTGCTGTTGTGCTTTTGAGCAGGAATATAACCCTTAACTGCTTAACTGGTTCTCATAATTGCTCTAACCCCATTCATTATGAGAAACTAATCATCTGCAGGAAATAGAATATTGTACAGTAAACATTTTACAGTTTTACAGTAAGGTCAGCTGAAATAAATGGGCCATCATTTACTTTCAAAAATAAATAAATACATGTTGTTGTCACTGTTATTCTTTTGGCTGCTCTCACTGAGGGGTCGCCACAGCGGACCATCTGATCCACACACAACTACGCAGGTTTTATACTCCCATTTTATCCAGGCTTGGGTGGGAATTGAACCAGTGCCTTAAGAAACCTACCACTGATCCACTAACGCTCCAAATAAATAAATAAATAAATATAAAAAATTAAGCAGATTTTTGTTAAAGTTGCCTAGTGGTCAGCACTGTCGCCTTGCACTTCCAGATTCCCGCTTCTCTATGCATGGAGTTTGCATGTTCTCCTTGTGTTTGGTGTCTTTTCGTCAGTTTCCTCCCATAGTCCAAAGACATGCAGATTAGGCTAAACGGTGTCCCCAAATTGCCCCTAGTGTGTGAATGAGTGTGTGACTGTGTGCCCCGCAATGGATTGTCACCCCGTCCAGTGTGTATCCTGCCTCATGCCCTATGTCTCCTGGGATATGCTCCGACCTCCCTGCGACACTGTATACAGGATAAAGCAGTATAGACGATGAGTGACATGATAGATTTGCTAACAGGCTTAGAACATTACATCATTTGCAGTGATGTAAAAGTGCAATGTTAATAATAATGAATGGAATAAGTAGACAAATCATTCAACATACACTCACCTAAAGGATTATTAGGAACACCATACTAATACGGTGTTTGACCCCCTTTCGCTTTCAGAACTGCCTTAATTCTATGTGGCATTGATTCAACAAGGTGCTGAAAGCATTCTTTAAAAACGTTGGCCCATATTGATAGGATAGCATCTTGCAGTTGATGGAGATTTGTGGGATGCACATCCAGGGCACGAAGCTTCCATTCCACCACATCCCAAAGATGCTCTATTGGGTTGAGATCTGGTGACTGTGGGGGGCATTTTAGTACAGTGAACTCATTGTCATGTTCAAGAAACCAATTTGAAATTATTCGAGCTTTGTGACATGGTGCCTTCTCCTGCTGGAAGTAGCCATCAGAGGATGGGTACATGGTGGTCATAAAGGGATGGACATGGTCAGAAACAATGCTCAGGTAGGCCGTGGCATTTAAACGATGCCCAATTGGCACTAAGGGGCCTAAAGTGTGATAGAAAAGATCCCGCACACCATTACACCACCACCACCAGCCTGCGCAGTGGTAACAAGGCATGATGGATCCATGTTCTCATTCTGTTTACACCAAATTCTGACTCTACATTTGAATGTCTCAACAGAAGTCGAGACTCATCAGACCAGGGAACATTTTTCCAGTCTTCAACTGTCCAATTTTGGTGAGCTCATGCAAATTGTAGCCTCTTTTTCCTATTTGTAGTGGAGATGAGTGGTACCTAGTGGGGTCTTCTGCTGTTGTAGCCCATCCGCCTCAAGGTTGTGTGTGTTGTGGCTTCACAAATGCTTTGCTGCATACCCCGATTGTAACGAGTGGTTATTTCAGTCAAAGTTGCTCTTCTATCAGCTTGAATCAGTCGGCCCATTCTACTCTGACCTCTAGCATCAACAAGGCATTTTCGCCCACAGGACTGCTGCATACTGGATGTTTTTCTCTTTTCACACCATTCTTTGTAAACCCTAGAAATGGTTGTGCGTGAAAATCCCAGTAACTGAGCAGATTGTGAAATACTCAGACCGGGCCGTCTGGCACCAACAACCATGCCACGCTCAAAATTGCTTAAATCACCTTTCTTTCCCATTCTGACATTCAGTTTGGAGTTCAGTAGTTTGTCTTGATCAGGACCACACCCCTAAATGCATTGAAGCAACTGCCATGTGATTGGTGTCAGGGATTACCCCTAGAGGGCGACAAAGCGCCCAGAGTTCCTTTGTTTTTTCTGTTTTCTTTGTGTTCTTTGTGGACTCTAATCCCCAGAATGCACCTCAGTCAGGTGATGTGGCACTCACCTGAACTGAGTTGGCCAATTAGTGATTATAAATGTTCCTGAGTTCTGTGTTGTCCTTGTCTTGCATCTGTTCGTCTAGGGTTACTGTTTGTCTGGTATGTTCATTCTAGCTCTGTGTTCTCCTTGTTCTCTGTGTTCTCCTTGTTCTCAGTGTTCTCAGTGTTCTCCTTGGTTCTGTGTTCTTCCTGGTTCTGTGTTCTTCCTGGTTCTATGTTCCTGGCTCTGTGTTCCTAGCTCCGTGTTCTCCTAGGCTCTGTGTTCTCCTGGTTTGTCTATCTCCTAGTCTGTCTGTCTGTCTCCTAGCCTGTCTGTCTTTCAGTCTATTGTAATGTCTAGTTCGGTGTAGCTCCATGTTTAGTTTATCCTGGTTTAAGTTCTGTTCTGTTCCTTTGGTTCCCTGTTTTGTGTTTATTAAAGTCTTTTGGCTCACTTCACCTCTGCTATCATGTCTCTCTTTCGTCCGGCAAGCAGTAACCGTGACAGAATGCAAGACCTAAAAAGTAATATAGCAGAGGAGTCTCCCTTGGGAAATTTTTGGGCGGGGGCTATGACAGTGACGCCAGGGCAAGCGACATTCGAGGGGAGTCGGCTTGCCCTCCGGCGGAACAACTGGGGGCGCGCCAGAGCGACTGCCGGTGGAGCACCTCAGCAAGAAGCTGGAGAGGGCGAACATGTGTCTGCTGGTGTTCAAAGGGCAGATCACGTAGAGCTTCAACAGCGGAGGCTGGGGCTCCACCAACTAGCCGGGTTGCTCATCCAGCAGTTAAACATTTGTCGCTCGACGGGAGATCNGGGGGGGGGGGGGGGGGGGCACAATGCACGTATATTTTCTGCGCTTTAAATTGACTGCAGTAAAAAGACAAAGAGGGTTGGGGTGGAGTGAGGGATCTGCCCAGACAGTAAAGTTTATGGACAATGCAAGGCAGGATATTACCTGTGTGTCTCTGCATTGATGAGTTACTCCGTTCACTTAGAAGGTTGAGCGAGGGAAAGGGAGACATAAAGGCGCGAGAGACAGTGAGTGAGAAAGGAGAAGAGAAAAGTAGATGGGGGACACAGAGGAGTGATAGAGGATGACATAAAACTGATGGGAAGGGAGAGAACAAATACGAGACAAAGGAAGAGATCAGATGGGATATCTGGGGCTGAGATCAGACTGTAAGACATGATTAAGACATTCATTATGGCTATGTCAAGATTTGAACCTTATTGAATGATGTTATTGACATTCACTCAATTTGTATCAATTTGCCTTTTAAAAAAAGATCAAAGGAAAAGACATACTCTATGTCTGATGATTCAGACAGTCGATTCTAGAATAAGGCTCTGCATGCATAGCTCCACTATCAGGCTTATAGTGTACCTTTTACACCTGATCGTATGATGTACGTCTGCCATGGTCCCGTCCACTTCTGGATGGCAAAAGAGACGTTACTGTACTGTACATACAGGATCCCAGTGCTAAAACCAATGTACAAAACGAGTCCTGGAAGCACTTTAGGCTTCAGAAAAGAAAAGAAAAAAAAAAAACACACACACACCTGATATCGTTATGTCAGTAATTACTTCTAGGACGTTCCAAATTGCCTCTGAACCATCCGCATTGGGTTTCAGTTAATTTATTACGATTATCACATGAGAGACAGATTCACACGTGTACTGTCCAGTATATAAGCAGCTTTCGGCTGAGCCGGAAGTGGAAGGAAATAGGAAGCTTTCAAAATGAAGCTCAAATTCTGTTATATGTACTGTATTAGGCAGTATACCACAGCAAAACACAAAAAAGAAAAGGATCAAAACAGAAGTAGATGCTTATAGATTCAGTAGTGTCAAATTATGTACAAATTTCAGATTTGTATTTTTTTTATCCATAAAAATGAGTGTAAATGAACAAACTACCAAAGCCTACCAATCACACAAGCATGGTTATTATGATGTTAAATTGCCTAATATTGAGTAGGTCTCCCTTTTGCCATCGTAACAGTAATGCGTGTGTTCTGACACCTTTCTATCACATCCAGCATGAACCTTTTCATCAATTTGATCTACATTAGCGTTTTTATGAGTTCGGACTACACGAGCCAACCTTCACTCCCCATGTGCATCATTAAGCCTTGGCCACCTGTCATCAGTTTCCGTCCTTGGATCACTTTTGGATGTCCAGACCAGAAACATAGAGCTGCAGTTTTGAAGTTGCTCTGACCCAGTCCTCTAGCCATCACAATTTTGTCCCTTGTCATAGCAACTCCAAAACGTACTTATGCGTGCCCATTTTTTCTGCTTCCAACTTCTTGTTGCCTAATACAGTATATTCCACCCCCTTCCAGACACCATGGTAATGAACTATTGGGACAGGGCAACTCCCAAACTGCAGCTCTTGTAGGATGATCCCAAGCTGAAAAGGTCAAGACATACCAAAGTAATCCAAGAAAGGAAAACCTCAGACCTGGCGACACGTTCAGGGCCAGCCAAGACTTATTAATAAACACATGGGTAGTAAAGGCTGGCCCGTGTAGTCTGATCCAATAGAAGGGCTAATGTAGATCAAACTGAGGATATGGTTAATGCTGGTTCCAGGAGGAATGTGTCAGAACACACAGGTCATTCACAGTTTTGGGGGCAAAGGGGGGACGTACTGTACTGTACCTGCTTTAGCCAGTTCCTTCTTTTTAGCAGCATCCAATATCTCTAAAGAACTGCTGCATCAACTTGTGCATCAATTTTTAATTTGACTTCTAACCGTCTTGCTCATTTGTTGTACTCTTTTGTGAAGACCTTTATCAGCATAATGAACTTTATTAAGAAATGAAAGTTTCCAATGTGTAATGTGTTTCTACACACACAAAAATGACAACTGACCACTGAAACAAGTACTGACTCATATAAACTCCATGTGCTGTAGACACGCATATGCCTTACCGAAAATATTAAACAAGATTACAAACATTACTGTGAAATCTGTATTTGAAATCTAAACATATACTAGGACAAAAATATAATTGCTCTGTGCTGCTGGATCATATTCAGTATAGCAACAGCATGCCTAACCACAACTTTTACAAGCATGCCTCTCGTTGCCAGGTTATTTTCTGCATCAGTGCTCAGAAAAATAGCTAATGTTGCTGCCATACACATACAGTACACCAACTCTATGATCATGGCCTTATTTTTATGCTTGCATAACAACCACAAAAAAAAAAAAAAAAACACGCCCTTACACTCTCATTGAACATCCCCAAAAAAGCTGGACTTCAAAAGTGAAACATCACAAAGGGATGTTCTTATTTTTCATTGTAATAATAGTTGTATAATCTGTTGATAATAAATTATTCTTGTAGAACTGTTGTATAAAAGCAACATCACACTCAAGCTTATGCCATGTTGTGATATCTTCAGCACGCCCATGTGTCTATGACTGCGTCAAATCAGTGCTCAGATGCACTACAACACCACTCTCTCTTGTGTGATATTGCCTAATTTTATCCTCCCACTCTTCCTAGACATCAGATCTAACAGAGCGCTATTAACTTCTCTAACCTTTACCCCATGTGTCTCTGTCAACCTCCTCCAATCATGACAGCCAATCAAACTGAACTGTAGTGTCTAATTCCCTCATATGCTTCTCCCCTTTGTCCTGAGTCAGATAGATAGGCCTGGAAGTCAGATAGTCTTGGCGAGCCATCGCTCATAATTAGTGCCCCTAGAAGATAAGAAGTGCATGACTGTGAGCAGTGAAGGTGATGATGGCATCATATGTAACAGGGGAATGTGAAAGTTCTTGGCTGGTGATGACTGGAACTAAATAACCAGATCAGTCACTGTGCTCTGTGGTTATAGTAAGGGTTGTTGAGTTTCTGAGTGGTATTAGGGAACATATAGAAAAAATATGAGTTCACCAAAGGCATTATGTTTAAATATAAATATATAAAGATTATATTTGTGATAAAGCCAAGAGAACTACGTATAACATATAGTTACTTGGTAATGGGAATATTTGCCACAATTTGAACGCAATGTTTTGGGCAACACAATATTTTCATTTCCACGTCGTCTTGCACCTCCAGGGACTGGGTTCAATTCCCGCCTCGGGGTCTGTGTGCATGGAGTTTGCATGTTGTCCCCTTGGTTGGTGGGTTTCCTACCACAGTCAAAAAACAGACATATTAGTTAAGCCTTTATTTTGTCACATATACATTACAGCACAGTGAAATTCCTTCTTCACATCTCCCAGCATAACTGGGGTCAGAGCGCAGGGTCAGCCATGATACAGCGCCCCTGGAGCAGATGAGGTTAAATCGGCCAATCTTCCGATCACTAACTCAGTTACCCTTAGCCCTCTGAGCCACCACTGCCCATATTAGGATTTGGCATTCCATGAATGAATTGGCATTTCCAAATTGCTCATAGTGTGTGAATGCATGTTTGAATGTTGCCTGGAAGTCCTACCACGATCAATAAAATGTGCACAAATACAATGGCCACCATTGGCCTCCACGGTGCCTATTTGTACAGAAGTATTTGTACAAACTTGTTAATTATTGGATTCAGGTGTTTCAATCAGGCCCCTTTATCCCCAGGTAAGGGTGATCTTAATGCTTCAGCATACAGTAAGAAGACATCTTGGACAATGCTATGCTTCCAAATTTGTGGAGATAGTTTGGGGAAGGCCCTTTTCTATTCCAACATGGCTATGCCGCAGTGTACAAAGCAAGCACTATAAGGACATGGTTTTGATGAGTTCGGTGTGGAAGAACTTGACCGGCCCAAGCACAGAGCCCTGACCTCAACCCCATCGAGCACCTTTGGGATGAACTGGAATGAAGATTGCGAGCCAGGCCTTCTCATCCAACATCAGCGCCTGATCTCATAAATGCTCTACAGAATGAATGGGCATGAATTCCCTTAGAAACAGTCCGTGGTCTTGTGGCCAGCCTTTCAAAAAGAGTGGAAGCTGTTGTATATACTGTATTGCAAAACCAACTGGGGGACTGACGTCATATTGAAATATATGTATTTGCATACAAAGTCACTGCAGGTTCGGCTAAACGCTTTTGTCCATATTGTGCGTGCGCGTACAGTATGTATCTGAAATATAATCTTGACACAAACTTAATAAAATGTACTGCTTATTTAAGGCACCATAAAACAGCTTTATTTGATCAGTATGCACTCTTATACGCTACAATATTCTTGACGAAAATAAAAAAAGTTCTCACATATCATTGTTTACAAGCAACTTAAAATGGTGGCTATAACAGTGTCGGCGTTTGTCCTGATTTGCAGCCGTTTTAACTGCACGTTTATATCCCCACTCCTTTCGTTCTGTCTTATCAGTTTCCCTTTCTCTATCCATTCATCTCTTTATCCATCCATCTCTCCTACTTCTGCTTCTTCATCTTTATTGCCCCTGGCTAGCTACAAAACAGTCAGATATATCATCAATACACAAGGAAGAAGTCGTCTGGGAAAGTTGAGAAGTTGCACACATTTTAAAACACGATCGTGACTGGATTTCATAGAAAGGTTTTTTCTTTTGTTTTCTTTTTTTTCTTTTGTTGCTTTAGGATTTACACAAGCAGTAAGCCTGCAATCAATGCAGGGGATAATAAGTAAGGACGTTAAACGCATATGATCACAGGTTTGAAGTGAAGTGCTAATTTCGCTTTGTAAAATTATACTTCACCTGGTGCATCATAAAAACACAAGGATGTCACCGACATGCATTAAAATATATAATAAGATTTTAAAAATCCTTTTTGCCTGTGATTCACATCTAGATTAATGATCTGCAACTTTATACAAGTCTGAGTTAAATGATTTATTTATTTATTTATTTATTCAGAGGAAGCTAAAATCTTCTATTGGAAAGGAGTACTATTGAACAGCTGAATATCCAATAGGCTGAGTACAGTATGTGTGTGTGTGTGTGTGTGTGTGTGTGTGTGTGTGTGTGTGTGTGTGTGTGTGTGTGTGTGTGTCGGGGGTCTGCTGCTACTAGAAGTGATGACTTCCTTTGTCCTAGAGGGAGAAACCTTGCTTCAAAGATGGCAAGACTTTTCCATTCTCTCGCTCTCTCTCTCTCTCTCTCGCTTTCTCTCTCAGGCACACATGGGACAGTTCATGATAAAGTCTGTCATTAAGTGTGGCAGAGGTGTGATGGATGAACTGTGTTATCTATATATCAAGTTTTCCCTACAGAGGCAAAGCGTAAGATATGATGCTATATGGATGGAGTCTACAGTAACGCTGATATTCCAATTCTATTTTCAACAAGAAAAAGAAATATATATATTTTTTTCCCAACAGGAAACTTTCTGTGTTTCTCCGCTGAAAACAAAGCTGGTGTCATGTTTAAGGGTTTTCAATATTTTTTTCAAATTTTATGCCCCCATTTGAGCTGAAAGTCTTGAAGGTGCATTCGGCAATGATGATCATCAAAATTCAACAGGAACGAATGGAAGATCTGGATCTGTCCCGTTCTTAGTCAAAATATAGTTGTATTTTCATGTTTAATACATACAGTGTATAGGTGAAAAAGAATATTAAAAATATGAAAGAATATGAAAAAGGTTATTATAATGTGATAGCACCTCCATCGTCCTGGGAAATAACAACTTCAAGATGTTTTCAATGGCTTTGAATAATATTATTATTGGCAGCACTGTGGTTAGCACTGTCGCCTTGCACCTCCAGTCCGGGTTCGATTTCCGCCTCTAGGCAGTGTGTTCACCCCCGTGCTTGGTGGGTTTCCTCCAGATAAGGGAGGAAACCCACCCTCTTGTTCTTCTAAGGATTTTTTTCCCCATCATACAGGTTTTAACATGCTCAAAAAGTCATGAAAATTGAAAAATACAGGTTGAAATCTGCTGCCATTAGCATGCCTGCCTGGGCAGTTATTTTGGGTTGTTTGCAAAACGCACCCAGTAGATTTTGATATACTCCTTAGGGGATTTATACAATCACCAACAAACCGGGTCTGTGATCTCAAAACATTGAGGATGCAAAATTGCAGAGGGATTTTTGATATCTCAAATGGGTCAGTCATGACGATGCCTTAAACTTATGCTTAAAAGTGGTAATAACTTTGTGTGATATTACATTAAGTGACATCCACCATGTGGAACTTTTTGGTGGTATAGACATAAAATTCTCCCTTTTCTAAAATTATGGCAGAATGGTATTGGTATGTCCTTTTTAAATGCATGTGCCCACTGTGCCCATTGTCTTTCTGGTGCGTCCGGTTGGTGATGGCGTATGGTGCTTGGGCCCGCTTATTGTTGCTTGCAATTATATTATATTTAATATTATTATTATATTATTCTTTCAATGATAATAATGAGGACAACCAAACGGCTTTTTACACATAGCTCCAATCCTTTTTTATTTTTACAAATATATTTTATGGGTCATCCTGCTTTTTCCTTATCGGCTCAAAGTGATTAGGGCATGAGAAGTGGAGACATCGATAGAGGAAGCCCTCGATTTCACGCTCGGAAGGAAATTAAGGCCTGTTTTTGAATAACACTGGCGCTCCAGGGTTCCACCAGTCTGCGGCTTGGTTCATGCATCTTAGTTAACTCCCATTTCAAATGAAATATCCGCCAGTCTGTTCACATCCCACTAATGAAGTCTCCCTCTCGCTCCCTCTCCTTCCCTTTTTCTGAAAATGGGTGAATTAAACATGCACCATGGGCTTCTGGCATATGCTGGCTGCATTTACGGGAGCACCTTATTGAATTTGTGAGACTTTAAAACACATGTAAATGAAGATGGAGCTGGGTTGAGAAGACACCAGACAAAAGTGATTTATGATAGACTGCTTGAATGCATTAATTGCATCAAGAGACCTTTTTTCCCCCCCCTTTTACTGTGCCTACACCTTTCCCTAAGCGACCTTAAACATTTTGTGAATAAAAATAGTGACGCTGACTCAAATACAGTGCCTGGTGAGAAGAAAGAAGCTCCAACTGCTGCCTAATAATCCATTAATAATCCGACTGGAATAATAAAACCTTTTGTGGATACAGATCGAGGCCAAACTAAATGTAATATACTTTATATCCCGGGAAGATGAGTATAATCCTATTACATTTAGAAGAAACGGAAGGATATAAATCATTCGATGATAAATACAGTCACATTTCTGACATGAAACAAGATTGTTTTCACATAATGGTGGGCGAGGGATCGATTCCTTGGACCGCACCCAGATGTATAAATGCTTGGCACAATTTGTCGTTAAAGAAAACAACACAAAAAGGATTTTTTATTTTTTTTGCTACTTGCAAAATAAACATTGTGAGCATCCAGTTACATTTACTCCTTTACATTTACTTGAGTAACTTTTAAAAAACTTCTAAGAGTAGTTTTACTGCACCATACTTTTTACTTTTACTTGAGTAGATCGGTGAAGAAGAAACGCTACTCTTACTCCGCTACATTCGGCTCCACTCGACTTGTTACTTTTCTAACCATTTATCCTACACATGCCGGTAGATCTACCGCATGACTGTTTCACCAATCAGACGCAGCAACAACAATCACATGACTCCCTTTAACCAATCAGGCCAAGCGGCTAGTGGGGGGAAAACCTTTGGCCGGAGTTCTATAAATTCATCCTACCTGTGAATTCATCCCACATACGCTCACTTGCGCATAAGTTTCCGCACAAAAGTTTCCGCATCTTTGTCTAATTTTTGCGGAACGCCCATAAATCCATTTTTTGGCTACTCTACCCACCTCTGAAAACATCTCAGTTTAAAGATTACACCAAGGCTGAACACACACACACACACACACACACACACACACACACACACACACACTATGTTACACTACAGGATCTTTTTTCTCCATGAAGGCCAAGAAACATCTGTAAAATTGGTGGCAGCTCAAACCGCCAGGACACACACACAAACGCACACACAACACAAGTTACTTCATACATGACACTCAGGCATGTTGTACTGTCTTATTTGCTAATAAAGTGTGTGTAAGTCACTTGGGTACGAAACACTCACAATTCACACTGTTAACTCGATCCAAGATGCTCCTACATAAGTTGCAAAATAAACTGAACTCCTGCAAAGTTCAGATTCACGCCTACTGAGGAAAAAGTAAAACTGCCGTTAAAAAGGAGGAGAACAAGAAGAAAAACACTCTAGTAAAATATATTTCTGAACAGGAAAATTCAAGACACAAGAGCTTGCCACAGTCACTTTAATTACACTCATAATCCGTCTCTTCATAACGTTCAGGCATCAGTGCACTCAACACGTTGAGGAATCTGTTCCTTAATGCTCATTACTGCATATGAATCTGAATGTGAATTACTGTGTGTGTGTGTGTGTGTGTGTGTGTGTGTGTGTGTGTGTGTGTGTGTGTGTGTGTGTGTCTCAGTGATTAGCGAGCGTGTGACACAATCTAGGCCTGATCGTTGGTGGAAATTGCAGCTTACTTCAGCCGCGACACTCTTTCACACCTCTGTGTGTGTCATCCGAATGCCGCTGTACTGTAGGTTTTTCTGAGTCCTCACGAGCCAGACAAGGTGTCAATGCTGATTGTAAATTGATCCACAAAATAATCATTTTTTTATAAATAGATCGGGTTCAAGGACCAAAACTTGGCCGATCAAAGACATGCAGATTAGCCTAATTGGTGTTCCCAAATTGCTCATGGTGTGTGAACCATTTGCCTCCACGGTCCCTAGTTGGACTACTGAGGTTCCTAAATGGATGGAGAACGCATATATTCTACTGTATGACTAGTCCTGAAGGTAATATGACTGATACTGTACAGTAGCTCAGTGTTTGATCTGCAAATTGTACAGTAAGTAGACTGTTGGGTTAATGGGATTTGTATCTCTCACTCACTCATCGTCATTACCGCTTAATCCGGTATTCAGGGTGACGGGGGCCTGGAGCATATCCCAGGAGACTTAGGGCACATGGTAGGGTACACCCTGGACAGGGTGCCAATCCATGGCAGGGCGCACAGACATACACACACTCACACACTCATTCATTCACACTACGACCAATTTGGGAACACCAATTAAAGTAACCTACATGTCTTTGGAATGTGGGAGGAAAACGGAGTCCCCGGAGGAAACCCACCAAGCACAAGGAGAACATGCAAATTCCATGCACACAGAGACGGGGATCGAGCCTGGCTGGGGATCGAACCCGGACCCTGGAGGTGCAAGGCGACAGTGCTAATCACTACACCACCGTGCCGCCTGGATTTGTATCAAGTATTAAAAAAAGTAGGAATCCCCCGAGTGTGCTCGTCCTATCATCCAGAGAGTTTGATTCCCGTGTGATGCTGTAGCCTCTTACAGCTGGAGGCCTAGAGAGAGCTGATTGGGCGAGGTCTGTCAATGGGGTGAGATGGGAGGCACTTTCTATCACATCAATCACGGCTCTACAGACCATCATGGGCATCTGTGAGCTCACGCAAGCAGAAGAAGTGAGTAGCACTATCCTCCAAGTGCGCCTCCAATGGTGCGTGAGCGAGCAGTTCGAAAAGATACGGTCGGCTGGCGTCATGAGATTCCATGGAAACACATGATAGTCTGACTGGTAGTACATGTAGTATCCTCAATGTGGGAGCCCCAGCAAATGGTGCGTTTGGACAAGGAGTGAAATAAACAGAGTTTGTGCTTTGACAAAAACCCACTTAGCTGTTTAAAGGTCCCATATTTTACTATTATGATAGCAAGTTAACACAGTTCTTAGAGCTCCATTAAAGTGTAGTCGGCTGGCGTGCGAGGGGGGAGAATTGGATACGATTAAATTAAGGAGAAAATCTACGAGAAATCCAAAGAAATTAAATTTAAAAAGGGTTAAAAAGTATTAAAAGTATCTGTTCCAATGTCATGTTTCTTACAAAGTGATAATCTTTCTTCCCTGCCACTCTTCTGCTCTACACTCTATCCAGTCCAGTGGGTGGTTATACTGTACTGTACCGCCTATAACCTCAAAAGAAGAAGAAGAAGAAACAAAACTCTTGCAAAATGTATACTGTACATTTGCAGAATATGCAGGTGGTCTATTTCTTAAGGAATTATAATATGTTAGCATTTCTATACAAAATAAGAATAACATTTAATATAATAACTTATAATTTAATACAGTGATAACTAAAGCACACAATAATTATAATAACATCATAATAACAGCAAGAACACCCACATACACATTTTAGTGGAGCTCTGAGACCTGTGTTAACTTGCTAACATAATAGTACAATATGGGACCTTTAAACAGCTGGTTAACACAGAGCTCCACTAAAGTGTGTACTGTATGTGTTGTTTTTTTAAATACCTTAAACTCCCTTTATTTCACTCCTTCTCCAAATGCACCATTTTAGTGTCTGCGTACTGCATGTCCACGCCCCTCTACAGAACAGCAGGGCTGAGTAACCACCTGGGGAAGGGGTATCTTCTTATATGATGTCACATTTGGCGAAAAATCTAACTGGCATTTAAAATAGAAAAAATGGACAAAAAGCAGGTAGTGTTTTTTTAGGTAGGTAGGTATTTTTTTTTGTTTGTACAGTCACTGAAGACGCACATGAAAGGAATCTCAGGTGTCATCACTTTGGATCAGTTGTGCTGCGTTGCAAAGTTTGCAGAGGATTTAACCCTCTTTGATTCCTCTGTACTGTAGTCGATAGACTACTGTATGTCTTTTGAGAGAAAGAGCAAGTGAGAGAAAGAGAGAAAAGCAGATGCTTGTGAAGAAACAGCCAATTTTTTTTTTAGTGTATATAACACGAAAACAGGAGACAACTTATCATGCCGACTTTCCACACCATTACATTTTAACCATAAACAGTTTAAGTTTTCAAAATCAGATCGTTGGTGAATTGTTGCGGTATAAGCAGAAGAGAGTGCACTGATATGAATATAATCTACCTCGGGGTGGTAGCGTCACACCATCACGCCGGGCTGTGGTTGATTATATTTGCATAATCACACAATCTGGGGAGTGTTATTCCTTACATAAAAAAGAAAAAGAAAAAGGTGTGAACAGTGTGTGGGCTGTGAAATTTATTGTTTAAGACAACAGAGCTTTTCGAGGAAGAAAAAAACGGTTGACAGGGAATTCGCGAAAAACAGAACAGACCCATCGTCTTTTGTGGATTTCGTTCCATCAATCCACTTAAGGTTATGACTCTGGATGGTATAAAATATGTTTTCAAGGCTAGAATGTATAATTAGGTAATATTATAATTCTGTAGTGAACTCCCAGATACCACTTTATTATGTACTGTAATTCAGATCTTGAACCAGAGGAAATATTGGACGTCTCTTTAAAGGAAAAAAAAAATCTTGCATGAGGTCGGGCTGGCAGTCGAAGCTGCGAATGTAAATGTTGAAATAAATAAATAAATAAATAAAAGCTTGAGTGCTCAGAGAGCTTAAAGACTTTGGCCTTGTTGTTAATTCTACCATCCATGAATGATTTTTAGAATGTTTTTTACTCAACAAGTTCCAACGGTAAATGAGTCTCTAACCACACAGCAATTATATCATTTGCATTCTCACACCAGCTTCACACACAAACACACAAAACTCTGCCATGCCAATGAATATGCTGTGTTCTGCAGAAATCTGGATTTTGCTATACTATGTACTGTATTTACAAGTGAGGATTTAATAAGGTAGTTTAATGAAAACACACGCACTAGTGCAAAAAACTAAAACACACACAATTAATATTCTGAATAGAAAATATAGCAAAAGAACAAGACATGCTGACATTGTTAAAAATAAAAATTTGATAGAAATTATGAACATATTCTTCAAACTAAACAAACAAAAAAAACACCTCTTGCAGCAATTACAGCCTGGCAGACCATTGGCATTCTAGCTGTTCAAGATAATCTGATGAGAGTTCACCCCATGCTTCCTGGAGCACCTCCCACAAAACCGGTGGCTTGTTGGAGTCTTCTTCCGTACCATACGGTCAAGCTGCTACCACAACAGCTCAGTAGGGTTCAGATCCGGAGACTGTGCTGGCCGTTCCATTACTGTCAGAATTCCGGCTAACTTGGGATGAAAATGCGTTTCTCTTTGGAAAACAAAGAAATTTGAAAGTGATCCCAAACTTTTGAGTGGTAGTTTGATCAAACTACACGAGTCAGCCTTCACTCCTCATGTACACCAAGCCTTGGCCACCCATGACCTAAAGTTTGGGAGTTACTCTGATTCAGTCCTCTAGTCATCACAATTTGGCCCTTGTCACGAAGCAATCCTAACGCTTGCCCATATTTTCTGCTTCTAACTCATCAACTTGAGGAAAAGGTTTGACTTTCTCCCTAATATATCCCACCCAATCCCAGCCACCATTGTACCAAGATATTGAAAATGTACTTTACTGTAGCTACTATGAGAAATTCTATCTTCTTCAACTTGTTTTTATCACTATACATCACATACTGGGACTTTCATACTGTTGCATTCTACGGTATGTGATAACTCTGCACCACCCCCAGCACCCCCCTCTTACTCTAATCCTCTTTGTCTGTTCTGCTATGTTCATTTTCTGCCATGTTTTTTTTTTTTTTTTCCTCAGGACTTGGAAACCGTAACTGCTGATGCAACAAAGCGATAAGTACAATCCCTTTTCACTCACAGTCTACAAAATCCACATTCGAACCGAAATCCCGGCAGTTGTGCGAGATCCCGCACACGTGGAAAGAAGGGCACGCGTGCAGACCGTCCACAACCATGTCACTGCTGATGCTGTACCCATCATCATTACCGTATAACAAGCAATCCTACCGAGTGACATTTTCTTCGTTTCTTATGCCGAACTAAAAATGGCACGATATTCTTGCCATAATTGGAGCAACATGTCAACCGTGTCAATACACGTGCATGCGCTAATAAAAGTGAAATCTGGGTTCAGGCGTCAAACGCTGCCCAATCTCATGCTGTAAATCAAGGCATGTATTGCCACAAATTTGGAAGCATGTGCTTTGTATATATATATATATATATATATATATATATATATATATATATATATACATGAAAGTATAATTTCTATTGAAACTAAAATGATTAATGTTCATTGCATCAATGTTCTTGTGCACAAACTGAAGTGGAAGAACTGGAGTTTCTGCAGGCTGACTTTGAGAAACCTGACTTCAGCCCCCCTCTGAACACTGAACACTTTTGGGATGACCTGGATTGCCGACTGCACCATATCAGCGCCTGATCTCACAGAGGCTGTTGTGGCAGAATGAGCACAAATCCCTCCCTCGCTCCAAAATCTAGTGGAAAGCTTTCCCAAAAGAATTGGGATTCTTATGAAAGGGGGGACTAAGTGCAGAGTGGGATATATGGGTGTGATGTTCAGGTGTTCTCAATTCTTTGCCTGTATAGTTTACATATTTATATATAGAGTAGGACATATATGTTTTTTTTTATTATTATAGTGTACAAATGTAAGTATTGGTGTCTCAGCATTAGACTTCTCATCTGCTATGCAGGACCCCCAAATTTGCTTCCCAGACAATGCCCCCAAACCCAGGCACTGGGGGAGAAGGCACCTTTAATACTGGTCCCATGCATGGATAAAAATATAAGGGTTGTCTCAAGAATGGAATCTGATGCAAAAACCTGTGCAAAATCAAATTTGCTGATCATAAATGATCTGCTGGGATGACCCCTTAATGGGAGAAGCTAAAAGAAGACCAACAATATTAAGTGCATGTCCGGGATACACTCTCTCCATACCACTTTATCCTGCGTACAGGGTTACGCTGGGTTTGGAGTCTATCCCAGGTGACCTTTGGGCACAAGGTGGGGTACACCCTGGATGGGGTGCCAATTCATCACAGAACATACACACATACAGTACATAATGTACACTCATACACTCATTCACATGCTGCGGGCAATTTGGGAACATCAATCAGCCGAACTTGAATGTCTTTGAACTATGGGAGGAAACCGGAGTACCCGTAGGAAACCAAGCATGGGACGTACATGCAAACTCCATGCACACAGATCCTGAGGCCAGAATCGAACCCGGACCATGGAAGTACAAGGTGACAGTGCTAACCACCACATCACCGTGACACCTGTCCAGGATACATATGCAGTATAGTCCACTGTGTAGTACTTAAACCCTCACTAAAATCCTGCAAATAAAATTGTTACATTCACAGTAAGGTTATGGTTCTGAGAACATTCAGGGCTCAGTGGTAGGTTTTCCACCTGCCATGTGGAATGACTGGGTTTAATTCCCACCCAAAGCCCAAACCCCAGCCACTGGATGCAGTGCCGGTCCCAAGCCTGGAAAAAATTGGGAGGGTTGTTTGCTGTGTAAAACTTGCGTTGCTTGCCACGCACAACTCATCCCTCTGGGCCTTTTTTCCCCAGAATTCGGGATCAGTTGCTAAGGTGCCCTAAAGTGGTTGCTAGGATGTGGATTGACAGCTTCACAATGATCCTGAGAGACTGATTGGTTGCTTGAGTAAAATGGCCCCAGCCCCATGTCTCAATGACATTGGGATCCACAGGTTCAGTTTCAAAGGTGCTATTGAAGTTACCATAGCAGGGAATGCCACTGTAAGCACTTCATGTTTCGGTGGGGAGTACCTTCACCATAATTTGTCAATGGGCCAAATTTGGTACCTCTTGCGCCCCAGAGGTACAACTTATACCTACTTGCAGGGTTTGTTCTGACACAGTCTCTTCAAATGTGGTAAATTTTATATTTGCACCAAATTCTTGCTCTTTGCTAGAATCCGTCAAAGTTGGTCTCAATGTTAAGAAAAAGTCATGGCACTTCATTCCAGAATAAGCCACATGATTTGACACTTCCTGGGGTTACAACAAATGCTACGAGCCAAACTTTTGTTCTGAAGAATTATTTTAAAAAGCCTGCAATATAATACAAGTGATGCTTTGATTTTTCATACAATTAGTGAGTAAAAAAATGATCTTTTAGTGATTTTAAAATATGATACCGGGGCTACTTTCCTTTAGTATAGTTTGCTTATTTTGTATGAAGATGTCCTGCCATTTTTGAACATGTTCATCCACAGCTCTTCCAAAGTGCCCCAAGACATCAGCAACTATATGTTAATAATTCAATGAACAAAACAACAGGACCTTTCACAAGAACAGGAACTTCTCTATCTTTCCGTTCTCCCTCTGTCTCTCTTTCGCAACTGTAATCCAAAGCGTATTCGCGTATTCTTAAATTACATCACAGCCTAATGGGATTGGGAAGGTAATTGCACAAACACACACAATGTTGGTGTTGGCATGGAGGCTGCAGCATCGCCTAAAAGCCTGATCGCTTTATAGTTTAGAACCGAGCGTTTTCTTTCCACCCTCTTCTTACTCTTACACCCAACATACTGTAGCAGATTTATGGTTGCAGTAGTGTGTACAGTAAAGAAGACCGGGAGGAAAGTTGTGCTAATGAAACAGAGTGACGTTATGTTGCCGGTGTGAGTGTAATTAAACATCATATGATAATAGAGTTGATAATCCGCTATACATATTGAAGCTGTGGATCTTAATGGTGCTCCGCATTCTTTTATTAGCAGATCGCTGAGCAGTCAAACGTTGAGAATACACCAGAGTATGAATAATTCATTCATGTCATTATGATTGAAATCATGATACAAGCAGATTTCTGTCTTTGTTCTAATGATGTGGAATTAGCATAAGAATACGCAGCAACTCCTTCATCATAAATGATATTATCTTTGCATATGAGAAGCTGAGGCGTCCATGCCATTAAGCGGGTGCATGCACGCGCACAAAAGGGTGGCATGGACTAGCTGTCTAATAGATTTATTAGCCTTTGCTGTGGGGTGCCGTTGACTAGTCAGGATGGTGGGAGAAAAAAATAGCGAGGCAGACAGTAAGGCAATGCAGGCACATGGTAAAGAAAGATATTTTAAAATGGGTAGTTCCAGAGTCAGATGAACCCGAACCTAAACCCAAACCCTAACCCCAGGTCATTTACACCAGCGCATGTTACAGGAAATAACCAAAACAATGTAATCCTACACACATATTTATTATTTTGGATATTTACTTTACATCATTATCTGTCATGGGTCACAGGGCTCATTGAGCATATCCCCTTCTATCCAAGAGCACAAAGCATGGATGGTGTGCCAACCTATTACAGAGCACAAGCACACACATTCATACACTTTGGGTAAATTTGCGAAGCTCCTTACAGCCCATATCTATGTACTATTGGAGGAAACACACCAAATTTGGGAAGAACACGCAAACTATATGCGCACAGACTGGAGGCCAGATTCGCACCCCCAACTCCAGACATGTGGGACTGACCACTAAGCCATTTCCTGCAATGCTTTAATTATATCCTGCTAGAATAAATCACAATTTGATGTAAACACTCAGCCAGAACGCAGTTTTGGTGCTGATTTTATTCATTCTTTTATGTTATATATATATAATACAGAAAATGTGTGTGGCCAAAGAAGCTATTTCTGAATTTTATTTAACATGGAAGATTTGCTTCTCTAAAAATTTCAAGTTGCTAACTTCAGCCGTTTTGGTGAGACCATTTCATATGTGGCCCAAAAGTGCAATTTTTCAGCGTTGCACTGTTTTGCTTCCAACAATAATAATTAAAAATGCAAATTATTAGTATTTTTTATGAGTATTGATACTAAAATTGGTGTACCATTCTAGAAGCATATGATGTGTAAAATCTTATCCTTAGTGTCCGTAGTGTGGTGTCCATAACCATGTCAAATTCATGTTGCAAATTTAAAAAAAAATACACTGTTTCAGAAGTTTCATCTGAATGACAATTAAGATCAGTGAAAGATTTGAATTCAACAAAGTTACGGACACTACATAAAAGGGCACGGAAATGGTAGTTAGCAAATGTGTTTTTTTGTTTTTTGTTTTTTTTTATCTGATAAAAATATCAATGTGTATGCATGTTTTAAAAAAAACTAAAGCATGTATCGGGAGATACAGCAAAAAGTATTAAGTACTATGAAAAACGGTGTTATACAGTATGATCCTATCTGAAAATTCACTTTTTCACCTAGGTGAGCCAATTGTTCATCATTGTTTATGAACAGTGTGACTGCATTCTTTAATCTGATTGGTCAGAAGGTGCATTATTTATATAGAACTGCCAGCCTCAGACTGTATCTCCGGCTGTAACGTAGATAGTAGCGATAGATTAATATGAATAATGTTATGCTGCTTATTCTAATGCATTACTGTTGCTATAGCAACAGCTCATACACAGGGACTTGAGTACTCCACATAGACGAAGGCTAATAATAAACAGAAAAAAAAAACCCTTAATGCGTTGTTGTTCAACAAAGAAAAATGCATCATTCATGTGGGGAAGTTTTCTAGTTAGGCGACATTTGTACGATTTATGGACGGAGCCTTGAGTATAAGCGCTTTGGTGCTTTGTAAAGTTTCCCAGCAGAAAAAAAAGTCTTGACAAGGGAATTTTTTTTTTTTTTTTTACATTTTTGCTTGTCATTAAAATGTCAAACTGTGTTTTTGAAAGAGCAAGAAAAGGAGATCCTGGTGAGGGAATTGCTATCATTGCTATAGGGTAAGTGAGAACCGGAACAAAGCATCTTTCAGACCTAACTAACTACAAACAATTAAAAAAGTGTCACTCATTAATTAAATTTAACACTGGTATAACAGGCAAATTGCTGCATTACACTCTTGTATCCTGCAGCACATATAATGCAGACGCAAAGATTAATTCCGACTATAATAATTTAGAATTTGTCATACGAACGGCGCTCTCTGCTTTAAAGATCAGTGATGTCAGCGGGTTACGGGAACGGCCTCATTGCAGAATCTGACACAATCCAAGAGCCGCTAAATATTTGATGCAAAATGTCACAGAATGAAGAAACTGCTTGGGATGGGTCGAGAACACTACGCAGAAGGACAAATGGAAGCAGCGAGGAGGAGCTGGATAGAGAAAGAAAGGTCTCGTTGTCAGTGTAGGGATGCAATTATCTGTCTTTTCCCTCCCACTTTTAATTAAGAGACAATTGATAATGGACAATTATCAGGAGAGAGAGCGAGAGAGAGCGAGAGATGGAGTGAGGGTGGTATGGTGCAACTCTGACCCCTAGTGGAAATATGGGATTAGAACAGGTCTTCTCCTGCTTCTTCTTATTATTATTATATGCCTGGAGTAAAGCAAATGCCACACAGGCCAATCCACACACACACACACACACACACACACACTACAGGCAAATTGGGATCAGCAATTAGCCTAATCCTCCTGTGGAAGGAAACCAGGAGTACCTTGAGGAAACCCATCAAACACAGGAAGAACATGGAAATGCCCAGAGACACAAAGCGGGAATCAAACCTTCGACTCTGGAGGTTAAAGCAATAGTGAATGTGCCAAATATATATATATGTACTCACTTATCCCATGTCTTATTACTAGGACTATCCCACCTACTTTCTTTAATACTAATAGTTGCTGTCTGTAGAAAGGAATGTCAGTTTTAAAAGGAGCATCATACAGTAGAAACCAAGACATCACTTATAAACGCTCAGAATCCATTATCAGGTGGAAATGGTGACCTTCAGCCAACCTAGGAATGTAAGGAAACTTGTTTTCTTGTTGTCTCATGCCACGAAGACAAAATAGTCCAAAGTAGACAAAACATGGCACATGAAAATAAATATTTTCTTTTTTAAATAAACAATTTCTTTGAACTTATGTATCTACATAATACATGATTACAAAACAATCTGGGCCAATGTGCATTTACATTAACAGCATTTGGCAGAATGCCCTCATCTAAAGCTAGTTATTTATCTCATTTTACATCTGACCACTTGAGGGTTAAGGGTCTTGCTCAAGGGCCCAACAGTGGCAACTTGGTGGTGTTGAGGTTGGAACCTTGGACCTTTCGATCAGTGATCCAACACCGTAACCACTGAGCTACCCCTGTACCAGCATTAAGCTGATAGTGACTTAATCTGTCCAGATTCTGTGTCAAAAAAATAAGCAGGGAAAACCTCACCCACTCACTCGTCGTCTATACTATACTGCTTAGATCCTGTGTGATCCTGGGTGCCTATCTCCCAGGAGACTTTGGACTGTGGGAGGAAACGGGAGCACTCAGAGGAAACCCACAAAGCACTCCATGCACACAGACCTGGGGTGGGAATCGATCCTGGACCCGGAAGGTGCAAGGTGAAGGTGCTTGAGAACCATAAGAAGAGTCATAAGAAGGTTTATGCCACAAGCATAACGTATATGGCTAAGAGCACATGGCAAATGGCAACCGACAAAGTGCATTTCTTTCCCTCATACAAAAAATTGTAAAATAAAAAGCTATATAGCTCAAGACATATTCTGTTACATACAGTATACTACACATGATTTTATCCCCCTCCCAACTTCAGGTAATGCATAAGCTTTACAGTATACACACATTTCCTTACACTGAAAATTGATTCGCTATTTCAAAGTTGTGCAACACCACCCTGGTAAAAAGCAATACAAACGATGACACGTATGTTTCTGTGAAGTAATAAATGGCAAGCCAGGCTGCGGAAAGTTGAGCTCGTTTTACATATCCTTATGTTGCGTTGCCATAATTATCATACATTACCTATGATAACTGCAAACTTGAATTGCCTCAGAGGGATAAAGGGGGAAAAGAAAGAGGAGGAAAAAGTGATATCGGATGTTATTGCAGCAATGATTCATATAAAATGACGGTGATATCGCTGCTATGCTTTGGAAGTCAATTCCATCTGGTAACATAACGAAATGACAACCTCCACTTGATCGGTGTTCCTGTTACGGATTGCAGCTCTCACCTTTTTTTTTTTTCAGTCGGACTTTCTTTAATCCCTCCTTTAATTATTATTATTATTTTTACCTTTTTTGTGATTTAGTATCTACAAAAATACTGAAAGAAACACCAACATACATAGGCTTAATGACCACCACCGATCACCAGAGCAGCACTGACTACACGTTTTTGGAACCGTACTCGAGGGATTAACACCTCCCTTATTCCAAAAGTCTTCTGACGCTCTAAAGATCAAAACCTGCCATGTTCAGTTGGAACTATTAAGTGTGAAGACCATACAATGTGATTTACAATCAACTCCATCCTCATCAAAACATTAAAGATTCTCTGTAAGGATGGGGGTGGAGTCATGTCGGAAGAGACCACTCCCATCAGGATAGAAATGTCGATCATTTAGAACAAATCCGTATTGACTTGGGGTGACTGTTTCCCGTAAAGAGAAACGTGAACTCGACTGATGGAAACAAAAATAAATATCCCCACCCCACTCTAACAGTTTATTTAGTCACCATTAACAGGCTCTGAACATTTAAAGAACAATTAACCTCAGATTTTGTTAAACTCACTCACTCTTCATCTACACCGCTTTATCCTGTATTCAGGCTCGCGGTTGCCTGGAATCTATCCCAGGAGACTTAGGGTACACCCTGGACAGGGTGCCAATCCATCGCAGGGCAACACACGTACACTTACACTTACACACTCATTCATACTCTACGGGCAATTTGGGAATGTCAATTAGCCTAATCGGCACGTCTTTGGACTGTGGGAGGAAACCAGAGTACCTGATGGAAACCCAGCAAGCATGGGGAGATCGTGCAAAACTCAATGTACACAGAGGCAGGAATAAAACCTGGAATCGAGGGTTTGAGTTCCACCTGTGTACATGGAGTTTGCATGTTCTCACTGTGCTTGATGGGTTTGCTCCGGTTTTCTCCAAAGACATACAGATTCGGCTAACAGGCATTCCCAAATTGCCTGAAGTGTGTGTGTGTGTGTGTGTGTGTGTGTGTGTGTGTGTGTGTGTGTGTGTGTGTGTGTGTGTGTGTGTTTCCTGCAATCGACTGGCACCCTGTCCATGCTGTAACCTGCGTAGTGCCCTGAGTCCCCTGGGATAGGCTCCAGGACTCCCCGCAACCTTACGAGATAAGCGGTATGGAGAACGAGTTACTCTAAATTCTTAATGTTTGAAAGATACTGTATATTACTTTAATAAACAGTCAAACACTGACAGCTACTATAAGCTTAGTGGATAGTTTCATTCTTTAGTCACAGTATGCATCATCAAGTGTCTATAAAGAAATCATACTGTATGCACCACATTACTTTCAGTACTGAAAAGAAATTCAGTGCCGGTACTGTGTACTATAATCATTGGTCCATCATCAGCTGTCAATCATACAGTACTGATGTGCTGAATAGAACAATGCAACAATGATAGCAGCAGCAAATGATTACATTCCCAAAGGCTCAAACACTTCAGATATTACAGTACTGTACATACTGTATCTGCAAATATACAGCACATTCTACCCAATCAGACTTGAATATGTTTTGACTAACCGCTTGTGACTATCAGATTAGTCCACGTTTGTCACGTCTCCGCCGACACCCGTCTGGAATTAGAAACTACTACCGTGCATGCACCTTAAGTAACCCAGACACAAGATGGCATTCTCTCCTTCATCCTGCCAGCAATAGCAGCCGGATCGCTGATCCCGTCTATTTCTAGTTCAGCCTGTTTGTGGATTGCCGTAGCTCCGATTTCGCTCCTGTGCGCTCTAATATGCTTAATAAACTCATTTACAGTATGACTGTGGCGCAGCACCACTCACTCACTCACTCACTCACTCATCGTCTATACCGCTTTATCCTGTATACAAAGTCACAAATCCATCCCAGGACACACAGGGGTACACCCTTCCATCACACACTACGGGCAATTTGGGAATGCCCAATGTCTGGAAACTGGCATATTCGGAGGAAACCCACCAAGCACTGGGAAAATATGCAGACGACAATGCTAACCACTACGCTGCAGCACAACTCATGTTACAAAATGTTCTTTCTTGGGTTGCTTGCTGTATTTAAAATCGGAGATGGCTTCAAATGACCTAAATTGCTATAATAACACTAAACACTGTGCTGAACATGATGTCTTTTCAGGGTTTAAATGAGACAGCGCTCCTTGAAGGATATGGCTGCTGAAAAGAAGGATGTGGCTAATAAAATAACAGCCTTCAGGACAAAACAAAGCTGAAATGGCTCATCATTAAATGATCATTACAGGCATAATATCAATCGCCATGACCTGATGAGATCGCTCACAGAGGTAATTCGGTCATTGAAGAAACAAACAGCAGTCGCTACTATGTCACTGTTATTACTACTAATTATTCCATAGACCGCTTGCATCTGACACCACGACGTCTGAACGCCGCGGTCCCGCCCACTTCTGGACAGCAAAAGGGACTTTACTGACCAGACGCCCAGAGCCAAGACCCATCTGATAAGGTTATGTCATCTTAAACACCGCTTTCTCAATGTCAAAGTCATTCTGACTTGAACCTGAACCATCCGTGTTGTGTTTCACGACTAACCCTACTGTAACTACAAAGTTAACTCGAACTTATATAACTCCTGTTCTAAATATACTGCAGCCCCTAAATCGAAACTATTTTCCAAATCTTCCTTTAGGGAACAATAAAATACAACCATCTATTCGCGGCTGCTGACTTCAGTGAAACTTAACACTCATTTAAAGTCAGTGGATGAAAAGGCAGAAGTTCCAGAGGAGTAATCGAGGACAGCAATGCGGTGTCTTAACGTCTGCACGAAATGTGAGTTTCTGCGGAACATTCAGCTGCTAAATATAGAAGGAAAAAGAGAAAAAAGTAACTCCCAGTCTCCCAAAGCCTGCTGGGGAACAGTGTGAGTATGACCTGGATTGAGCAGGTGTGTGTGTGTGTGTGTGTGTGTGTGTGTGTGTGTGTGTGTGTGTGTGTGTGTGTGTGTGTGTGCATGGTAGCACTAAGAATATCAAGAGAGGAATGATAAGGAAATAATGAAGTGAGTGAAAAAAGACAACCTAAGGGATTAATGGTGTGTCGTAACTTTCGAAACATTCCGCAGGAAAAAAAAAAGGAAAATCGAAATAAGATTGACTGGGACGGGTGGCGCGCCAGCTCTGATGCAACATTGCTACCTAGAGGACATTTAATGTCAGTACAGGGCTTCCAGAGCAGGCTTTCTGTACTTACTGTATAGAAACGGAACAAGACTGAGTCTACTGTTCCTGGACTACGGGGCGATGTGTGTCCTTGATGAAATGAAGGGAATTAGAGTGTCAACATTTCCAATAGAACTACACGCGTTATTAATTCTACAGAGAATACCATAGAGAAATATAGTATAGTATGCTGGAAATCACAATGCCATTGCTGACACACTCTCGAAGCTATTTAAAACCAATTTCTTAATGTAAGACTGAAATGTCAAAAAGAATATGCCTGTCCTTTTAATGCAAAATTCACCTTGTATTTAAGTTGAGATGTTCAGACATGTTTAGGGTTCCAATGTGTATTTATGAACAGTGAGAAAAAATCTTCCTGGATTTTTATCCTTTTTTTTTTTTTTCATTTTGGCATAGTGGTTACCACTGTGGCCTCGCATCTACAGTACATTGTCGAGGGTTCAAATCCCACCTTGGGTATGCATTGGTGTCTTTAGTGAGTTTCCTCCAAACAGTCCAAAAACATGCAGATTAGGCTAACTGCCATTCCCGTAGTGTGTGATGCGATGGATTGGAACTCTATCCAGGATGTACCTACTTGTATGAACCTGTACACAGTATAAGCAATATACTGTAGAATGGTTTGACCAGGGCTTAAACAAGTCAATTAGGTTTCCCCCCTAATGTGACATCATTGAAGAAAAATCTCCTCAGCTTGTTGCTCAATTAGAGGGGTGTGGCTTAGCAGTGGCTCATTTGCATAGACAATAAAAAGGCGTGGTTGGAGGGGGAGTGACATGAAGTGGGTTTGGTGTACAGTGCAGTATAAACTCTTTTTTGAGTGGTATTGTAATTGGAGCTGGAATAATATCACACCTAGAGAACTTTTCAGTTTTTTTGTTCATTTTTTTGGTAGACCATCGTTCAGCTGATTGCTGCACACCTACTGTAATACAAGTAGATACACCATAAATCACAGGGAACGAACAGGCGATTATGTTGAATAATGAACTGGATTTATAGGCTCCTAAGAATAAGATATTGGAATTTCCTTTAAATATGGAAAGCACCTAACATACTATAAAATACAGTAAAAGCCTCATCCATGTACAGTACCTTATACCGAAATACACCAATGATGAACTGGGTAAACTAAGGATGCTAATGCAGGGCAGGGATATGAGGTTAGGTTAAGTCCTTGTTTTATCAACAGCCCAAGTTAATATTGATTTTATATCATCTAAATCCACTTTGTGCCAAGACACACTTGCTTACGCGCACTCAGCCGGAGGGAGCGCAGACAGAATTTTGACACAGAGGTTACAAATTCAATCAGCTGGAAAATACGACTGGGGTTTCACACGGAGAAGGTTTTTACTGCTGGGACGAAAAAAAGGAGAAGAGAGCTTTTTGAAATTCAAGCGTGGCCTTGTACACTTCGTAACCTCTCAGTGGTAACTCGTCCACCCTGAAATAGAAAAACCTTGCACGCAGCATTCATCTTTGCCAAGAAAGCTCATCCTTTTCAAAGGGAAACACAGGCCTTTTGAAAAATGATAATAAAACTTGAAAAGTAAAGAAGTAAGCGTCCATGTAGGAGATTGAATCACCACACAACACATTGGTAGGAATTTTACTTTTCATGGCTAAGAATCACCATGATTACCTGCTGCACACCTTGTACTGGTGTTCTCACCACTTTAACCAGTTTTCCAGTATGCACAACCTGTTTGTCTGTGTCACAATCTGTGTGTAAAGTCTTTCCTATAATGGGAGTAATAGGAACGACATTTGCGTTAGAACTGTTCGAGACGTTTTTCTCTCTTCCCTCACTCAGCAATCACTACCAATCAACAAGCTCAGCAGTACGGAGACACTCCAGAGGACATCTTTCTTCTTACACACCAGTGTCATGCACGTGCCATGGCCAAGCCATGATGATAATGTACTGTACGTTGTGCCAGAACAGAAATAATACACACAGAAGTTCAAATTTCTCATAGATACTGTAAGTGCAGACCAAAATCTCTATCAGCAATGAGACAGATAATGACATCGATATTAATATTCTAGTAACACAAGAAATAATACGAACAGTGAACACTGAGACTGGACGCCAGTAATGTAGCAATAGGAAGAGCCACCATTTTGCTTTATATAGACTTGTTTTGTGTCTAAGTAAAGATCCAGGTAAATCTCTCTCTCTCGCGATGAAACAAAACCCGTTGATTCAAGATAAGAACCGGTTACGTGCTGTTCGCGGCTGCTCCGTGACCTCAGCCGAGTTAATCCAATCAAAGCCCAAGGTAAGGAAAAGCAGGAGGACTTACAGGGGTGCTGCCATCTGACAGGGTGGTCATGCTGATTGACGTGCTCATCTTGTCTGAGGAGGAGAGTGAAGGAGGGGATGGGCTCCTCTTATCCAGGATCTCCTGTCTCTGCAGAAAGTCTCCCCAGGCCTGCTGGATGCTGTCAATCAAATCAGGTTATGATCAGTGGTGAAACATGACATCATACACACTGAGCAATATGCGATTGAACATTACAACAAATTCCAACAACAAAAAAAAAAGGCAAAATTAATACATACCTCGTTACTACCGAAAAGGATTATGACCACCATAAAAAAAGTATATAGTATAAAGTATATAGTATAGTATTATATAGTATATAATATATATAGTGTTCTTTAGCTTCTAAAAAATTCAGTTTTGTTCTAAGTAACGTAGGACCACAACGGAAGAAAAGAGGAAATTCCAACCTTTAATTTAAGTGCGTTTATTCAGTGGAAAAAAAATCCCACATTAAGAAATAATTCTTTTACATCAAATAATGAGTGCCACAATTACTAGGACCCCTGTTTAATGTTTAATACTTTGTACAACCCCCTTTTGCCAACAAAACAGCACCTATTCTTCTCCTATAATGTTTCACAAGAATAGAGAACACAGAAAGGATCTTCGACCATTCCTCTTTGCACAATGTCTCTAAATCATCCAGTGACCTGACTCCTCTCCTCTGCACTCTCCTCTTCAGCTCACTCCACAGGCTTTCAATGGAGTTGAGGTCTGGGGACTGAGATGGCCATGGGAGGAGCTTGATTCTGTGTGTGGTGAACCATTTCTGTGTATGTTTGGCCACATGTTTTGGGTCATTATATTGCTGAAAGACCCAGTGATGACCCATCTTCAGCTTTCAGGCAGTGGCCACCAGATTTTGCTTTAAAATGTCCTGGTATTTCAAAGCATTCATGATGCCATGCACCCTAACAAGGTTCCCAGGGCCTCTGGAAGAGAAACAGCCCCACAGCATCACCGATCCTCCCCCATACTTCACAGTGGGCATGAGGTGATTTTCTGCATACACTCATCTTTTGTGTTCTGCCATATCCACTTCGTGTTTGTTGCCAAAAAGCTCTATCTTGGTCTCATCTAACCAAAGAACACGGTCCCAGTTGAAGCCCCAGTACCGCTTAGCAAACTCCAAACGTTTGCGTTTATGATTGTGACTGAGAAAAGTTTTTTTCCTTGCATGTCCCCCAAAGAGCTTGTTGGCATGTAAAAAGCATCTGATGGTTGTTTTGGAGACTTTGTGTTCCCAAGATGCTATCATTTGTTGCCGTTCTTTAACAGTGAGCTTTGGACAATTTTTTATTTCTCTTACCATCCTCCTCACTGTGTGTGGAGGCAAAATAAACTTGCGTCCTCGTCCAGGCTTGTTTACTACTGTTCCAGTTTTTTTAAACTTCTTAATGATTCCTATCACAGTACATATGGGCAGGTGCAGGCGGGTGGCTATTTTCTTCACTCTAAAAAAATAAAACTGTGCTGTACTCAATTTTTTTGGTGAAACATTTTTACACTTAAAAATATTGATTAAATATAAAAACTTGCAAAATCATAAAATATACTTCATTGAGTACAAGTCAATAAAAAAATCGAGTAGACCTAAATAACGATGTAAATGATGTACAAAATTGAGTTAATGCAATGATTACCCCAAGTGAAAATGCGTAAAAAAATTGAGTAGATATAATTGAAATGCAAGGTAGAAGAAATGGAAAATTGCACTATTAAACAAACAAATGTGCTACATTTACTAAATATTTTAACTGAATTTAATTCAAACTTCTCCGTCACAGAATTAATATTTTAGACTTAATTTTTTTAAACTATATTTACCCTTTACTCAAGGAGTATTTTAATTCAGGTCAATGTACTGTATCTAATGACACCAGATTATGAACAAAGAATCGATACACACAATATCATTTTAATTAAACATTTATTTAAGAGATCTGAAAAGACATGAAGTCTAAACTCACTAAAACTTGGTTTACTTTGCAAATGACAGGTAACAAGATCATAAACAATGAGGTGAATTGATCTTATTAGAAAACAGTCTCACAAATGATACTTCTGCCACAAATATTACAGTTAATATGTGGAAAGTAGACTTTTGTATTATAATCTAATGAGTCACATTTGAAATCTGAAACACTGAACACCTTCACACTTCAGTTTCCTGCAAACTGTGCGATCCATACAAATGTGTGTGCAGACCTCATGTCTTAAAGTAGCAATACAGTCTAAATGAAGACAGGACACTAAATATCCATAACCAGCGGTACCATGCTTTACTCCATAATGATAGAAGTTCACTCCATGACGATGCAACAAATGTGCAGAGCTCACACTGCCATCCCATAAGCTGACACCTAAAATAAGAACAATAGTGTACAAGTAAGTACAAGTGTGACTGTTACTGTAAAGCCTAGCAGACTGCACTAATATACATTCACCTTATACATGTTTGACTGTGACCAGACCTAACTGCCATCTCTCCTTATTTTCTGTTCTCTCCTTTTCTGCTCTCTCTCTCTCTCTCTTATTCCCTCTCTCTGTCTCTCTGTCGAGCTATACATCTTCGCTCCTGAGTTGCCAGTGATCCAGACCCCTCTGCCCTCTGGAGCCGTCTAACCCGTCCTGGAGTCCTGCTTCTAGTTGGAGATCTCGTGGCATGGATGCCCCGTGTGGTCTGCCTGGATTCGTATGGTAGCTGGGGATGGTTTCCATTAAGACTGTCCTATCATCGATTGATGCTCTGGGGACCTGTGACTTCAGTTGTTCGATAGCTCAGGACTGGAATCTCCTACAGTCTACCTGAGCCTCCAGGAACAAACTGGACTCCTTTTAATTTTCAAATCTCCTGTTACACTGAACTTCCAGTACACATTATTATGCTGATCAATCCCTGCTATCCGTTATCACCCAGATGAGGATGGGTTCCCTGTTGAGTCTGGTTCCTCTCAAGGTTTCTTCCTATTACCATCTCAGGGAGTTTTTCCCTGCCACCGTCGCCCTCGGCTTGCTCATCAGGGACAATCTTATAATTTTGATTCATACACATTGCATACAAACTTACTTCTTTTTATTGTGTAAAGCTGCTTTGCGACAATGTCAATTGTTAAAAGCGCTATATAAATAAAATTGACTTGACTTGGTAAAATAGTACTTCCATTCAAATACATACTTTTTGGACTAATAAAGCACACTGATCTACAAGTGGTGTTCAAGTCAAAGCAGGACTTTGTGATTTTTGTGATGAACCAATTTGAATCAAAGATCCTGCTCTGACTTGAACATCCCTTGTACATGTCTTTGTCCCGTGTACAAAAATGATAACCAACCTTATTTACGCATTACAATCAACAATATAAATTTTTTACTTTAGTTAATGGAAAATCCAGTATATTCTAGGGGAAAATTTGTATATTCTAGATAAAGTGAAATATTTAAATCCTTTTAATTTCTATCTTTGATTCGATGGTTGCACGTTTAATAGTTCTGTAACATTAAAAAGGTTGATATTTACCTCCTGTTTTATCTCCATTCTACTTCTCTTCTTTACTGGTGTTGGTGCTGTGAAAGATATTGAAAATATATAACATGTTTCACACACACAACATAAAACTGAAAATCAGTTTTAGTTTCTTTTACTTACATATCACAACATACATAACATATTTCACAATTAAAACTGAGAAAAATGTTGTACTACTTAATTGTTATATTTCACAGCTTTAGTTACTAGTACGTAGTACATTTATGTCATCAACGGCAAATTCAATCATGTTTAAGTACACTGTTTTGTTTGTGGAGTACTTGTAGTACTTTTGCACTTCAAACACATTTTAGAATACCATGTACTTATGACTTTAACTTGATTTTTTTTTTTTACTTAAAACTTAAAGTAAATAAAAAAAAAGTTGAAAGTTCTATTTGTTTAAAACAAAGCTATGCAGCATTATACTGCTAATCAAACTTCCTGCCTCTAGTGCTGTAAAACATGACTGGAGCTGTACCGGACTCGGAGCTCTGCTCTCTGCAGTGTTACTGCTGCTGGACGCACAGCTGATGCATTTACGTTTTTCAAACAGTTTCCTACAGCAGCGCGCTCAGTGTTTAATCATGTTAAATACTCACATAGAGTAACGGATAAAACACTGCCAGAGCCCGGACACTGCACCTCATCTCTGCTGTTTAAACTCGCTTTGGTCTGCGTTTCCTCCTTAAAGTTTCGGAGTGAAACACGCAGACTCGCGGTTCAGTGTGTGAGGTGGACCGTTACAAACGCGTTAATTATTTGAACACGCTATATATCCTTTATATCCTCGCCACAGCGGCGGTAGGCTGCGCAAAAACACCGCACTTGGCGGGAGAAATTCAGATAATGCGGCAAACCGCGGCTACAGCGAGAAACCCGGAGGAAGCACGACATGCACGCGCACGCTGTTAAACGAATAAATCTCTCCTTTTACATTATCTGTATTAACCGCGCTGTAGCTGAGCAGTTTGGTGTTTGGAACAAACAAGCTAAATCACAGTGAACACCAGGACTGGCCTGTTGCTAGGTAGCCATCGTTAGCTCTGGAGCGCGGCTGTGACAGGATTCAGAACAGTAACTTACACACTATAAAGTTGTGTATACATGGGGACAGTCATTATTTCAGTAACATGTTACTTACCAGGAATTGTAAGCAATGTTCCAGGTGCTTCTTGTCCGTTCCCACAGCAGTGTGTCCTCGCTTCTTGTCTCTGATGTTACACCAGACTTCTCATGAGCACTTGCACAGGGCAATTTACTCAATTATTTAAGTTTTTGTTGTTAAACATAAAGAATATTGAGTTGGAATGAGTGATGGTTGTAGTTCCTGAAACTAATCAGTATAATTACGCCATTGCTAAATATTTTAATTGAAATGTAACAAAAATATTAAGTGTATGTAAAAAATATAATTCAGTTAGTCGAATACCAATTTCTATTAGTGAAATAAACTTAAATGATAGTGTAATTTTAATACAAAATTAATAGCTGTTTTTTTAGGCATTAATTTTGATTTGGCTAACTCAAACAATCATGCATGTGATTTTTTTGAACTCTTTTATTACTATGAAATTTACAAGGCCACAGAATCATTTTTTAGAGTGTTGTACCCATTGCTTGACTTGTGAAGCTCGACACACATCTGCCTTACTTGAATGGTGTGGTCCTTTGTCTTTCCCATGTTGAAGAGTGGATAAGAGAAATGGCCTCTGTGTCACGACATATTTATACCCCAGGGAAGCAGGAAGTGATAAATTACTAATTAAATGTTCCTAGATACTCTGATCAACTTTGTAAACTACTGTAGAAATGACAGAAATACTTCAATTACATTTATTTTCTAGGAATTGTTAGGGGTGCCAATTTTCCCCTTAAAATTCAGTTTATATTCATGTTATATTTTTCTACAATTTTCAGTGTGACAATATGTTTCTGCAATAAAAACTGAATTTATTTTAAGGCTTTTAACACATCTTAACCAGGGGTGCCAATAATTATGGAGGGTATTGTGTGTGTGTGTGTGTGTGTGTGTGTGTGTGTGTGTGTGTGTATATATAAATATAAATTACAACCACCATAAAATAATAAACTAATAATAAATAATAATAATAATAATATTAATAATAATTAGACTTTCTAAGCATTTCACTGCATATCGTACTGTGTATGACTGTGTATGTGACAAATAAAATTTGAATTTTAATTGGACTTTTTATTACAATTATAATATAGAATTATTTTTTCCCAAGAATTCTAAGTGTAAACTAAGTTTAAACATGTCAGCATGTTCTATATTATATTATATTATATATTATATTATATTATATTATATTAATTCACTCATTTATTTGGTGGCCATAATCCTTTTCGGAAATAATGAGGTAAGTATTAGTTTTGCACTTTTTGTTGGAATGTGTTGTAATGTTTAATTACATTTTGTTAAGAAAGTCTTAATTCGGAATTTAAAGTGAAAATTATGAGAAGAAAAATATATATCGTGGCCCGAATCCTGTTCCTTAAATACTTTTAGTTCTGAATTTCAGTTCTGTTGGTTTCTCTTTTATCTTCCTTTTAGATCCAGATACACTCCTTGATTGTTTTCCCAGAGGTAGTATCGTATGACATGTAATACTGTATCTCATGTCATTAAAATGTTTACCTGAACATTTTCAGAGGACTGGCACTGCCGCAGCTGTCAATTTTTCGCAAATTATGCGAATTTAATTTGATAATTCACACATTTTATTAAGCGGCATTCATTATGAATCTACAGATTCAGTGAATATTTTGCCTTTTTATTTGCTCTTTTACTTGCTTTTTTTATGTTAATGATTAAATATGTTCTTTATACAGCTGTTGGTGTATTTACGGCACACATGGATGAATTCATTTCTTCATCATGTTAATTTTCCTGCAAGAACAAAAGCAAGTCATGCTGTGTGCAAGCGGATCACACACACATGCATGTGGTATACAGATACACACTCACACAGAAGGAGTTTTTTTATTAATGTGATTTAATTATTTGCTCCTAGCGTTGTGTGTCTTTGTGTGTCCGCATGTGTGTGTGTGTGTGTGTGTGTGTGTGTGTGTGTGTGTGTGTCGGGGCAGGTGTTATCTGTAATTAAACAGTGACTCGAGCCCTAGCCACAGGGTGAATCTAGTCTTGATACACCGATGAGGGGATTACATTAAAATTTGCTCAAGGACGTGTGTGTCCGTGTTTGTGTGTGTGTGTGTGTGTAGAGGGAGGGTTGGGGGGTTAGGGGACGAATGGACAGACTGACAACTGCCCGTCTCTAAATGTCAAACAGCAGGGAGCGTTCAGACAGAATTCATTTGCCTTGTCAAAAAGCCAATTTAATAGCGTGAAAAGCCATGAACGCAGCGGAACACAAGCCACTGACAATGTTGAATTTTCCAAGATCCTTTTTTAAATTATTATTATTATTATTATTATTATAGAGTACTAGCTCCAATTTCAGTTTAGCCAAATGTGACACGACGTGATGCTCAGCTCCAGTGAAAATGTCACACTTTTAGAGATGGTGTAGCAAATGTAAAACTGTTTTACCAGTGAAGACAGTGGCAAGGTGACTGTCTGATTGTGTGTGTGTGTGTGTGTGTGTGTGTGTGTGTGTGTGTGTGTGTGTGTGTGTGTGTGTGTGTAAAACTCACTTTTGCAGCGGGTATCCACCATGACTGATGTTCTGCAGGGTCTTTAGCTCATCCTGTGACAAAGAGAGAGAGAGAGAGAGAGATGTTTAACTACAGCAGCTGAAGTAACTGCCGTCAATGGGAAAAGAGCTTGTGGAAATAGTTAAGAGGTTAAAGCTAAAATTAAGCTGATCAACTTTAATGTAATCTGTGATATTATTATTATTTCAGGTTGAAGCTCACATACATGTCTGCCTGTCTTTCTGTACGGCAGAACTCTCTGTCTAACTTATTATTCCAAAGAAATAAGAAATTTGTAAGGTTGAGTATTTTATGCCCTACAGTATTTACACTTTACACTAAGTTGTATTTCTTTCATTCTGAGCCAAAAACACGCCCTGTTTGGTAATCAGAGAGTGAATCACAGATGAGAATTTTAAAAAGTTGATGGGATAAAGATTAAAATTGAATAATTTTTTTAAATTATTATTATTAAATTTGGTCTTAAAATGACTTTCAAAAATTCACTGATACAGTTCAACTTCAGCACTGAAAATAAAAACTAATCCCAGTCAAAATATTCACTTTAGCTTTTCTAATTAAAATCTGTTGGTGCAGGTTTTTGTAAGAAAGTAGCTTATTAGTAGCGTACAGTATTCTAAAGAAACTAATATAACTGTTCCTAACATCGCTTTTACTTAACATTTTTAATTTCTCTTATATTACAGGTTAAACTTCAGGTAGATACTCAAGCACTGCAAAAGTGTCACTAAATTCTGTCCAGCAGGTGGTTTAAGCCGCGCCCACAGTTCACAGTACATGTCAAATTCTAATTCCAATTTTTATGTGTCACGTGCACAGTCATACACAGTAGGATATGCAGTGAAATGCTTATACGATCACCCATGATCTAAAAAAAAAATAAAAATAAAGTTTTTAAATGAAGAATATAAAGTATGGAATAAGAGAAAAATTATAGAATTACAGAAAAAAAATCTTAAAGAAAAACTTTTAGCTGTAATAATGTTCATTATGTACAAATAATAAAATATGATAAAATTGAAATGGAATTGGAATATAGAAAAAATCTCTAGTCATAAACTAGACAATGTGCAGAATAATGTGCAAAGTTTAAAGTTTAAGCATTTCACCGCACATACTGTATAAAAATTTGAACTTGAATTTGACACGAATGTTCCACAAATACATCATTCAGCGATGTTATTTCAGCAGTGAAAATATTAATTAATCCCAGTCAAAATATTCAGTTGAACTTTTCTAATGAATATCTATTGGTGCAGGTGTAGCAAGTATTAGTAGCTTATTTTAAAGTAGATTATTCAAATCCGGCACATAACTGTTCATAACATTGCTTTTGCGCAACATTTTGATTTCATTCATGGCACAGGTTAAACCTTAGGCGTATACCAACGGACTGGTAAAGTTTCATTAAATTCTGTCCAGCCGGTTTTGCGTGATGCTGTGACTAAATCTGGCTGGACAGACATACAAACGTAGAGACATACAGACATACAGCACAGACAGACAGGAAATTTTGTATGAAACGTAATGATATTATTGAAAGAGCGAGTTCTGACCAATGTACAGACTTTTATTTATATACTGTACATTTGCAGCTACCATGGGAATCATAACTATATGAGCTGTTATACCAAGCCAACTATCGATGATCTGCAACCAAACCGCAGCTGTGATGTTATTTATGATGATGCACAGCTTTTTGTGTTCTGTTGCATAATAACATCACTGTCTGAGCTCATTAGGAAAAGTGATATTTAAATCTAATGAAGTAAATCTGTTCGACAGACCGTGCTCCACCTCTTTCGCTTCTTCTCCAAGTTCTTCATCTCTCCCTCATTCCTTAGAGACCACCCCCCCACCCCACACACCAACTAATTAACTAATTCTCTTTAATATCAAAGATAAAGATAATGCAATCACAGGGGGAATTGCACTGAAGCATCGGGCCAGTGTGTGTGAGAGTGTGTATGAGTAAACACACAGTCAGCGATTACCTTCGTTCAAGAGAAATGTGTTTGCTGATAGAATATAGTTGATGAAATCTTTGATTGGCATCAAGCACTTGTGCACTTGTGCTTTAAGTGGTGAGTGTGTGTGTATATGTGTGTTTTCGTGTGATCTGAGCAGCAGCATGGAACCACAGCTTGTGTGTGTGCGTGTTTGTCTTAGGTATGGATTAGCAGAGATGTCTTTCCACCAGGTCTGTGTCCTCTAAATCCAATGTCATCTTCACCTTGCCAAAACCCCCATACACACTGTTTCACACAGATGCTTTATTGCACCTGCAGCCACACACACACACACACACACACACACACAATTTTACCTGAGTGAGGAACAGATGGAGGTGTGTGTGTGTGTGTGTGTGTGTGTGTGTGTGTGTGTGTGTGTGTGTGTGTGTGTGTGTGTGTGCGTTTGCGTGTGTGTGTGAGAGACCGAGAGAGGATAAAAGAAGAGTGAAAATGAGTTGATGAGCTGTATAGAGCAGAGATGAGAGAGAAGTACCAACAGAAGAGGAGACTGAAAGTGGCTGTAAATTACAACATCCAGTATGTAAGGGATCTGTGTCTTTATACACACAGTAAATCTGTCATCTCAACTCTACTTTCATATAAGGTGCTCCTGCTCCCAGTCCTTGGCCTTGTCCTTGGGTCATGTTCTATACATCTTCGCATTAGTTTTTACTGTAATGCTTGTAATACATTATATGATCACACAAACATGTCATGTTCTTACACCCACCTGGCCGTGACATATGATGATAAACGATCCTGAAGTCCGTAGCCGCTTGATGTGTTGACCTTGAGTGATTGTTAGACCTTAGAAACCTTAATATAAGCCTAACCCCTTTATACTGTTCTTCAGAAACTTACATTGCAGAGGATCAAAGAAGCAGACATTGCGTCAGTGCCTTTGTAATTACTTTTTAATTCATTCTCTTTTCAGTGCAATTAATTAAATAGTACCTTACAGTGCCTTGCAAAAGTATTCATACCCCTTGAACTTTTCCACATTGTGTCATGTTACAATCAACACAAAGTGGAACATAATTGTGAATTGGAAGGAAAATGATAAATAAGTCACTCATCTTCTGAACCACTTTATCCTGCATACAGGGTACGAGACGGGGTACACCCTTGACAGGGTGCCAATCAATTGCAGGACACACAGACTACAGCAATTTGGGAACGCCAATGAACCTTATCTGCATGTCTTCAGACTGTGGGAGGAAACCCACCAAGCACAGGAAGAACATACAAACTCCATGCACACACACACACCCAAGGTGGGAATCAAACACAGAAGCTTGCGGTGCAAAGCAACAGTGCTAACCACCGTGCCGCCGAGAAACCAACTGCTTTCAGATGTCATCTAATAAGTAAATAGAGTCCACCTGTGTGTAGTTTAACCTCAGTATAAATACAGCTGTTCTGTGAAGCCCTCAGAAGTTTGTTAGAGAACATTAGTGAATAAACAGCATCATGAAGCCCAAGAAACACACCAGAAAAGTCAGGAATTAAGTTGTGGAGAAGTTTAAAGCAGGGTTAGGTTATTAAAAAAAAGCTTTAAACATCCCATGAAGCACTGTTCAATACATTAAGCAAATATAGAAAGAGTGAGGCCCAACTGTAAACCTACCAAAACATGGGCATCCACTTAAACTGACAGGCCGGGCAAGGAGAGCATTAATCAGAGAAGCAGCCAAGAGGTCCATGGTAACTCTGGAGGAGCTGCAGAGAACCACAACTCAGGTGGTAGTACTGTATTTGTCCACAAGACAACTACTGTATTAGTCAAGCACTCCACAAACCTCTTTATGTAAGAGTGGGAGGAAGAGAGCCATTGTCAGAAGAAAGTCATGACAAGTCCTGTTTGCAGTTCCACATGGCTTATCGCAAAATGCAAATCTACTTTGTTTTGGTCAATCACATAAAATCCCAATTTTTATGTTTGTGGTTGTAACATGACCAAAAAAGAAAAACGTGGAAAAATTCAAGGGTTGTGAACAGAGGTCACTTTGTGTCATGTATGCAGGATAAAGCGGTTCAGAAGATGAGTGACTTATTTATCATTTTCCTTCCAATTCACAACTATGTTCCACTTTGTGTTGGTTGTAACATGACACAATGTGGAAAATTAAGACATGACACAATGTGGAACATTGTGTCGGGTAGAGTAGCCAAAAAATGTACTCAAGTAAGAGTAGCTGTACTGCAAAATAATATTACTCAAGTAAAAGTAAAAAGTATGGTGCAGTAAAACTAGAAGTAATATCATAGAAGTAATATTTTTTCCAAAAAATTACTCAAGTAAATGTAACACGTTACTACTCACCCCTGATTGTGAATACTTTTGCAAGGCACTTTAAACTATACAGTACATAGTATGCTGAAAATGGGTGAAAAAGACAAATCCTCATATGACTGGTTCGGTCAAGTTGTGAAAGGAACATATCACTGTTTGACAGCTGGGATAACAATGTAACAAAAAAAAACACAAAAAAAGGCTAAAGCTATAACCTTGACCTTATCCCACAACCATCCCCACACTGGACATTATACACTGTCTGGAAATTTAAACATGTGGTGTCAGCAATGATCTCTCCAACACTCACACGTCATACAGATCGGTTAGTGTCAAAGTGGTGTCAATCTAACCACAATACAATCTCTTTTTGGTCTGTTCATGCATTAATTCTTTTTTAACACAGAGCTTAAAGCTCTCCTGCTCTCCTGCATTGTACTCATGGCATCCACCAGGGGGCGATAATCCATGCTCGTCTGAGCATCTGCGGAAACAGGACTCTTGTGCCAACCTGCCCTGCTCGAGAGAGAAACAGCTCTCATACACGGTGACTGAGTCTAAACACTCATTATGCGTAGATGTGGATACACACAGAGGTGTTGCTTTGAAGCTGTGTACGCTATCACTCACAAGTCACAGGACCTCTTCTCCTTGTGCTAATTGACTGAATGTGTTTGTGTGCTTAAACTTAAAAGTGCTGATTTAAGCAGTCCTTATACTTTTTTTATTCCTTCCTGCAGAAGTTCACAAAAGCAAAGATTTAATCTTTCAGAGTCTCATAATGACCCTCTTCCTCTATACACACACATAGCGTACAGTACACACTACGAACTAACAAGCCCTTGACCAATTTAACCCTTAGATGGAGTGCATTCACATGCTGGAACAGGACCCGAACCAGCTCGGAGAATAAAAAAGGTGGCTTTGCATAATTGAACAGTGAAGACGACAGAAAATCGATAGTAATTTTTGGGTTTTGCAGCACCAAGCAGGCGCTACAATTCAACTGGGGCGAAATTTATGTACTTAGGAGCGGAGGGGGAGTGAAGGGTGTAGAGAGGAAGGGACCTTGAACCCAAAGAGCTGCATAAACCAGCAGAGGAAATCAAGTTCCTGACAGCTGGATACAGGACTACCCCCTATTATAGCCGCCAATCGATACTGACTGATGATCGGCTCAATATACAGTAGGCTGATAAAAAGCTGTACTCAAAATACACACACCGAAAAAGATGATATCTGACATGTATGTACTGCACTGTACATTCAGTACCTTGGAGAGCGGTACTGTAATTACTGTAATAAATAGATACCACAAAGTTAATAAGAGACAAAACTATAGAACAGAGAATGTCCAAATATTATCACATGTAGTGTTGTAGTGTAATAACATACTCTCTAAAATAGTTTCAGTAGTATGTGGTTCAAGACATTGTAAGTGTTTTTTACGGCATATAGCTCAGCCATGTTCTTGCAAAAACAGTCATGTTGAACAGTTAGTACCCATTTCAAATGGGTTGAGGTCTGGACTTTGACAAGGTCATTCCAAGACCTTGATTATTTATTTTTAGTCATCCTGATGTATTGTAGATTTTATGGTACTGTATACTTAGGATCATTGTCCTGTTGCATAACCCAATTTCGGCAAAGCTTTAGCTGCCTCACCTTTGCCTCTAGAATACTCTGGGATACCAAGTAGCTCAGGGTCGACTGCAAGATGCCTGGATACTATGGCTGCAAATTAAACCCAAATCATCACAACTCCACCACTGTGCTTGGTGACAATGTGTATGAGTATGTAAGTATGTTTGTTTTCTGCCAAAGCATTACACTGGGTATTAAGGCCAAACAACTCCACTTTGGTCCACACCTGTCCATAGGATGTTGTTCCAGAAGCCTTGTGATTGGTTCAGACCTCAAACGTCAGTCATGCTTCCATGTTCTTTTTTAGAAAGAAGAGGCTTTCAAGCAGAGGGTGTACATGGTAGTGTAGTGGTTAGCATTGTCGCCTTGCACCTCCAGGGTTCCGGTTCGATTCCCGTCTCTGTGTACATGGAGTGTTCATGTTCTCCACGTGCTCGGTGGGTTTCCTCTGGGTACTCCAGTTTCCACAGTCCAAAGACCTGCAGATTAGGCTAATTGCCCGAATCCCAAAATCCCAAATTGCCCGTAGTGTGTGTGAATGAGTGTGTGAGTGCCCTGCGATGGATTGGCACCCTGTCCAGCGTGTATCCCGCCTCGTGCCCTAAGCCTCCTGGGATAGGCTCCAGGCTCCCTGCAACCCTGAACACAGGATAAAGCGGAATAGACAATGCGTGAGTAGGTGAGTGAGTGAGTGAGGCCTTCAAGCCTTCCAAATACTTCCCATTCAGTCTTCTTCTAATTGTGCTGTCATGACATTTAACATGCTCAGTGAGGCCTGTAGTGTCTGAAATGTAGCTCCTTGTTGCTCCTTGGTGTTTTTGGAAATCTCTGAGCATTTCACAGTTTGACCTTGGGGTGAATGTGCTGGGTTCAATTGCATATTTAAGACTTCTTGGAGTTGTGTTAACACACACCTGAATGCGTCTGACCAGCAAACTGCCAAAACTTCTGCTTGAGATCTGCACACCCGTTAATGATCAAGTAATCCAGCTGATGATTAGCAGAAACTGGCTGCAACTTTCCCTCCCCTTACTGTGGAAGCAGTAAGGGGGTACATAGTATTGTCCGTATGATTTTTTTATTATGTTTTTACACAGAAGGTGTGATGAAGCAAATCAGGACAAAAAAAAAACAGTAAACAGAAAATTATGGGATGGAGAGAGAAACAACAACAAAAAAAAATGTCTCAGACGAAGTCCTAAATAATCTTGATTTTAATCTCTATTTCCAATTCTCCTAAAAAGAAAAAAGCAGAGTGTATCTGTGCATCTGCTGAGGCTTCTCTTATCTTTAGCTGTTCCCACACAGAGAGTGGCTGTGCTCCAGGTCTGGTGTGACAACACTTCCCCAGGGCTTCTGGGAGTCCAGACAGTGTCTGGCTTGTCCCTAAATGATCCTGTTATCATACCAGACCTGCACAGCATGGGACACAGAGGAAGAGAGAATGACAGAGCGGAGACTAATCTAGGAAACAGTGAATGCTCCAGGCTGAACCACATCGATGCATAATCAGCACGGGCCAAATCGTGAGCAGCAGGATATTCGCACACTAGGAATGTCAGTAATGTAAGCAATGCACATATTCAAGGCACAAAACCAGAACAGTAAATCAACAGTAAATGATAGATGTTTCATCATGTGTCTAGGAAGGTAGAGTACAATCGTAAAGGACTACTGATGACATAATTATTTTCAGAGTGCTATAATTCCAACCTGGTCTTGCCTGCGATCAGGGATTTTTGAAAAAAAAAAAAACATCAGTTACTCCAGAAACATGACGAATATGACGGCAAACATCCAAACAGCCAGGACCACGAGGCATCGCTTACCACCAGTCAGTCATATTGACTGCAAAGTTAAAAACCTAGTGTTCATATACAGTACATATGGTAGGGTGGCACAGTGGCGTAGTGGTTAGCACTGTCACTTTGCACCACCAGGGTCTGGGTTCGATTCCCACCTTGGGGTTTGTGTGCATGGAGTTTGCATATTGTCCCTTGGTTGGTTTCCTCCGGTTTCCACAAAGACATGCAGATTAGGCTAACTGGCATTCCCAAATTGCCCACATCAGGGTAACATCAGGTGGCATAAAGAGTTTCCAGGAAGGAAGTTTCCATTTTTCTTCATGAGAACAACTCCCACTATTCTTTACTTCAAACTTTCATCAACTGGGTCTCTGGTAGAGGAAGGAGCACGGATTGGCTCGCAGTTTCATATGTAATAAAGAATATTACAGCACCTATCAAAGATGAGAATGAATTCTTGTAACCAATTATAAAAGATAGGAAATCTAACCTAACCTTAAAGTTGAGGGAAAACACTACTTCTTCGGTTCTACAAAACCAATCTGTGCATGACAAAAACGTGTGCTTTGTGCATTTAAATTCACATCTAATCAGATCAGAGTCCGTGTAAACGGTTAAGCTGGAATCTTGAATCTCCAAAATTGGACTGATGAAAAAATTGTGCAAGTAATTGTAGCTAACGTGATGGTTTGTGTAGGTACAGTATCGTTCTGTAACACTGGAATAACACTGTAAAACTTTTTAACCATTTATTCAACATGTGAGTTGAAGAAATGTAGTAGTAGTATTAGTTGGAAAATAAATCACAGAGAATTATAGATTTTTTCAATTTTTTTTTTGATAATTTTCAGCACAAATAATACATTATCACACAAACACAGAAATCACTTACTCACTCATCGTCTATACCGTTTAATCCTGTGTACAGAGTCGCGGGTGGGGATGGGTTGGAGCCGATCCCAGGAGACATGAGGGCACACCCTGGACAGGATATCACGCTCACACACTCATTCACTACAGGCAATTTGGGAATGCTGAATACTCTAATCTGCATGTCTTTGGACTGTGGGAGGTAACCGGAGTACCTGGAGGAAACCCATCAAGCACAGGGAGAACATGCAAACTCCAAACATACAGAAGCGGGATTTGAACGTGGCCACAATCAAACCCTGGAGGTTCAAGGCGACAGCACTAACTTCTAAGCCACCATTCCGCCCAAAACCGCATAAATCCTCATAGAAATGGGTTCTGGGGCTTACTTTCTCCTTCCTATTGTTCCATTCAGGTTTCATGTATTTATATATTTGTTCATTTATTTATTGGTTATAAGATGCAAAAGCCTTTAAACTGACTACAGATGGGCAACAAAATACTGGACATATGCCACACTGACCATCTCACAACCTCTGCTCACAGCATAACACAAACGTGTGTGTGTGTGTGTGTGTTATGTATGTGAGGACATGTGTTATGTTCCAGAGACGAGTTGCTCTGGTAGCCGTTTCCCAGGTGACAGTGGCAGCAGCTGCGTGGGGCCACAATGAGAAAGGGATGTGTGTGTGTGTGTGTGTGTGTGTGTGTGTGTGTGTGTGTGTGTGTGTGTGTGTGTGTGTGTGTGTGTGTGTGTGTGTGTGTGTGAGTGTGTGTGTGTTTCAATTCAAATAAATGTACTTACAAAATCTACAGCACTTTCAAACCTCAAAGGAGCCCGATATATTATGCATTAATCATATCGCAAGTAGAAGACATACTGTACTACAGTAAAATCGATGGAATGAATGAAATTCTGCAGCACCGGTGCAAGACGAAGCACGGCATCGACATGCAGCTCATCCCCTAAAACCAGGATAGTTTTTGGGAGGAAAGAAAAAAGAAAAAAAATATTCAGCGTTTCTTGTTTCGTTGTTTGTATCTTAATACTACAACAAAAAAAAAAAGAAGAAGAAGTTTGACGGCTTAAAAGCTTTGAGCTCGCACCAAATCATTTTTTAATAGCCTGAAATCTACCTACGGCTCGGACAACAGGCCTCGTGCCACTGCTACTGGACGCTCTTGATAAAATGAACACACTAAAAGCTCGTGCCAGGAGTAATCCGCGCTGAAAATTGGTTTGACTAACTCGAGTGTGTAATGATGTTATAGTGAAATGACTCGCTTAAATGAAAATAGCAGTACAAAGAGATCTCATTCCTCCATTTAATACTATCTTCAGACACAACCTTTTTATGTCACAGCAATGTAAAACACCGTTTAAGATTTTTACCCCTAGGAGAGCTCTCATTAGGTTTGACTGACATTACCGAATTAGTTCATTAAGAACGGTGGCGTTTTAACTGATCGGGATGTCACTGCGCCTACAACTCTGAGTGAAAATGTTGAGAGATTTAAAAATGAAAATCTAATCAAGGTCGAAGACATGCAAGTAGCGAAACACGTTAAAGGTTACTGTATATACCTTGAACAGCCATAATATTAACACATTGACACAGATTATCAAGTACATACCAGTAAACTGGTGGCTGGACCATGGGCACCTAAGGCTCACCCATGCCCGTGGTTACCAAAGTCCAACCTGTCTGGTCCAATCCCACAGAACACCCAATGCAACACAAATAGCTGAAAGAATTCAACAGTTACATTTACTATAGAAAGGCATCAGAACCGTCCAGGGACGGCTCCACCCCAGAGCCCACAGGAACCACTAACAACGTCTTGGCGCTAGACTCTACAGCACACCTCCAAACTTCTTGCAGCATCTAGCTGGTTATCCTGAACTATCCAGGTTATCTTTTACTGTAGGAGAAAACCGGAGTACTTGGAGGAAACCCACATGCAAACTCCACAAGGCAGGAATCGAACCCTCGACCCTGTAGGTGCAAGGCCATTGTGCTAACCACTAAGCCATCTTGACTTATATGTATATAGTGGGTGAAGAAAAAGAACCCGTTCATCTTTTTCAGCAACATGGGGTTCTGAAGAAGGCTTAAAAACGTAATAGAGTGCAGAATAACTAGACAGTGATGTATTATGCAGCTGCGCTTAATTTAACCGAAAGAACAATATTTGTGGGTTTTTTTTTTCTTTTTAAATAGCAGTCTAATTTGACACTTTGACTCCTGAAAGTGTGAAAATGTTTTAAATATAAATAAGTAACTATGAGAACAAAAGGAAATATGATCAGTGTCAGTATCGGTTTTTATGAATTAACATTTTATAGAGTTAACAATAAGAGGAAAACTTTTAGAGTTTAAAAAAAAAAAACTTTTTTTGTATTTCCCCTTCTTTTACTTGTAACATACAAGGACGCTTTAAATCAGAGTTCCATTAAATAGCTAATTGAATGTCTGTGTGTGTGTGTGTTCCTTGATGGTTCAGTAATGACGTGCCCAAAGGCCCGGGTCAAAGAGGCTGATTAGGCCAAACTAAGAATAGCTGCAATGCTATTGTGCTTCTTTTAATAGGAAGGACAATCATGTTGTTCTATAGTATTCCCAACAGCTCTGATCTGACTGCATTTAGTATAATGAAACAGAGAACCCAAAAGGCACATACAGTACACATACACACACACAAGCATAACCACAAACACATTCACAGATAGCTGGTGTCTTATGACTTAAGGGCCTGGTGTGAGTCTATAGAGAGCTGAGTGCTTTATTAAAAATACATTTAAAAAAAGAGAGAGCAATAGACATGGACAGATTTCTGGCATTTTTTTTTTTTTTAGAAAATGTTTTTTTCATTAACATTCAAAATGAACTGAATTGTCGCACCCCATGCTGCTTTATCGTGTAATTGGAAAAACTAAATGAGGTGTAATGCCAGAATGAACTTCTCTGATGAAAAGACTGTAACTCAGGCTAATATGTTTGTGAGTGCCTCGTGATTCCCAATACACATACAGTATCATACACAGACACATACACAAACACCATTCAGGCACTCCCGTTTGTAGACTCGTGGTATTTCATGCACATGCTTTCCATTTATATCATAATCATTATTGCATACCAGTCACTAACGCACTTTCAGCACATCTGATAACGTCATGTCATCTTAAACACACTTTGTCTCCTTAGTAATTGCTACTGTATTTAGTCGTTCCGTACAACTCTAACTAGTTTATAACAAGCCTGATCAACAGCACTACAGGTAGTCCTCAACTTACAAACGTTCGAGTTACGAATTTCCGCAGGTATGAACGGACCGCGGTTCTACGAAGATTCTTAGATGCAAACAAATCACTGATTTGTTCAATACGCACAATACGCTCACATGTATTGTACAAAAAATAGATACCAGATACCAATATTTAAAATTATATACAATATTTTCAGTGTGTAAGTCAATGTATAGACTGTCTACAGTCCGGTATATTGTATGCATGTGCGTGTGGGGATGCGGAAGAAATGAGTCGGACTCATCGGTTTTAATGAATCAGTTCGGGAGCACGATAATAAAAAATGTTTGTCCTGTGAAGTTGTCCTGATGGTGAATAATCCTAATTTTGGATCGTCAAAAAAACAGAATTCACAGTCCAAAACAGTGTCCGGGATTCCCCCTCAAGTTTTAAAGACGCAGAGACAACACTGTTACATTTCATATTTCACTGTGAGATTAATTTCATTAGGCGTGGTTATGGTTTTTGTCCACATGATGGCAGTGTGGGGGAATGGGACAGAGATTAAGTCAAGTGGATTGGTTTGCTTTGCATTGTATATTCGTGTCGGACACATAAGACTCACTTTGTCGGACTTAAGAACAATTCCGACTTACAAACGTGCTCTCGGAAAAAAGAACTCGTTTGTAAGTCGGGGACTAGCTTTCCATTTTACACTATATCGATTCAACTCCGGAAGATTTGGTTAGCTTTTAATTAGAAACCTGGAAATGTCAGTATACGTCAACGTTACCTGCTGCTGTATTGCTGGCAAACGCTACCAATTACAGACGGAATCAAATATTTGTACAGCGTCGCAGATTATGATATCAATCCAAACTTCTGTACATTAATTTAATTAATCTTAGAGCATGAGTCGGGGGACACCCTAGACAGTGTGCCAATCCATCGCAAGGAACAAACATGCTCATTCACACACTATAGACAATTTGGAACTCCATTTAGAGTCTAACCTGCATGTCTTTGGACTGTGGGATGAAACCAAAGTACCCAGCGGAAACCCACCTAGCACGGAGAGAACAAGCAAACACGAGGGGGGAAAAGAACCTAGACCTTGGAGGTGCAAGGCGACAGTGGTAACCACTAAGCGGCCTAATAAGGTCATATTTTTTGGCTCCGAAATACACAGCAAATGTAATTACCAACAAAAATTACCAACATAGTAGCCTAATGCTCCTCCATACAGAAATTCTCCTCATCATGGTAGTCACGTGTAAAAAGTCAACAGTGTTTGTAATATAAAGTGCAGCGGTGCTATTGTTATTGTTTGCAGCACATGTGCTTTTACTAAAGAACAGTGTAGTGTTGAAATCCCGTTCATATTGTCTCGCTGTTTGAATTTTACATAATCCTGTAAAGGCCAGTTGAGGATATGGGTGTAGAGAACATACATTTTTCCCCCCGCTATTTTCAGATTAATTCACCAGACACTATTAAATAAAGCAACTTAAAGTACAAGTGAAGCAGAGCCCAATCTGTCAGTAAGTCTAGCGGCTGGTGCTCTGGGTTCGCTTGTCTCCCTTACACTGTTGTTCTGTCCTGCTAGAAGATGAATATGTATATGATTTCATTTACATTTCACCAGAGAGAGAGACAGATGGGGGGAGGGTGTAGAATGAAAAGGAGGAAGACATCATTTTACTCGGATGGGTTTTGCAGACAGGGAATACATTGTCCTGTCCTGGTAATGAATAGTTCGTGCTGATATTTCCGTCAGACTTTTTGCACAATCATACACAACACTGCTACATTGACATGAGTAACCTTCGACCTGTGACCTTGACCATCATCAGTGATCCTGATCTACTGTTTTTCCGAGCTGCTATTTTAAATAAACAGTGTGGGCCAGAATACTAAGGTTGTTTTCACACCTGCCTTATTTACTCCAGTTTATTTTGCCTCTTGCTGAGGTACTGTATAGTGTGAACATAGCAACAGGCCTCTGGTACTGTACAGATAAACCCCTGCATGGAGGAGTCCCTTTCTGAATGTCTGGACCCAAATGAAGTCTGGAGTCTTTTAAACCTTGATCCATTTCCACATAGAAAAGGTGTTCAAGTCAAACTGGGACTTTTGTTTCTGTTCAGAATAATAGAACACAGTTAGGAGAGTAATTACTTCCTTTATTTCTCTACTAGATGTCCTCGCGACTTTTGACTTTCACATGGAATTTAATTGTACACTCATAAGCGCTTAAAAAAAAACACAAATACGCCATCTGTTAAATTTTGGAATGAAGTAAAATTTTTGTTATCGTCAAGTTCACGGAATGATGCTATAAGCGTGTATTAAATTTATTAAGTAGATTTCCACTGCAGGGCGGCATGGTCGTGTAGTGGTTTGATCCAGGGTCCAGGTTCAGGTTCGATCCCCGGCCAGACTCGATTCCCGTCTCTGTGTGCATGGAGTTTGCATGTTCTCCCCGTGCTTGGTGGGTTTCCTCCCACAGTCCAAAGACATGTAGGTTAGGCTAATTGGCATTCCCAAATTGTCTGTAGTGAGTGTGTGTGTTTGTGCCCTGCGATGAACTGGCACCCTGTCCAGGTTGTACCCTGCCATGTGCCCCAAGTCTCCTGGGATATTCTCCAGCCCCCCCCCCCCCCCCATGACCCTGAATACAGGATTAAGTGGTCGATTTTTTTAATGGTATAAGGACGTTTTTCGTTTAAATTTCAAATTAGCATAGCTCCTCTTCACGGGGGCTGATTGTAATGGAACAAAGCCTATATGTTACAGCAAGTTTGGCCAAATACATTTATGAAAACCACATTAAAATTCGTTCAGTAATTTTTACACGATGTGTACACAAACAAACAGACACCCAAAACTATCTTGACGTGTTCTATTACCCATCTTATGTCCCTCCCAAATTAGTTTTTCATAAGATACAGACAGCCCACATAACAGTTTTATTATATGTTTAGATATAATCCCCTGCTCCAGTAATGTACTTATCCCAGTGTTTTACTAGTGCTTGAATAGCATCAAGGTAGAAGGTTTTCTCAGTACACCGGAGCCATGATTGAACTACCTGCTTCACGTCTGAAACACTTGCCTCCCTGGAACTCCTTTAATAACCCAAACATATGGAAATGGTCAAGGAGGTCAGGACAGTACCATAGCTTCTGATTCCTGTAATGTGAGAGTAGTGTTGGTGAATGATTTCGTGTACAGACAATGTGTATGCGTCTATTCCTGTAAGTATCTATCGATTTTCAAGGATAGGATTTTACTCACTGAATGTTCACGGTAATGGTTGCAGCGGGCGCTGAGCTACTTCCCAGACATACAGTATGGATCCACACTATTTATGTGCTTGAAGTCTTCTGTAAATCGGTTTTACACCTTCTTTCATGAGAAATTTCATCACAAGTCCCGTTTTGACTTGAACGGCCCTTAGTACTGCCTGAGTCTCCTCCACCATATGTTCTTGCCATGTCTGCATGCTTGCTAAACATATCTTCCTGTTAACAAGTTGAAGTTGCTGCACATGCTTAATATTCTCTATAATCTTGTTCTGCTCAGTTGATTGTAGACTGCATGTCAGGACAGTTCCTTAAATGCAGTTTGGCATTCTGTTGGCGTAGTTTTGTTTAGTAAATTGCCCAGATAATTAACACAGTTATGAGTAAATGCCATGCTATAAAGCAAATGTCTTTTATATGGACACTCACTAGTACAGAAGACAAATCATACGTTCACATTCACACTACTCATTAACCAATTAGAAGGGGAACATACTCATGACTTGTAGCGATGCATTTTGGGGAAAATGGACTTTACAAGTTTATAAACTGAATCTGGACTAGTGCAGACAAAGTACATGTCTGAAAATTTTAAAATAACCCAAGATACCTGAAACAGTCACTGGTTAATGGACAGCGAGCACTAATATCTGATTAAGCATCCTCATATAAGAAAGCAACAAATAGAATGCAAAAGAACGCAAAGTAAGATCCCAACTAAACTTATGCGAAAGATTTATATCCAAAATTTATGTCCAAAAAGCAGCAACGTTGGACATGATTTTCATGTAATATTAAACAGAAGCTAGAAGTAGCCAGTTCATACAGTATGTGTAATTCTTCATTAGTGTAGACGTATTCAGACTTTACCGCATGAGAACCAATTCTAAGATTGGGCAGAACATAATTTTTGGCTTCATGGGGAAAAGTTTAAATTGCATTGGGTATCATTTGGTCAACTTTGGTCAATATGTGTAATCTTTGACAATTTTTTACATAGATGGTTCTTCTTGAGATCATTAGATTATTTTGGGGATCTGGTTGACTGGCTTCATGTGTTTCAGAGGGTGCACAAGTTCATCCAGTACAACATTTAGGTGGCACGGTGGACTCCTTCCTCAGGGTCTGTGTGTATGGAGTTTGCATGTTCTCCAAGTCATGCTTGGTGGGTTTCCTCCGGGTACTCCAGTTTCCTCCCACAGTCCAAAGACATGCAGATTAGACTAATTGGCGTTCCCAAATTGGCCATAGTGTGTTAATGAGCGTGTGAGTGTGTGTTCTGTATGTGTGCCATGCGATGGATTGGCACCCCGTGCAGGTTGTACCCTTCCAGGCTCTTCTGGTATATTTTGGAGGATGAACCAGTGTAACAACATAAAGGTGGGCGGGGCTCTCTTATAGCTGAAAATTATCATGCCGTTTTTAACGTACACACAACTGTGTGAGTTGACAAAAACCAAATGTAGAAAAGAGGACGAGTTTCAGAAATAAAAAAGATATAATAAATAGTCAGAGACATGTAGGACACATGGGAACAAAAATTATGTCAGTTTAATACTTGAAGTGTTTATATAAGCCAAATTAGTCATAAAGAAATTGTCCAAGATTAATTACACAGGGTGGGTGTGAATTCAACATTTGACATTTTCGCTGAGTAAGCAGACTGGAAAGAGAGCTACGTAATATAAAGGGGTAGCGGAGACGTTTATATAATTACATGAAAGCATGAGGGGATTTTTTCATTAGTGCAGTGTTCCAGATACACTTCAGTGCTGAGTAAATCCTGCTCGGCTGGAAGGGAGGAAAATAATTGCTCTTCACCTTTGCCCGTTCACCAGCATTGGAGTATCAGGAGGTTATTGCAGAGGTCAAGCAATTAGGCTTTATGTGCACACACCCGCGATGAGAATAACAACAGACACTACTCTCTGCCAAAGTAAAACCTCCATCAGTACAAAGAGAAAGTGAGTGAATGTGTATCACCAGATAAAAAAAGATGTCACTGTGCTATTGTACTGTATAGTGCCAGTGCTAATTTGTATACCTGTAAGCCTTAGTAGAAATGTTCACAGTAAATAAAGAGCTGTGTTCATAAAATCTTTTATAACATTTGTTTTATGTTCCTGCTTATGTGTTTATTGTTCACTGCTTTCTCCCTCATCAAGCACTGTGGAACTGCGATTGTGCCAGTAAGTGCATTGGTTTTCCCAGATGTGAACAAATTGCGCACATAGCTCACGTGTACTGTACAAAAAATAGACACTGCAGTGCACCAGATACCAATATTTACAATGTTTTCAGTTTGTAAGTGAATGTATAAAATGTCCAAAGTCCGGTGTATTTTATGTTTATGCATGTTGGTGCGGGAGAAATTAGTCGGCCTCGCTGTTTTTCAATGAATCAGTTCGGGAGCATGATGATAGAAAATGGCTGTTCTGTAAAGTTGTCCTGATGGAGAATTATCCTAATTTTGGAAAATCCTCAACGAGTTCACAGTCCGAAACAGCTTTGAGACAATATGGTATCTGTTCAAGCGCGCAGTAAACACCATGTAGTGGTATCCTCCGCCTGATGTCTTTAGGCGCTGCCTTTGAACAAGGTCAGTTGACACTGCTGCGTCACCAGGATTTTCCTCAGGATTTAAAAACGCAGTCTCACGAAACTATAATGTGGAACCAAAACACCAAACCAGTGTTTTGTGTTTTGTTTTTTTATGCTTTACATTGTATATTTGTCTCAAAAGTTTATAATACTGACTTATGAACAAATCCAACTTACAAACGTGCTCCCAGAACAGAACAGAATTCGTTCATAACTTACTGGGACTTACTGTACTGTACTGGTGATCAGAGCTGGGTAACAGTTACATTTCCTCCGTTACGTTACAGACTAACTTTTTGAAATAAATGTACCTCTATGAGTAGTTTTACTGCACCATAATTTCTACTTTTACTTGAGTAGATTTGAAGAAGAAATGCTACTCTTACTCCGTTATATTCGGCTCCACTCGACTCGTTACTTTTCTAACCATTTATTCTACACATGCCGCCTTTACCGGTTTACCAATCAGACGCAGCAACAACAACCACATGTACAGCAGTCACATGACCACACCCTCAAACCGGTAGCATAGCGGAGAAAAAAATCCAGCATCCCTGGCCTTATACAGTATACAAAGCATGTTTCACTTGCAAAAGAACAGCTTCATACTGCGGTGTCTTCTCTAACTGCCAAAACAGACAAGACCTGAAAAAACATGTCGCAGTAAGTTTAGCTGGTTCATTGACTTTCAATTGCAAATGTTGGCATGTATAACTATTATAATTATATATATATAACTATATAATATAACTATATTAACTATAATATATAATATAACTATATATAATTATATATATATATAACACATATTATATATATATATATACACACACACACAGTATATTACCTGGTCAGAGTAAAACATTTGTTTGCATTTATTTCATTTAATCTAAATAATAACATTTCATTTCATTTAAAGAAATGAGAACTGTACTGTAAGAGAAATTACAGTACAAAAAAAAGAGAGATAAAAAGCTGAGCTAATGGGCATCTAATTGACCTCAATACTACTAAAGTCCTTAGAGGAGCTCATCCGCTCTGGGCCTGTGGAACCTTCTCAATTGGAATATAATGAAATATATTACAATTTAATTCTATGTTTACTTTCATTTTTTATTTTTCCTCTCACACATGTGGCTGAATTTCTCGTGAACCACTTGAACTCTGACCTGCCAGCCATCAACATTATTCACCTGCCCTCATTAGGAATGAAGACTTAATGTATGACTGAGCTCTAATCTAAGGGTAGAGTTTTAATTAATTATAGCCTCTAAATGAGAGAGTATTAAGTAGAAGCTGAGCCTGCTTAATTCTTTAATTTGCTTCAACAAACATTCTCAGGCCATAAAAGCCCTGGTGCATTTTCGGTCACGCACTAATAAACAAAAGTATATACACCCCCAAAACATTAGGTTCTCAACATCATGTTTGACAGTAGGGATGGTGTCCTCCATGGTGAAGGCTTCTTAGGGGTATAAATAATTTGGGGCTTAACTGTATATATATTTTTTTTTCACTGCAGTCACTTAAGTCGATTCACCTTCTTCTAGGTTTGAAAATGCTGGGAAAATTTATTTAGCTGTGTTGACATCATCTTGTTCATCTTGGCATGAAAGAATGCAAGATGACTGGCAGGAGATGGCAGCCAATCAGGACATAGACAGAGTCAAATGGGTTTAAAAACAGTATTTAAGACTGGTAAATATATATATTTACTTTTGTGGCAATCTAGATAAAAAAAATCAGATAAATTATCCTCTGATGATATAATAATAGCCAGAAGTGAAAGGAGGGGGGGGGGGGGGTTGTAGCATGCATCCTAAATATCCTGTTAGTGACAAACACTGTTTGACAGGCTGAAAAAACACACATCAGACTATACATATTTAACACAGAGTTAAAAAAAAAAAACTGGGTATAAAATCCTGTTCACTGCACTATAATTTACTATACATTTTCTAGCTAGAGGCAGTGATGTGTTTGTGTATCTCAGCCCTGGAGATGATCAGGGAGCCTCAGGGAAAAGATCAGTCAGACACAGGAAGTACTAACCAGCTAAAAAGAGATAAAACACAAGCTCTTTCTTTTTTCAGAAGCTTTTATCTGGTACTTGGTAACTGTTACAGCTAAATAGATATGCACATTAAAGTTTACATTTCCCTCATTGCACTGCAGTAACACTGAGACATTTCCGTTCACAAACGGAAACATTTGGGCTGCATCCCATATTATCTGCATAGTACTGAGCTAAACAGTATGTCACTGCAACATTGCTGTCAATACTATTCAGGCAAAGTGCTTAGTGTGCATTAGACAGTTTTAGTCACAGACTTGAATTCTACAGTATGTTAATGTTTTCTCGCAGACCTGTACACTGGAGAACAGAAGTGCACAAGCCATGACATACAGTAGAATTTTCTTCCACAAGCAGATTATGTGAAATAGAATTTTTTTGTTTTTCTTCAACAAATATTCACCAAAATTCCCAAATCCTGATGGCTAATGTTATGGTCCACTTATTGAGGGTAAACTTAAACCAAGCTAGTCCTACATACAGTATGTGTTAAACATTATCTACAACAACTGGATCTGTCCATGGTGCTGCAATCTACAACACCAAAATATTAACAGCTCATTCAGTCTTGTCGTTCACACAGGTCTTCTTATAAAAAAAATAAAATAAAATAAAAAAAAAACAAGTACAAAGAGCACCGTCCATTTAACACAGAGCTTATTACAAAAGTTTTTGTGTGTGTGTGTGCTTTAACAAAGCAGTTTTTTAATCGCTTGTCTGAACTTACTGCTTCCCTTCATTTTCTCCTTGCCAGAAGTCAAGGACTCTGAGATTAGTGTGGATGGAGGTCAAGGAAAAAAATTTTAAAAGCTCTTCAAACCTTCTCCATGTTAAGTTAAATGAAGAGGAATGGAGGTGAGTAAGTCTGTCTGTCTGTCTGTCTGTCTGTCTGTCTGTCTATCTACCTATCTATCTATCTATCTATCTATCTATCTATCTATCTATCTATCTATCTATCTATCTATTTATCTATCTATCTCATCTACCCTTAATAGTCCTATTTTACTCTCAGTCCTAAGAGATCACAAGACTCAATATACACTAGTCTGATAAACTAAATCTGATCTAGATAAAGAGACATCACTTATGAGTTATGCTATAATAATAATAATTCGAACAACAACATAAAAAACAACCAACTACAACAACAACAACAACAACAACAACAATAATAATAATAATAATAATAATAATAATAATAATAATAATAATAATTGCTATTAGATTCATTCATATCAGTGACCAAAAGCAGACATCTTAAAAACTTTTTTTCCTTTACACAGTAAGAAACAAACATTAAATTATATTATTAGTATATAAATATTATTGATTCACCCTTCAGGTGACTGATTGCTGTAAGTTCCAAATTCAAGCTCTGCCATGCTACAACTGCTTGGTCTTTGAGCAAGATGATTAACACTCTGTAGTCGATACTATCCTGTCTTAAATGAATTACCTTGCGAAAGACGTAAAAAGTAAAACGTCTGCGTTTTAAGTGAGAGCAGGCAAAGTAAATGGTATTTTCACTATAAAACTGCATTTTCGTCTTTTCTTTATGTTCTTATGAAGCCTCATAATGTAAAATACCAAGACTGCGGCATGTGTTTGGAACACAATCATGAATCAGGAACAGTGGAAAGAAGATTGCAAGAGTCAAGAATTTTACAGCAGTCCTTAATAATCTCTAAAATCCGGACAGAGTGATCAATCTCGGTGATGGAGTTTATGACAGTATAGATACTGCTGGGCGTGTGTGTGTGTGTGTGTGTGCGTGTGTGTGTGTGTGTGTGTGTTTGTGTGTGTGTGTGTGTGTGTGTGTGTGTGTGTGTGTGTGTGTGTGTGTGTGTGTACGATAGTGGATATTTGAAAAACATAATGTTTTATGCAATAAGCAATAAAATAAATTAAAATAGTTCCTCAGAAGGCAGTTGATTATTTACAGCACATGGTAACACCAAGTCCTGTGGAGGATATATTCTACATACCATGAAATATAATCCTGTCTCCGACCGTGTTGCTGGGCATACTGTATACAGTTCTCTGCAAAAGTCTTGAGCCACACCTCATTTATTCCTATTTTTTCTTCCAGCGAGCCAGACGTTCTTGTATTTTTAATGTAGTCTTGAGGAACAGTTCTCCAGGCTTCCTGAAGGACTTTTTGACTCTCATTTTTGGCAGATTTTTGGCTCTCATTTTCAGTTCATCCATGTTTTTTGTTTGTCAAGTCAGTCACAGTGACCTATGAATCATTCAAGCATAAAAACACATCTAATATGTTTCCACATCTTTAATTTAATCTACATCATTTAATTTAATTTAATATGAAGAAATGAGCAGTGGAGCCAGTACTGTATAAATTTAACCCCATAATGAGGGACTGATGATGCATTGACAAGTTTAGTTGTGTATACAGTGTATATTAATGAATTTAAAACTTAGGACATTGCATTGATTATGGGTTCAAAATGATGGACAGTGAAGCCCAAATGAGGATGGGTTCCCCATTAAGTCTGGGAGGGAGGGCGGGAAGGAAGCAGGAAAGAAGTGAGGGAGGGAGGAACAGAGGGAAAGAAAGAAAGAAAGAAAGGAGGGTGGGAAAAAGAAATTAGGGAGGGTGAAAGGGAGGGAAAGAAAGAAAGACAAAAGGGAGGGAGGGAGGAATAGAGGGAAAGAAAGGAGGAAGGGGGAAAAAGAAAGAAAGAAAAAGAAAGAAAGAAAGAAAGAAAGAAAAAAAGAAAAGATGGAAAGAAAGAAAAAGGAGTGAGGGAGCAAAAGAAAGAAAGGACGGAGGGAGGGAGGAAGGGAGGGAGGGAGGAAGGAAAGAAAGAAAGAAAGAAGAGAGGGATAGAGGGAGCAAGGGAAAGAAAGAAAGATAGAAATCTAATAGCTCAGTCATAAAGAATGTGATGTTCTCTCCTTTTTCTCCTTCTTCCTTCACTCTTTTAACGAGCTCCTTCAACTGTAAGATTTTTTAGGTCAACAAGCTCAAAACACTTAAAAACAATCAATCCAACATGTTTAAAGTAAAGAACTGAATCCATTCTCATAAAGGAAGTCTTTTTTATTACCCACTTCATTTCCTCCTCTTTAAACAGCAGAGCCTGTAAATAAACCCATCAAGGCCACACAGTAAAGCCGCGTGACTTGTGAAATCAGTTCTCATACTGTAGAGGTTCTGTCCTCACCGAAAGTCAAATCTTTTTTATCTTACACAAGAGTCATTTTATTTTATTTTATTTTATTCTTTTTTGCAGGAAGTTTAGGAGAAGGCTTTCTTTTGTGATGAATAATAAAAGAATAATAAATAACATGATAAATCATTTAAAGAAAAGTTCTTGTTATAGATGCCTCAGAATAAAAAAGCACCGTGACCCAGGTTTTATGGTGTCGTTTAAGCTATGTGTGGTTGTAAATCCTCATGGCTACAAATAACACTCATTTCTGTTTAAACACGGTGGCCTACAAATCCACAGTTAACGTTACTTTCATCAATCTCAGTCGTCAGTCACGGTTTTAGTATCTCGGTGACCTTTAAGACGAGCGAGGACTTGGCACATACTGTACAGTAGCAGCGAAAATATGAAAAGAGGTTGACTTTGAATTCAGCAATATTTAAGATTTAAGATATTTGACTTAAATACATGAGAATAATATATTTTCGAAAAAATACATTTTTATGTTTTTCCATCACTAGATGTTTTTATATTTTAGTAGTATTGTGATAAATGCAGAGACTTTGGGTGTCCTGACCCGTCTGCAGCGATGCAGCCTCATACACGGCAAGCTGCAATGCATTGTGTGCTCTAACACCTAACACAGTTTTGGAGATGCTCTCACCCAGCCCTCTAACCATCACAATTTGTCCCCTGTCAAAAATTGCCCAGATCATTACACTTACCCATTTATTCTTCTTCCGGAGACATCTACTGTACTTCAAGACCTGACTGTTCACTTGCCGCCTAATATATTGTATCTCCAAACCCATGACAGGTGCCAGGACGAGAAAATAATCGATGTTATTCATTTCACCTGTCAGTGCTTTTAATGTTACAGCTGATCGGTGTATCTATAAAGGTACAGAAGGAGGGTTAATAGATCGTTTGATAAGTTTGAAATCTTTTAAGAGCGGGCAGATGTTTAATGTCACACCCATCTTCGAACGCATATTTAGCAGAACACATTCATGTGTAAACAAAAAAAAAAAAACAGAAAAAGGATGAAGATAAGATAAGATAAAGTAAAGAAAGACTTTATTCATCCTGGAAGAAATTCTTGAAACAAAACCAACAGCAACATGCAACTGTAAACTAGCAAGCTACTGTACACGGGCATGGACATAATTATTTTTCAATAATAATTATTTTTGTATTTTTCCCCTATTTTCTCCCTAATTTAGTCGTGTCCAATTCCTCCCCGTCACTAGAGGGCTCATATTAAGGCTACTACTACCACTTAGTCGGGAGGGCCGAAGACCATCACGTGTTTCCTCTGCACCACCTGACACCAGCCGACCACATCTTTTCAAACTGCTCGCTCACGCACCGTTGGGGGCGGCGTAACACACTCGAAGGACATCGCTATCCGCTCGGTCAGCTTGCGTGAGCTCACAGACGCCCCTGATTGGCTGTAGATCCGTGATTAATGTGGGAGCACTAAGTACCTCTCATCCCTTCCCTTCTGAGAGAGCTCGGCCAATCAGCTCTCTCTAGACCTCCAGCTGCAAGAGGTTACAGCATCACCCGGGAATCGAACTTGCGGTCATCTGATAATAGGGCGAGTGCACCACTCAGAGGCTTTTTGTAAGTATTTACTAAATAGTAACCAGGTTACTCTTTTTTTAAAAACATGTACTGTATACAGCATACATAATGTTGGTTGTTCATTTCTACACATGTATTCCTATACACCCCAACCCAATTACTGACCCTGTTACCTCTGGCACTGACAGGTGTCATCAAGCACCATCTAAGAAGTTAATTATACAGTATAAACCCACCAGTGCAGTAAATTTACACCAACACAAGCCCGAACACTTTCTTTCTCACTGTCTACTATCTAGGTTTATTTACGCACTCATTCTGTCACTCAGGCCTGGAGCCTATCCCAGGGTACACGCTGGACACCTCAGCAATGCAGGGCACAAGCATGCACACACAAACACACACACCATGGGCAAGGGCAGTTGGGAAATGGCAGTTACTTTAATCTGTATGTCTTTGGACTGTGGGAGGAAACAGGAGTACGTGGAGGAGCGCAAATCAATCCCTCAACCCTAAAGCATTTTTAGAACATTATCCGTTATACACCATTGACGGAAACAAATCCAATGTACCGGGACGTGTTAGAGGGATTAATCACATCAGCCATCTCAAAAGGAGATTGTGTCTGAATACTCCCTGCACATCAGCTTTATTTTTTTATACGTATAAACATATACTATTGCAAAGAAAAAGAAAATTAAAGACATGATTATATGAGTATGCATTGAAATTATAGTAAATAAGCAACAAAAAAAATGTGTATCTGATTACTTATTCGTCGTCGGTGTTAGTCTGCCATAAATCCTCAATCGCGGCGATATCATGAGCCATGCATAAATTCATTTACGGGTCGAGTTTCTCATCGGATCCTCCTTATCAGATCATGTAATCCAAGTAAAAGACTATCAGGTGCATCAATCAGGCCACAACAGAACTATTAAACCGTAAACCAAGACAACCCCTGGGAGGCGACTGAATTTGCGTATTACCCATGGCAAAACGCATACACACACACACACGCACACACACACGCACAAGCACCAGTGTTATAACAATTCTGCTCGAAAAGTATACAAGACATGCAATCATGTGCTGCTTAAGACTTAATACTTATGATCTTTAATATGCTGTATACAGTACAGTATATACACAGAAATCACTGTATTCTTTATCTCAGAGAGAATTGTAATACCACGGCATACGACCGCTCATGGGTTTTTTTGCCTTAAAAACTGAAATCTTGCAACCGAACCGAACTGAACCGAACACCGGCTAGGTTTCACACACATCTGGGAGCTGTTCAAAACTTGTTTAAGTTTTTTTGTGAGTTTTTTTTTTTTTTTTTTTTTGCATTTTGTGCAAAGTTCAGTAAAGACATTCTTGTTTTCAAAATTGCGGTAGCAAGAAGAAAATGAAGCCACTTTCAGTTTCGTTTTTTAAAGCAGGCGGTGCTAAGAGGAATCATAAATTAAGGTTATGTGTGGTTTAATGTCTATATATTTCATATTTTGCTTCTTTTACATGTCTTTTATAAATGTTTTGATTGTTTTTTAATATGCAAAAATATTATTATAGTATTGGAAATAGTAATTAACGGATTATCTGCATTCACATTATTTCCTATGAGAAACTTTGTTACATAATAAGAATTTTCACCACCGAATCGGTTTAAATTGTAAGATGAGGTATCACTGTATAGCTGATTGAGATAAACCAGATGCTAGATGTTAGTGCTACTGAATCAAGTCAAACTACGATTCACAGTTCTATTAAACACAAAAAATATAGTAATCAATATTTTAGATCTGAATGATTTCTATGTTTAATCAAATTTCAGTAAGTTATACAAAATACAAATCCATAATAAAGACGTTCAGGACAATGGACAGTGCCACTACAGGAGCAGCTCGCCTTTATCTCTTTTCTGCAGCGGGGATGGGACAGCTGGATGGGACTAGAAGATTAATTTGTTTACATGCGAGCGCTGCATCTCGTTCAGCTTCGGAAACGGTAGCGCATATTACATACAATTGTCTATGTGTGTGTGGGAGATTACTGTACAGTATATCATCATGCACATTTCTAGTGTTATTTGTTCAGCACGGAAATTCCAAATACGAATTGAATCACTTGGATCAAAACATTACCGCTGAGCACCGTTTAGAAGATTAGACGACTTTTAGCCAACGGTAACTGGAAGTCAGAAGTGCATTGTTGGAAAGTACATGCAAAGTTGTCTCCTAGGATTAGTATATTCCATGCCAACACTGCCAAGTGTACCGACAGAGCTTTCTCCTAATAGCATGAGAACATCAGCTAACACCATAAATCACAGCACATCCCTAACACACTAATGATTCACGTCAGGAGCTTACACTGCGTATCAGGTGCTTTTCCTTTTATACACTCTCCTCTTCTTATGAAACATAATGATTGTGTGTGTGTGTGTGTGTGTGTGTGTGTGTGTGTGTGTGTGTGTGTGTGTGTGGATGATTTTATTTCAATCTGGCCACAACACACAGTGGCAAGTGCACTTGGTAAAGACAGGTGAATCATGCAGAATAGGTATAATAGATTTAAATGAGGTCACAGCTGTAAGAGCGAGAGAGAGAGAGAACAAGAGAGAACAAGAGAGAGAGAGCGAGCAAGAGAGAGAAGGAGAGAGCGCGAGAGAGACAACGAGAGGGAAAAGGAGAGAGAGCGAGAGAGAGAGAAGGGGATTTATCTTGAGCTGACAGACAGATCATTATAATTCTCTGCTCTTCTTTTCACAGATGTGCTCAGTCCACCAGCGCTCAATGACAATCAAAAAGCTTGCAGATTACTCTGTGTGTGTGTGTGTGTGTGTGTGTGTGTGTGTGTGTGTGTGTGTGTGTGTGTGTGTGTGTGTGTGTGTGTGTGTGGTGTGTGTGTGCGTGTGTGTGTGCGCGTGTGTTATGATACACACAATCCCTTTTACGGCAACTATGAACACTTTACTGATGTATATGTACTGATGTACTGACGCAGAGATTATGAGAAAATATATAATCCTGAGATACTATGTGTGTGTGCGTGTGTGTGTGTGTGTGTGTGTGTGTGTGTGTCTGAGCAGAAAGGTCTTTGTACATGCATGAGATGGTCCAAAAGTATCTTCTCCTTTCTGTCTGCTTCCTACTGATAAGCTCTCTGTAGGTAGGTATGCAGGAGGTTGAGGTGTGTGTGTGTGTGTGTGTGTGTGTGTGTGTGTGTGTGTGTGTGTGTGTGTGTGTGTGTGTGTGTGTGTGTGTGTGTGTGTGTGTGTGTGTTCCTCAGCACACAGGCACTGGCAAAATTAGCTGGCAGGAAAGCTTACCAATACATGTTATGCTGAAGTCTCAATAATAATAATAATAATAATAATAATAATAATAATAATCAATAAACAAACTACTAAATTTGATGTCCATCCATCGTTTGTGTGCAACTTTTTTTTTCTCTCTCTCTCAAACATATTTCAGCGAATAAATGATGAAAGATACATAATCCACTTTATTCAGCTTGATTAACACTGTGGCTCAGAGGGGTGAAAGTTATCACTGTAGTACATTTCATTGAAGTTTAAAACTTAATCACATGACAGGACTGTCACTGATGGCTGTTGTGAATCTATGGTGCAGACCTCACGCTCCGTAACATGGTGCGTAACATGGTAAACTGGAGCGATGCTGCTGGTGGCCCTGTTGCACTCACTTTTTCACAAAAATAAAACTTACGATTTTTTTAGGTTTTAACTGATAAGTTTTTAAGTTTTAACTTCTACCCCATAATTAGGAAAGTCATCTTTAACAGGTGATTTTGAAACTTGACAATCACAAGAATTAACTAAGCAGCAAATCAGACACCTGTGAATCTAAAATCAAACATCGTCTCTGTACAGAGCTTGACTTCTGCTGTAAATGTCATCAGCTTCATTCACAAGAAACTTCATCACTGAGGATGACGAAGGAAGAATAAAGAAGGATTTGTAGTTTAAACAAGACCTCGCTCCAAGCCATTTCCACATGTCAGGGTCAATAAGTACAAGAAGTACCTTCACTTCAATGATCACGTGACAGAAGGAAGCGCTGCGATTTGCATGAAAATCTGTTTGCTACTGTACATGTTATGCTTTTGGCCAGAACACAGTATTGGTGCTGATTTTTTTCTTTTTTTCATCTTATACATACAGTATAATACAGAAAACGTGTGTGACAAAGAAGCTACTTCTACAGTTTGTGTAACATGGAAGTGACCAATCTTACTTCCCCAAACGTTTTTACGTTGCTAACTTCAGCTCGTCTTGGTGAGTGTCCAAAAATGTCAATTTTTCAGCTTTCTACATTCTCACTTCAAAAAATCATCATTTAAAATGCAAATAAATGTTTTTTATGATTATTGCTACTAAAATTGTGGAAAACTTCTAGAAGCACATGACCTGTAAAAATTGTTGCTTAAATTCAAGCGTTTTGTGCAAAATATATGATTTTTTTCACCAAAAAATCTGTAGTGTCCGTAACCATGGTAAACTCATGTTGCAATATCTTAACAATTTAGCATTTTTGAATAATACACTTTTCAATAAGATCAGTTTATTTCTTTCTATGTGGAATCTAAATAGGCCAAGTTTCATATGAATGACAGTTAAGATCATTTATTAAGATTTTTATTCAAAAGAGTTATGGACACTACGGACATGAAATTGTATTTGTCATGCACATTCGCTCCGCGACCGGCGCGAGGATCCGGAAGTAATAGGCTACTGTGTTCATCCCTCGGTTGCTCATGACAGAATGACTGAGCCCAAAGCAGTAAACCCAGCGGAGTTTGCTCGCCTCTGCGCTGTGGTTAACCAGCATGCCGAGCTGATCAATGAGCTCCGTGGTGAAATTGTGTCTCTCCGAAAGGAGCTCCAAGACATTGCGGTTTTTGCGCCACGAGGTGGCGGAGCTGCGGCAGGAGAACGTGACCCTCCGTGAGGCGGCTGTTCAGTCGGCTGTTGCCACGCTCCCCACAGCGGCGGTGCCGCACCCTCCCACCCCCCCCCTCTGACATTTTCATTGCTTTACCAGATAAGTGGGATGGCACAGATGGGAAGATCTTGTGTTTGAGTTCAATTCCATCAGGTACTCCACAGACCGACTGCGCATTGCACTTCTCGTCTCATTGCTATCCGAGCAGGCAGCTGAGTGAGCCACGGCGGTTCTCAGGTCAGATTCGGACACAGCCTATTCATACGGAGAATTCACCCGCCAACTCAAACTGACCTTCGAACATCCTGCTGCTGAGGTGGAGACCGACAGCAAACTGTACCATCTGCGGCAGGGTGGGTCGTCCGTGAGTCGTTACACCGTGGATTTCCGTACCGTCGCCGTGCAGACCACCTGGGGGGATGCCGCCCTCTGGATGGCTTACTACGAAAGACTGGCTTCTCACCTCAAGGACAAGCTCGCCAGACGAGAGCTTCCAGCTACATTGGAGGGTTTGGTCCAGCTCGCCCTCTGGATTGACCAGCGCCTGCTCGCTCGTCCGAAGCCAGCCCCCCGAACCCTGCCGCCCATCACGCCCCTTTTTTCACATTCCATGCCCCGATCACCAGCTTTCACCACCACCACTAAGGCGTCTGCCGGGTCTCGACCTCCAGCCGTGGTTGACATGCGAGCCGGGGAACCCATGCAACTAGGACGCGCCTCCTTGAACCCTGCAGAGCGAGAACGACGTTTCAGGGAGGGACTCTGCGCCTATTGTGGGTCAGCGGCACACCATAGAGCTATATGCCCTTCACGCCCGAGAAACGATCAGGCCCGATGAGTCAGAGGGGCAGCTCACCGGGTCACCTCCATCTTGCCGCCACCACACCCAGCATCTCGCGTCTCATGGTTCAGGTACACCTCCAATTTGGCCACAGACGAGTCAAAAGTTCCACGTTCATCGACTCCGGGGCTGATGGAAACTTTATTGACTCCTCCTATGCCAAGAGATTGGGGGTGGAGACTGAGGCGTTATCCCAGCCAGTTCGAGTGACATCCGTCGACGGTCAGCCTCTTTCCTCCAGCCCTATCACCACCCAGACTCGGCCCATCACCCTCACCCTTGACCAACACCAAGAATAAATCTGCTTTCACCTCACCTCCATTTCCTCACCACCCATCATCTTAGGATACCCCTGGTTATTGCAGCATGACCCTCTCATCTCCTGGTCTCAAAACCGGATCCTGCAATGGGGTCCGACTTGCCTCGAACTCTGCCTACAAACGCCAGCTGGGACATGCTCTAGGGAGTCCGAGGCACCGCGGCCGTCTATACTCTCTCTCTTCCACTGATATGCGGCAATGGAGGAGTATGTGTCCTCCGCTCTCCATCAGGGTACCATTCAACCGTCTTCTTACATGAGGGGGATGTCCCCCGGGCGGACCCCGCATCTGTCCTGCCACCTTCCAGAGTCATCGCCCCGCTCCGTTGGGAACTGGAGACGAGGGTTCGCCAGGCACAGGCCACGGAGACCGAACCGGCAGGGGCCCCGCCTGGATGACTCTTCGTACCCAGGAACATCAAGGCCGACATCATCAAATGGTGTCACTCCTCGCCGCTGTCGGGGCACCCAGGCATGCAGCACACCCTCAAATACATCCAGCACGCTTTCTGGTGGCCCTCAATGGCCAAGGACATCGAGGAGTTCGTTCGGGCATGCCCAGTGTGCGCCAGAGCCAAGACCTCCAATCAACCAACACCAAGGGAACTCCAACCACTCCCAGTCCCCCTGGACGCACATTGCCCTTGACTTCATAACGGGCCTGCCGGCATCCGAAGGGAGAAACGTCATCATGACCATAGTGGATCGGTTCTCCAAAGCTGTGCACCTGGTGGCCCTCACCGGACTCCCGTCAGCTAAAAGGACAGCCGAGCTGATATTAGAGCATGTAGTCCGTCTGCATGGGTTCCCTAAGGACATCGTCTCGGACAGGGGGCCCCAGTTCACTGCACGGTTCTGGAAGGCCTTCTGCCGTCTGATCAATTCTACCTGCAGTCTCTCCTCGGCTACCACCCCCAACCAACAACTGGAGCGCTACCTGAGGTGCTTTGTTGCCGACCGTCAGCGCTCCTGGGCTTGCTATCTCATTAGGGCGGAGCTCTCCCACAACCTCCACGTCTCCTCCGCCACGAAGCTGAGTCCATTTGACGTATGCCAGGGTTTCCAACCTCCGATGTTCGAACATCAAGAACCGGAGGTCGAAGTACCCTCAGCCCAACAGTTGGTCCGAAGGTGTCGGCGGCCCTGGACTCAAGCCAAGGAGGCCATTCAGCATGCCAATACCCTCTACACCTCACAACATCGCCGACGACACCCTCCGGGACAATTGTACCACACACAAAATCTAAACCTCCATAAAGAGTCCAAAAAACTCTCGCCTAGATTAATCGGTCCATATCGCATCACCCTCCGTGTCAACCCTGTCGCCTATCGGCTCCAGCTGCCTGCGGCGCTCCGGATTCACCCAGTATTCCACACCTCTCAGCTCAAACCCTTCATCACGTCACGTGAAAACACTTTATAGCACCAATACCATGTTTTGGCTTTTGTTTAAAACTTGGAAAATGTAAGCTTTTATGCATGGTGGATTGTTCAGTTCTTTTTAAATCGTGGCTATAATAATAATAACAATAACAATAATAATAATAAATCTTCCATTATATAGAAGTACAAAAAAATTAGTTAAAGGAGTTCCTGGGAGGCCAGTGTTTCAGACATGAAGCAGGCGGGCATGTCGAGCATGGCTCAGGCAAGGTACTGAGAAATCGTTCCACATTGATGATATCCAAGCACTAGTGAGAAACTGGGATAAATTCATTAATGCAGCAGAGAATTATACAGAGAAATAAATCTAGTTTTTACGCTCATAACTTTATTCTGTTCTTCTGCACAATCAACAGTCCTGATTTAACTCAAACACCCCGTAAAAGTATTAAAGCTTTGTTATTTTAGTGTCATTTCTTGTTCTATAAAATGTAATTATAGCTAGTTATTTTTTAAGAATATGGCGAAGCTCATATTTTATGCTGGATCTAAGTATATCCAAGTATGATCACATACTGTATGTTTTATTATTAAAACAACAACAACAAAAAAGCAGCCCAAATTAGATATGCATTTTGTTTCAGTTCCAAATTTACTTTTACTCCTCGCTTTAAACTGCAACATACAGCAGAAAAGCTCAGCGCGAATTAGCATATGCACAAATGGAATGTGCCTGCTTAGCACATCAGAGCGCCCGGCTATGTCAAAACGGTAGCATGTTAAAAAAAAAAAGAGAGAGAGAGAATTGCCTGAGTCTCTGAAATGTATCATCTCTCTCTCTCTCTCTCTTTGTACTCTCTACCTCATTTCAACTCAATCATGTTCTGAAATGTATCTTCAAGGCCAGCAGTGTATCTTTAAGAGTGTAGGGGGCCTGAGCCTTTCAGGTCTATTCTTTGGAGAAATGAGTTCTTTGCGAGCTGAGCAGGATGTTCCGTGTCACAGTGAATTGAACATATCCCACTTTACACATCACGCGCTATTGTGTACCTAACCATTGTCCTCTGGCTCACAAGCAGGATACAAGGGATTCTCTAGTTGCATCAAGCACTTTGTGCTCTCTGTCTCTCACACACACACATACAGTACACACACAAACACACAAATGCGCAGGTAATCACAGCAAATAATTTGTTTCTTAATAGGTAAATGAATTGCAGGTAAAATGTTTTGGATGCCATTTCAGCTGATAGAGGGAAGAAATAAACATCATTGGGAGAGGGGTTGTGAAAATTAGAACTATTTATATGGATTTATATGTAGTATAACATAAAGTATATGTTTTTGGATTTATATGATTATAACAATTTATATGTAGTAGGTGAAAAGACGTGGATGAACTATGAATAACGTGATTAAGGTAAGGCAAGCTCCTAGATAGAAGTTGGGATAAAACCAAAAATTGTGTGCTCAAGCTAGCTTGAAGGGGAACTATTTTTACAAGAACACATTAAATGTAACATGTGGGGGTGGTGGCACAGGTCACCAGGGCTCTAGTTTGTTGATGGTTGGGTCTGAAGAGCCGGGATCGGACCCTGCTATCAGGTGGATTGTCTCCATTTCAAGTTAAACCTGCACCATAAATGAAATCAAAATGTTTAGTATAAGTGTGTATAATTTGTGCCAGATTATTAATCAGAGGTTTTGCGTCAAACTGTGGGCGTGTCTTAAATCAACCGCTGGACAGAATTTATTGAAATGTTTAGGGAACATTAAGTTAAGTAAAAATGTTAAGTAAAAGCGATGTTATATGCAGGATTTAATAATCTACTTTAAAATAGCTACTAATAAGATACTCACTCAATGTAAACAAACACCTGCACCAATAGATATTGATATAGATATTAAATCATGAATTTTACTGGAATTACTTAATATTTTCACCACTGAAATAACAGAGCTGAAGGTACTGTATAAGTGAATTTTAATGCACTGGAGTCGTTTTAAGACCAAACTTCTTTAGATCTTTATCCAATCTACTGCAATTTTTTATTTCTCATCTGCGATTACTATACATGAAGTGTATTTGGCTCACCACAAAAGAAGTACTACTTAGCGTAAAACAATGCGTAAAATACCTACTCACTCACTCATGGTATATACCGCTTTATCCTGTATTCAGGGTCACGGGGGCCTGGAGCCTATCCCAGGAGGCTTAGGGCACGAGGCAGGGTACATCCTGGACAGGGTGCCAATCCATTGCATTGCAGTGCCACACACATACACTCACTCACATTACGGACAACTTGGGAACGCCAATCAGCATAATCTGCATGTCTTTGGACTGTGGGAGGAAACACACCAAGCACAGGGAGAACATGCAAACTCCATGCACACAGAGACGGGAATCAAACCGGGACCCTGGAGGTGCAAGGCGACAGCGCTAACCACTACAGTACAGTACATGGGCCTTCAAGCTATAAATAATCATATAATAATAATATATAAGTAATATCACTGATTATATTAAAGCTGATCAGCTTATTTTTAGCTTTAACGTTTTAACTACTTCTGCAAACTCTTTTCCAATCAACAACGAGTACTTACGCTAGTATGCTACTGTATATGGCCCTGATGTGATACAGTCCTTCTTTGCTGTTATAACAACTTCCACTCTTCTGGGAAGACTTTCCAATAGATTTTGTAGTTAATGAAAAGCATCAGTGAGATCCGGCACATGGATGTTTGTTAGGCATTCAAGTTTATCCCAAAGGGGTTTAGGGGGGTTGAGGTCAGGGTTCGGTACAGACACCTCAAGGTCTTCCATCAAAACTTTAACAAATCGTGTGTTCCTGGAGTTCGATTTATGGACAAGGGAATGTTCAGGCTGCGAAAGGAAACTGTAATACCACAGCACAAAACACATAGTATCCAGTGCTTCAAACTCTGTGGCAACAGTTTGTGGACGATCCATATAAAGTAGTGTATATTGTACAAACGATTCATGAAATTGAATAAGGGAAAGACAGCAAGCCACAATGGGTTAATACGTAAATGAGTTAAAGCCAGCTAAAGGGATAAAATTAACCCAGCATGCCTACAGATACTGTAAACTTCATTTAAAAAAAGAAGTGCAAAAGGTCACTTAAAACAGGCATAACACACAGTATATTCACAAATTCCTAAACACACATACCATGTCGAGTCTACTCGGCAGATTACAGTGCTTTGTTTCATTATAGACGAGCTTTGTTCACATTTCAAAATGTCATGAATGCGCATGAGCGATCAAGTCCAAAAAGAACAGACACAATACAGTTGAAAAAGACCCACTCATGCTCCACTGAATATAACTGGCAGATTTAACTATGGCTTGGCAACAACTCTAAAGTTCTGCTTCTCTAGTTTTGCCGCCCTGAAGGATTCCACCAAGTCGACGACTGCTAAAGCTATTGGAGCAAAAATGCTAATTAAAACTGTGTCAAGCTAGGAGGATTGGGATTGATGGGTAAAAGAGGACCAGCATGTATCAGAAGAGCTCACGAACCACCTCAGGCCACAGAGAACTGTGTGTGTGTGTGTGTGTGTGTGTGTGTGTGTGTGTGTGTGTGTGTGTGTGTGTGTGTGTGTGTGTGTGTGAGAGAGAGAGAGAGAGAGAGAGCATCATTGCACCGAATCTACGTAACAACAGTAGGTACAGATCATAATGTCTGTGTCAGCAAAAATCTACTCCCAGCATGGTGATTTAAGAAATTATATATAAATGTGACCTAGTTTACATGCAGATGAGTGGAGTGCAGTGGGAGAGAAAGAGAGAGGAGAGATGAAAGCCTGTTGATAAAGGCATATATGAATTCTGATCGACTCTGCCAGATGAAGCTTTAAACCGAGATACTGCAAGATGAGAGGCTGAAAGAAATTTAAGTCAGTGGGAAAAACTTGGCTTGGTGGATAATCCACTGTTTCCCTTTACTTCCTTAAATTTCTTAGTTGTTCCTAATTGATCGAGCTCAATGGATCTAGATCTAGAGCTGAAATTTAGTACTGTAGCCTCGCACCTCCAGGGTCCGGGTTTGATTACCGCTTCGGGTCTGTGTGCATCGAGTTTGCCTGTTCTCCCTGTGCATGCTGGGTTTCCTCTGGGTACTCCGATTTCCTCCCACAGTCCAAAGACATGCAGATATAGCCAACTGGTGTTCCCAAATTGCCTGTAGTGTGTAAATGTTGAAAATGGGAATGAATGAAATGGTCACCATTAGCCACGACGATCCCTAGTATCTCTTTTAAACAGGTGATAATGAGATGTGTCTGCTATTTATACTCTGTAAAGCCTTCATAATGGCTCTAATTGAGGTGCTCTTTGTTAATTAATCAAAATAAACTTCTCTTCTGCAGCAGAAGTAAGTTTGGGTCTTGCTTTCCTGGGAAGGTCTTCATGAGAGCCAGTCTCATCATGGTGCTTGATGGGTTTTGCAAATGCACTTGATAATACTGTTCTTGTAAGAATTGTGCTAGAACAGCTGTGTGGTGGTGCTACTGTACTTAAAACATAATTTCAACTATTTCATATTTTATAGTGTGTGTATACACACACACTGTTAAGTTGGCATGTCTGTACATTGAAGATATTTGCGAAAAAAAAAATAGTGGAAACATAAGATGTGAAATAGAACATATCAAGATGGTTTTTGAAAATTTTGTCTGTCTGTTTGTTTGTGCGTGCATCACGTAAAAACTACTAAACAAACTTTAAAGGGGTTTTCACAGGTGTATTTGGCCAAGCTTGAGGTAACATATAGGGTTTGTTTCGTTGCAGTCGGCCCATGGGAAGAAATGATGTGCTCATTTGAATTTTTAATGGAAAACACCCTTATGTCAAAAAATGTACCTAAAAAAAATCATTAGTTCATCTCAAAATTCAACAGATGGCGCTGTACATATATGTACAAATACATGCTTATGAGTGTGCGATTGAAATCTACTTAATAAACGCGATCTCACACCTTCATTCTGCGCACTTGGACCTAATGACATGTACTGGATGGAATGCTTACTGTAAATGCATCTGATGTTATGGCACCGCACTAAAAAGCTTTCATTCCTCGGTTCGTATCTTCTCTCCACCCTCCTACCTGTGAAATTGACTATACATTGCAGATGACTATCGAGAAAACATACTGCATCACATTCCTATAATATCTGAAACACACACACACCCACACAGCTCTGAAAGGATGTTTGAGCAGCAAGTGGTAAAGCAATCCTGCTGCATCAGGTCACAGTGGAGTTAAGCAGCTGGAGGCAGTGTGAGTGGAAGCACTCCTGCTGTTTATACTTCCACACAGGATGAATTCCATGAATACAGGAGTGTAATAACGATTCTCCTGTTTCGATGCTGTAAAATCCAACAGACTTGAAGTCTCATAAATCGCTCAGTCCTCATAAATAATATTATGATTGTGTAGAATTTATAAACAGTAAAAATGTTCATGTGTGGCCATTTTTTTGGGGGGGTTTGTATTAGCCTCTAAATCAGACGACTCCCAAAGCTATGTTGCAATTGAACTTGATGGACATTTACAATTACATTTCTGCATTTGGCAGATGCCTTTATCCAGAGCGACTAAGATTTTTATCTTATTATACATCTGAGCAGTTGAGGGTTAAAACCCTTAGGGGTCGACGGCATTGTCGGCGACGTCAATCACTTTTTTTTCTCTTTGAATGTGTTTTTGTAAATGAAATTATATTGTAGCAACCCAGAAAAAAAAAATGCATACAAATGGTAGACGGTTTATTGCCAAAAAATTATTGGCAAATAAATAGTTGTTACTAAATCAATGTAAAAAAAGAGAAAAAAAAGGTATGTCAAATTCTCATCTCCACACGCATTGGAGACCCACGCCCACATTTACCGCTCCATTCACATGCAAGATTTATGTAAATGACTCTATTCAGATTTATGGAAAAGGCAAGGTAAGGCAAGTTTATTTGTATAGCACATTTCCTACACAATGGTAATTCAAAATGCTTTACATAAATGAGAAGAAAATAATGATAAAATTAAATAGAAAACAATGGCAATAAAACTTACAAAAAATAAAATAAAATAAAAATGTAAAATTTGATTTAAGATACTTTTTATAAATAATAATAATAAAAAATAAAAATGTAAAATTTGATTAAAGTTACAAATAATGAAACTTTTAAAACTAATTAAAATTTAGTTAAAAACAGTAAAACAGTTAAAAATATTAGATAAACATAAAATAAGCTAATTTCTGGGTTGCTTGGGGGGAGTGAGGTGCTGGTGCATGTTTGTGTCCAACAGAATAAAAAGGGTTTGATTGAAGAAAGAAACAAAAAAAATTCTTCAATATCGAGAATCTTGCCCCAAGAAAAGGGGTCGTCGCATGAATCCACAAGAAGTGCTTCAGGCTTTTTTTGAGTGAGAGCACAGTGATGAAGAAATTTTAGATTTTTTTTCAGAAGATTGTAATACCGATAAAGGGTCGAAGATGAGCTGAGTGATCAATAAGTTGATCCAGTTGAACCAGTGTGGTCCTATTTTGGTTAATTCAACCTCAGCAGCATCCTCATTTCCCCTCTCATCTGTTCCAACCACTCAGCATTCAGCATCACCAGTGTACTAATTACTGGCCTGATCATCTGAACCTGTTTCTCAGTGGTTGTAACTTAAGTTAGATGCTTTAATGCTTGAATGATTCAAAGATCACTGCATGGCTTAATAAACAATAACTCATTCCTCTGAAACTGCTCAGGTACAGGGAGTGGACTGTAAACGAGAGTCAAAAACATTAAAAACCTAAACAAAAAGAAAATCCTCCAGGAAGCCTGGACAACACTGCTCATAGTGTTTCCTTATTTATTGCTATATATATCTTGTACGGTGATCTTGAGTGTATTAATAATCTATTAATAAATACTTCAGCCATTGTAAGTAGATTCAACAAATTTCATGTATTCAATACCAACCGTGGACTCAGATACAAACACAGATTCAATTCCCCCTCCCTCTCTTAAGCTTATTTCCACAGGACTGTAAATCCCCACCTAACCTCCACTGGCCTGATCCACAGTACAGCTGTACTGTATGATTAAGAAAGCAAAACCCGTCCCTCTAAAATCCCTCACTCGTAACTCTGTTGTGCTATTAGCTCAGCTTTTTAGTGACCTGTGAGATCAATAGCTGTCTCCAGAGACAACGACATTGACTGGATTTGTGGATGAGACAGAAAAGCAAAGCTGTAGTACACACTCAATCTGGGTCTCTGGAAAACAGCTTTACCTCAACCTTTTTTTTATGGTGAATGAATCTCAAACCACCAGTCTTCTCTTGGAGATTTCCTGCCTGTTGTGTTAGCATATATTTATACAAGTAAGATGGAGAAACCCTGGTAATTGGTAGAAGCTGGCTTAGTTTTGTCCATCACTCCTTTTAAAGGTGGAGAAGCTAAAAGCAGAAAGACTAAACACACATTGTCTATACTGTAAAATAAAAAGTGCCATAGTGTTGGACCAGACTGTATTTTTTTATAGTTTAGTTTTATAGTATAGAAATTGGAGTTGTCCAAATCTGAGGTTGTATAACATAAAGGTACAATATAATGTCACCAAGTATGTCTGATGTACAACACTGCATCATCTACCTCCATCTTCAGGACAGTATATATCGAGAAATCCCTCAATATCCATCTAGGAACCTCTGTAGACCAACTAGCAGCCTTGAAGGCCAATGGTGACACCCACTGTATTTTATTCCCATGTTACAACCGCAGTAGAACCTCTGGTCAATACTCACACATTCAGTGACACACTAAGGGCAATTTGGGAACACAGATTAGCATAATTTGCATGCCTTTGGACTGTTTTCAGAGAGGAAACCCACCTAGAAGGGGGAGAACATACAAACTCCATGCACACATACCCAGGGTGGGAGTCAAACCTAGGACCTGATGGTGCAAGGCAACAGTGCTACCCACTAAACCACCGTGCCACTATATACTGTAGATATTTGTGTGTGTGTGTGTGTGTGTGTGTGTGTGTGTGTGTGTGGTGTGTGTGTGTGTGTGTGTGTGTGTGTGTGTGTGTGTGTGTGTGTGTGTGTGTGTGTGTGTGTGTGTTAACAGCATCTCAGATTAATTTTGTTGATTATGGCTCACAGATCTTGAAAATTGAAAAAATCGATTATCAAAAAATATTTGAATATTTCAGTTTGAGTTATGGCTAAGACTTTCAATGAAGCTAGTATTCCTAAAACTAACTACTAATGTAATTATAATTACTTTTTGAATGGTTTTGTATGCATTGTAAATTTTAATAATGACTCAAAGCCAAACAATGAACCCGAAAAAAAAGAAAAGAAAAAAGAAAATCCATTAAAAAATTATGTTGAGAGGAAAGGCAATCAACACAGTTTGGGATTGAGGAGATACATGTACTGTAGCTACCAGGCATATAACATATTAAGCACTGCACATTTCGCACATACAGTACATCCAGCCGACGCATTGCCTAAATCACTCGATCCATTTATGCGCCACTGAGGAACATGAATGACTGGGAAGAAAAAGAAGGAAACCACAGACCTTTGGAATTTCAAACGGAAAAAAAAAATGATTAAAGCATAAATAGGCTGCAGTATACTTGTCACCATCTCTCTGCTTTAAAGCCACAATAAATGTGAAATAAGATGTCCATGATTACCAGAGGACTGAAAGCCCAGTAGACTATTTTGCAGGCTGAGATTTACAGAGTGAAACAAAAGACTGCAGTGGTAAGAAAACTCATTTTACAACTGCAGAGAGCTACAAATCTGCAACGACCACTGTGAATATGGATGCAGAAATTGCCACTTCAACTGAAAAACAAGTTTTAAAAAATATATTCTTTGGACTTTTTATTATTTTATTTTCAGTTATGTTTGGAGTTATAATTTTTTTCAGTTTTAGAAAAAATAAAATATTTTAAAATATAAGAACAAACATATCTAAAATAAAATAATAAAAAGGCTTTAAAGGGGGAAAAAGTATATTGAAGAACTGTATATCAAACAAAGACAAATGAATAAACAAACATTCAATAAATAAATTAAAAATATGGCAAATGGATTAAAGCAAATAAAAAATCTTAAAATAGTTGAATTTATCTACTATTTTTTATTTTTGTAGATAACCATAAATCACATGTAAAATTATTAAAAAATCATACTTCTAGACATCTATTTTTATACGTTTTAGTTTTCATGAATTCAATTTTGTCCGATGTGCTGCTTTCTAAAACAATTGCTGGAAATGATTTTTTAAAATTGTCTATCAACAAAGTAATCTTAAACTTAAAATGAGTAAAAAAAAATGTAAAAAAAAAATTTTTTATGATGATATAGGTTTCATTTGGTTTATTGAAATCTTATCAATTAAGAAAGTCAACCAGATTTTAAATATTTTTAATTCAATAAGATTGTATAAGATAATAATAATAATAATAATAATAATAATAATAATAATAATAATAATATAATAATAATAATAATATGTTGTTGTTGTTATTGTTATTATTATTATCATTATTTTGCATTGTATTAAACAGCTGTAAATTGATAAAACAAAAAAGGACCAGACTGGATCATGAATACTTTTACTCTGTAGAAAGAAACATTACTAATTTATTACCCTGTCCAATACTGTCCTCTAACAGCTGCACCACTGCTCTCTCTCTCTCTCTCTCTCTCTCTCTCTCAGCCAAAAAGGAACATTCAGCAGATACACACATTCTAGTCGAAAAAGATAAGGAGCTAAAAATAGCCACCTTCAGCTAGACAGAGAGCACAGGAGACACCATAACTCCTCGTTTGAACCTGAAAGAGATAAATTTAGAGTCTATTTTATATTGCTCCTGCTTGGCTGGCTATCTTTTAGCCCTAAGTGCTTTGAAAGTAGCACATTTCCCACAGACATTTATTACATTGCATTAAGTCTTAGTGATCATAAGATAGCTATGAGAAAGGACACACTTATGAGCTTTCCAATTTCTTTTCAATCAATCAATCCAATAAAAAAAGAAGTTTCTTCTTTGGGCTAGGGATTTTCGAGCAGTACTTTAGTAAAGTTTTATTGAATGATATGATAGAATCATCACACAGCACAAGGAGCGGCGTATAGTTTTAGTATCATCATGAGCATCTTATTGGCTGCTCTCATTCCGTTTAACAACCAAATGTACTTCTGATTAGAGCTCACTTCTACAGTATATCACTGTTATGTTAGAAAGTAATAAGACGGCTGACAAAAGCTTGCACCGACTCTTTTATACTGTCTATATTCTTTATTATACCTTATACTATTAAATATAAGATTCTATGATTTTTCAGTTGTATTATCACATTGCCATGAACACAAAGAAATACAAATCGCTCCAGTAATGTATGAGGTTATCACCGATATCCATCTGCTGTTAGAGCCCATGCTGGGTTTGATCTGTGGACAACAGCTGAAGAAATGTGCACTCGCTCTCCGGCAAGCCATTTCAGATCTGATCAGCGGCGCTAATGGAGTGTGCTGTGGAAAGTGGAATTATGGTCAGATGTGAGCAAACATCATTCCAACCCTCTCTGGTGGAGACACAAACAGAACGTGTGTGTGAGACTGAGCATGTTTGTGTTTTGGACTGAGTGACGATAACTGATAACTGTTTATTTGCATATGATAATGGGCGAGTGTGTGCACGGAACAGCTAGAGCATAACGAGACAGAAAGAGATAAACATCACATCAAAGAAAGGGGGAAGATAGGAAAACTGACTGAAATCAGGATTAAAGGTTAAAAAGATAATAATAATAATAATAATAATAATAATAACTGTCTAACTTATTTATTCCAAGAAAATACATTTTGTAAGGTTAAGCATCACCCTACTGTAAGTATCAGAGTATTAACTTCTAATCCAGAACATCAAAATGCCCTTTTTGTAATCTGGCACACACTCATAACTTCGCTTCTACTGAACAAACTGAGTTCATTTATGGCGCAGGTTTAACTTCGGCCAAACACGTAAGTAATGCCAAAGTCTTGGGTCCTTCTATGTATGAAATGTAAAAATATCATTGAAAGAGTGAGTTCTGACCAATGTATTTATAAAGATGCTAATAATAATAATAATAATAATAATAATAATAATAATAATAATAATGTGATTTAGGACTCGACTAGGCTTAACCTGTTTCAAAAACGTGCCTTACAGTGTCTGTTGCTGTGTTTTTCCAGTATATGAGGCCGTTCAAGTCAAGCCAGGACTTTTGATTGTGCAAAATGACCGAACTCATGAGACTCCCTATATTTATCTATATAACGCCCTGTGACACTTACACCTAGTATTTCACTAGTGCTTGGGAAACCATCAAGGTAGAAAGTCTTCTCAGTATGCTGGGTTCATGATATGCTGGCCTCCCAGGAACTTCTTTAATGACCCTTATACTATATTTGGAAATGTCTAGGAGAGAAGTCCAGACTTTGCTTATCCTTGGTTTTAGCTTTTGGCGCACACAAAAAATAATTTTGCATTTTTATTTATCTTTTGTATGAGAGGGAAATGATTTAGAAGACATAATTGTCTTGGTGGTTAGTTAACAATGCCTTAAACAACCTCAAGCTGAATGTAAAAACTGGGAGCTAAATCAGATCTATTAAGTAATTACAATGTACAAATTATACACCAGACAAATAATGTTTATTATGCTTAGAACATTAATCAAATCGCATATCTATAGTAACACTAGCAAATCTAATTACCAGAGTGTTTTTTTTTTTAACAATCTCAAATTATACTATTTTAGTACTGCGTCCCAGGTGGCATGGTGGTTTAGTGGGTAGCACTGTTGCCTTGTTTCTCCAAGGTGTGTGAATGAGTGTGTGAGTGAGTGTGTGTATGTGTGTGTGCCCTGTGATGGATTGGCATCCTGTCCAGGGTGTACCCCGCCTCGTGCCCTAAGCCTCCTGGGATAGGCTCTAGGCCCCCCATGACCCTTAATACAGGATAAAGTGGTATAGACTAAAATATAAAATATATATAAACTAAAAAAGTTTTTATTTCTTTCCACTCTTATACTGTAGAAGCCCATGTCACAAATTTGTAGGTATAACTAACAGGAGTTATTTGATCAGGGATCACAGGAGCAAAATGAAACAGTACAGTGAAACCACTGAAAAGGTGTGTGATTATACAGTACTGAAGTACTGGCACAGCATCACCCCTCCAGGGAACTCATTATAAGTGATTTACTCAACTAGTAACACACTTGTAACAGAGACTTGGCTTAACTACTTTGTGTGCATCAAGGATGATTCTGTGTCTGTGTTCACACTGGCAAAATCCTTTTGAACTGCCGATTGATCGCATAAATTTATTTCTGCTTGGTGTATGATTTTTGCGACCCAGGTGGCAATAGATGCATCTTTTATTTGTACTACTAGTATAATATAAATATTGTCAAGGGGAGTTCCGAGCTAGCCAGGACTTCTTTATAGTGCAGAATAAGAGTTTTATTTCTCTATACTGTATAATATTACAATGCAGATAAGGACACGTTATGATAAACAGTATGAGCAGCTCACCTTTCATATCAAAAAGGAATGATTTGATGCCCAAAGGCATTCTGTCTTTTCAGGACAAAACATGACCTCATACTGCGCCACTCGGTTGAGTTATTGAAACATTGAAACATTTCTGTATAGTCCTGACCTCACTTGTTTGGGCTTGTTAAGGAGTTCCTGGGAGGCCATCGTTTTAGTCAAGAAAACTTTCTTCCTTAATGGTGTCCAAGCTCTAGTGATACACTGGGATGAAGTGCATTTGTGTATCACTGGATTATATAGAGAAATAAATGTAGTTTCTGCTCAATCAAAAGTCCCAGGCTGACTTGAAAGCCCCTCGTATTTAACACATCTTTAGTGATACAGTAAGTGATTAGTTTTTGAGGGATGTCAGGAAAATAAATGTTTATGCAACATACAGCAGGTCATTTTGGGGGTGGGGCTTGCTCAGGGTACTGTATAAGGCGTATGAATCTGACCTGCAGCTGACGAAGAACCAGAACCAGACTAAAGCCAGCTGCATCAAATGGTATTAAATATGAATAAATGAATAAACTCTAAATGATCCGCTGTCTTCTATAAGCCTCTGTGCCATTTCCCATAACTTCATTGCCCCCCTCTGCCTCCATCTCCGTTTCAGAAATATGAGGCTTCACTTCACTCTCAGACACCTGCAATAAATCTCGACTTCTCCCATTTCACCAAAAATCAATGGCTAATTTGGGAACATTCCTTTATGGGTCAAGTGTGTGTGTGTGTAGAGAAACACACAACTTGCTCATAAACACACACACACACACACCCACACACACACACACACACACACACACACACACACACACACACACACACACACACACACACACACACACACACACACACACACACACACACACACACACACACACACACACACACACACACACACACACACACACACACACACACACACACACACACACACACACACACACACTAATGGAGCTCACGGTTGTCTTCCCTCAAGTGCCCAAAGATATACAGCCGATGTGGGACTGCAGGCTCATTTAGTTACCTATACTGTATGTTTGTTTTTGTTTCCTTTGTTTATCTGCATAAATACTATAATAAGACGGTACTGTCACTGGCGAGCACGCTTCCTCAGACACCGCTGCATTTCATAAACCAATTGAGAAGACCCTCTCTTATCTGATGATCATATAGTAAATCTGCCATGTGTGGAGCACTAAGGAGACAGGGAACTAAAGAATGTAGTCATGCAGGAATGAATGAGGTCTTTCTACCCTGTCCATGGTCCTGAATCATCCATCTCATCATTGTTTTTCCATTAGGTATCCCTCCTCCTCCTCCCGTTTTTGTTTTTCAGTGGAACCAAACATACACACAGCAGTGCTGAATGTAATAGAATGGTCTGCCAGGTCACCTGACCTTCACCCGATCAAGCTACTCTGGGAAGATTTAAAGTGAAACCTTGGAGACTGATCCATACGACTCCACAAACCATTAATGTCCTGGGATGTAGAAGGAACATCAAATCACCTCTAAGGCAACCATGGAAACACGCACTGTTTATTATTGTGTTTTCCCATCTTTTTTTAATACATACATTTATGGTATTTGGTAGACATCAATACAGTATTAAATATTTTTTAATACATACATACATATACAGTTATGGTATTTGGCAGACCCTTATTTAGAGCAACTTCCATTCATTTCATTACACATGTTAGTAGCTGAGAGTTAAGTGCCTTGCTTTAAGGGCCCAACAGTGTCAGCTTGATGGTGGTGGAGTTTGAATCTGGGACCTTTGGATCAGTAGTCCAACACCTTAACCACTGAGTTACTCTCCCCCCTAATACAACTTCACTAATAATTAATATAATAATAATTAATAATTAAAAAAAAACCTCATTATTCCTAATGTATGCACTTTGCAATACTGTGTATACAAGGGACGGTGAAAATATTTGCCCAAATTATGTCTTGAGAAATGAATACGTTTATTAACATTTCTACAGTTAATGTTCAACACGATGCTGCTAGAAGGTCAAAATCAAAATGGTTGAAGGAATTGAAGTGTGTGCTGTTATTCATTTCTTGTATTCGAAGGGAAACAATTTTAAGGAGATCAACGACAAACTGGTTGACTTGAGGAACGAAATTCTGCCTGACCCGACCTCGTACTCAGTGACTTCTAGCTCAAAAACCGAAAAAAGAAGGCTTCTTCAAAGACGGTCTCCATCAGTTCATCCATTGTTGGTGTGTTTAGGAATATGTAGAGAAAGACCAAGCTCAAGGCCGACGTTTTTGTTACATTATTTTTTCTGAGCAATAATTTAAAAAAATTCTCGGTATCTTTTTATGCCACAAATAAACAACCATTGTGAAAGAAGATCCATTTGCAGAATAGGCTGACCCTATTGTTATTCATCTGTTGAAGATATTACAAAAGCCACCATTTTACTCATGCAAGTAAGTGTATTATGAAAATCCCCATCTATCATCTCATTCCTATTTTCATTTAAATACTGAAGCCATTTGGGCAATGGCTCTCAAAGAAGTTACACTGGTCAATGCAATGGGAAGGAAGCCCTAATGGAGCTTCATAACCGATATGATATACAGTAGAACCTCTAATGGAAGAACTGTTTGGAGCCCTTGAGCAAAAGAAACCAACCATTAATCTATTGACTTAGTGTGATTTTCAAGGCCTGTCTTGAGGAGTAATTAAAAGCAGCTTTATAGCAGCCTAGCCATTAGATCCATACCAGTGTGCATCTTTTTACCATGCAAGCAAGGCTAAGGTTTCATCTCAGCACTGTATTACGGAGCAAAACCGCAGTACACGTCAGCTCAGAAATATGCATAACGTATGAAGACGTTCTGGCTTCACCAGTTTCAGGTCGGTCCGCCCTTTTTGCCATGCAAGTGTACGTCAACTCTAGGCTATGATCTGGGAAGTATAATCACAATTTAATGTACCAGTATGTACTGTATTATATTGCATCTACAACAACTTGAATTATTCAATATTTGTTGATAAGATATTAATTATATTAAATTACAACAAAACCCATTCCTTTTTAAACCTGGAAAAACTAAATAATTTAATTATGAGGCCAGTTTCATTTGGTGGCATGACTGCAAATCATTACTACTATGAGGGTTGTTCAATTCAAACCGGGACTTTTGATTGCTCACAATAACAGAACACAGTTATGAGAGTAAAACTACCTTTATTTTTCTATATAATTTCTTCCTACACTTGTGGACTTTTCCCAGTTTTTCGCTAGTGCTTGGATACCATCATGGTAAAACATTTTCTCAGTATGCCTGAGGCATGATCAAAATGCCTGCCTCATGTCTGATACGCTGGCCACCCAGGAACTCCCTTAATGGCTGAAACACCAACATATAGAAATGGTTTGGAGCGAGGTCAGGACTGTACGTATACAGTTTCTACAGACAGGTGCATCTCTTCCACAAGTCATCAGTTAATTTTTAAGGATCAGGTGTTCCACTTGCTGAATTTTCATGGAAACTGACCGCCCAAATGGATATTCAGAGACGTACGGACTCCTTTAAAACGTTTGCAAAGTTCAAATGTTTTACTGCGGCTAAGAGTCTCTTCACCTCTTAACCATCGGTTTTACGGCTTAATGCACGATCCATGTTGGATGAGGCATGTTTTCATGGGGCAGTGGTGGCTCAGAGGGATAAGGCACTGAGTTACTGGTTGGGATATCGGTGGTTCGATCCCCAGCTCCACCATGTTGCCACTGTTGGGTCCTTGAGCAAGGCCCTTAACCCTATCTGCTCCAGTGGCGCTGTACCATGGCTGACCCTGCGCTCTGACCCCAGTTACGCTGGGATATGCAAAGAAAGAATTTCACTGTGCTGTAATGTATATGTGACAAATAAAGGCTTGACTTAACTTAACATTTCCTCACAAGTCCTGGTTTGACTTGAACACCAGTTGTGTTATGACAAATCAGTAGAGATACTATCTAAACGTCTCAGTGTTCCTCATCAGATTCCAATTTGGAGTTTAGCGTGCACATCTAAAACTTTAAGAAATAACTAGCATTTATATAATTTTTTATTTTCAAAATTTTGTTTAAAAAATCTGGACTTTTATGTTTTTATGGCAGAAAAATTATTAACAATTCACCAAAATAAAAGACATATGGTTAAAAATAAATAAATAAATAAATAAATAAATAAATAAATATTTTTTTAAAGCAACAATTAATGACTCAAGATTTAGGTCACATGTCACTAGGATCACACCAAGATCCACGATGCAAACTGAGTGACACGCCCGGCCACAGCTGAGACCAGAGCTGTAAATACAGTAAGGTATGAATGATGTGGTCACGTGATGTTAGGAACCTCCACTAGAGGTCACTGTTCATGTCTGTCTGTCTTTGTGTAGTTCCTGTTGGTTGACTCAGTTTCCCAGAAGGCACCTCAGTCAGGTGATGAGGCTCACCTGAACTGAGGTGGCTCATTAAAACTTTCTATAAATAGCAGTTTGTTCTGGGAAACTGGGTCGAGCATTGTTTGTGTTTGTCTGATTGTCTGTTGGTGTCTGTTTGGATTACCATCATGTGGGCATTCATTTGTTACTTTAAGTTTATATTTGGTTTTTGTTTTGTAACCTTTTGTTTTCAGAGGGCTCTAGTTTTGTTTCCTTGATGTTCCTTGTGTCTGTGGATTCATGGAGCTGCTTTGTTCACTGTGTAGTTAGGCTGTGTCTCCTCCTGTGTCCTGTGTAAGTACTGTTTTGCCTTCTGGTCTTTTCCCTTGTATGTGTAGCCACATGAGTGCTTAGCCATTAGCAGGGTTAGCCGCTAGTAGGCCTTGATGGCTAGTAGGGTTAGCCCCTAGTAGGGTTAGCCTCCAGTAGGCTAATCTCTAGTGGGAGTGACTGCTAGTGGTTCTGGTCACTAGTAGGTTGGCCGCTAGTTTGGTATAGCCTCATGTGTGCCCTGCCTTTTGTCTTCCGGTCCCCTAGGTCAGTACTAACACTATTAGCCACTAACCCGGTTAGGTCAGCCTCCAGTGTCCCCAGTACAACATGTAGCTACTAACCTCACTAACCCAGCTAGTCTAGTTCCTGTCAGTCTCTGTGCCCCTAGCCCTGTCTCTCCTGTCTAGCCCTGTCTCTCCTGTCTAGCCCTGTCTCTCCTGTCTAGCCCTGTCTCTCCTGTCTAGAAATGAACTGACGCTGTTTACCATCCAGTGACTCTTTTAAACCATGAGAGATGGTTAATTCTGTGTGTTCATGAATGCATCACTTGGTTTTCATCCATCCTCCATAAACATTTATTAGAAGTTCGAGCTTGAGGAAGTCGTTTACCAAAATGTGCTAGACATTGCATGAGTGTGTTTTAGTTGTTGCATCTAGAAATCAGTGCATTCACTTAGATGAAGATAAGAAACAATAAAACAAAACACAAATTTAATGCTCCTTTTCAACTCACGGTTCCTCGCTAATGATATTCCTGAAACGTGTGTTTTTGGGGCGGTTGGGTTCACTGTACGCTCTGAGGACACCTGGAACACGGATGCTGCACTCTTCGGACTACTTCATTAATCAATTAAGCTGCGTAATCTAATTAGCTGCTAATTCCAGATCTGGGCATCATGCCAACAAATACTCACCTCCAACATCTTCATCCCTCAACTTTGCTTAGTGCAAGATGAATTTCTCATGCACACACACACAGCCACACACTCACATTCTCTCTCGTTCTCAAATAAAGTTCCCTACCAGTGTGAGGTTTTGACCCAGCTCTCCAGTGGGAAGGGTAGCAGGAAGGGCGTCTTCCTGTGACACCATCTCAAAATGATTAATGTGGCTCTTCGGCTCCTCCTGCCAGCCTGGTTTACGCTCCAGCAAAGTTCGCCAGGCCCTCTGAATTCTGGGAAATATATATATTTTTAAAAAATGCATTAAATGCAAGCAGATGGTTGGGAGTGGATATTAGGAATATAAATTAAAAATTTTCTAATCTGGTTCTGAAAAAGGTCTAAAAGGTCTGGAAGTGCAAGAGTGACAATACCAAGACAAGATAGACTAATTTGATGATGTAAGAAAACATACAAAAAAATGCTTCCAGTGTGCCAGGGTTACAAAGGACACAGTAAGTCTATTTCAGACTATTCGACATTGCTTCACCGCAGCTGGACTTGCTAGACGCTCGTATTGTGGACCAACATTGGCTCTATGTCATTGTCAAGCTCGTGTGAATTTTAAATCAGAACTGCTGAAATACATTTAATATTAAGTACCTCATGAAAAAACGTCTAATAAATCAGCAATCTCCATCTACTGTACTGTATGTGTTGATGTAATTTGAATGAAAAAGCTGTTTCCTTAATGGACCAGTGCCCCATTGTGTTGCACTACAAGCATTTAAGTGCAGAGTAAAATGTTCTGTAAATGCAATCAGATTTAATTTTTGTTGGGGATTTTACATTTATTTTGGCAAACATGGCAGCTAGTATCTTGATATCAGGCCAAGCACGGGTACTGCCACTTATGTCAGTTACACTGGACAGCATTATGAAAATAAATGTGCACAACACAGTTTAATGTTACTGTGTAGACCTTAAAATTATGAAGATCACTCACTCACTCACTCATCATCTACACCACTTAATCCTGTATTCAGGGTCACAGGGGAGGGGCCTGGAGCCTATCCCAGGAGACTTAGGGCACAAGTTGGGATACACCCTGGCCAGGGTGCCAATCCATCGCAGGGCACACACACTCATTCACACACTACGGCCAATTTGGGAATGCCAATTAACCTAACCTACTGTACATGTCTTTGGACTGTGGGAGAAAACCGGAGTACCCGGAGGAAACCCACCAAGCACGGGGAGAACATGCAAACACCATGCACACAGAGACGGGAATCGAACCTGGCCGGGAATCAAACCCGGACCCCGAAGGTGCGACAGTGCGACAGTGCTAACCACTACACCACCATGCCATCTCTCATACAACTATGATACAATTAATGCTAATTTGAACACTGCTAATATAACCTGTGCCAGGTATGCAAATGTGCCAGGTTTGATTTTGGTGCAAAACTTACACATACAACATACAGAAGTAATTCAGCACAATATTTACTCTACTCTTGCTACGATGAAGCAATTTGAACAAGACAAAAAGTCAGACCGATAAGGTAAGCGCCGGACATCAATCGCACGGTTTAACGCTGTACCCCTTTACTCAGTCATTTGATTTTTCCTTATGATGGTGGTCTACAGTAATGAGTCTTCATAGTGGGTCACCAACTTATTTCAAAGAGTGTTATTCAGAGGACGGTATGGAACCTGGGACCGACAGGATCATTGATCCCTTCTCACCCTCTGTCTCCCTTATCGGTGACGTGCAACTTTGTCTGGAGCAGTCGCCTTGTAAATCTCAGAGATGCCTCGAGATGCCAGGATACTGGGAGGTCTAATTCAACAAGGCAGAGAGCTTCAAAAGGGGAAAAGTTGCATGCGTCAGTCGTTCTGGAGCTCAAAGCAAGTGCGATACTGTCACTGGTTCCAGGTAACGTTAAACGTTGCGTCGAAACTGTGTCCAGATAAACGTTGCGTCGAAATATGTGTGATGGGAAAACCGAGAATGACTTCCAGCATCGCATGTAATGCAATCAATTACACATATGTCAAGGTATGTAGTGTACGTTTTCGGCTCAGATTGCTTCGTCATAGCAAAAGTTATTACAGAATACTTGAGTTTCATTCGAGCGGATCAGCTTGCTGTATATAAATCCTCAACGATTGCTGCAGATCTAAAGTTAAGCCATGCACTAAAAGTGTAATCGTGTAAACAACAATCCCAGTCGAAGTGGCCTTTTTAAAGATCATTCGGTGAAATATTAATACTGCACGTCCACCCTCTCATGCCACCCTCCACCCCCACAGACTTCATGAAACCCTTAGGAAACTAAATCATATTAACTGCAGCTCACGGTTAACGCTTGACCAAATTCGATTATGGCAGATCGTGTACAGCTTCGGAACTACTAAGTTTATTTTGTCCTCACTCTGTCACACAGGGGCTAGAGGCCGTGCTTGGCCTCCTTGTCCACCTAGTATGGCTTTGGAGTGGACGTATAGAGCCAGTCGCCTGGCAGTGACTCTAATCTTAACCATGCTCACACAGTGACATGGGTCTGAGCTCAATAGAGCCTTGAAGAACATTCTGTTTGTGGCTTTGATGCACAGGAATAGATCACCTTACCTTCCATTATCATCATCATCAACTGCTTATTCTGCAGATTTATAATCATCCATATTAAAGAACTGTATAAGGTTCATATTTAAATAAAAAAAAAGGATTTGAGACCTGGGGAACCAAAAATTGAGTGAGAGTTGTGACTCTTAAAACTGTCCAGTTTAGGTGTGCCCACTGTAGCCTCAGGCTTGTGTTTTATGCTGACCTCAGTGTGCTCTTCTGCTGTTATAGAGCTCCTCTGTTACTGTATAAAGCTTGTCAGCCCTAAGAAACCTAAGCCACGAATGCCCAAGTAGTGCATCATTTATAGTACAGCCGTAAAATTCTACTGTCTCAGTCTAACTTTTGTCCCATCGTCCCCTTCAGGCAAAGGCAGGTAAAACACTTACAGTATGGCCTTCTCCATCAGCAGCTGTTGCTCCTGCAGATGTGCAGCATTATCGTCCCCCTCAGTCAGATGCTGCTGGTTTCTATAACAACAAAGAGCAGACAGGACAGAGCAAGGACGTGATGTAGACAGTTTTACTTCAAAGTCAGAGTATGAGATCGATTTCAAAGTGCACTTCAAAGCGTGTTTATATTTCCTGTATACATTGTATTGTTGTTGTTAAGTAATGTACAGTAATTAAATGTAATTATATAAGCAGGTCTTACCTCTCCATCTTGAATCCAGTCAGTCCATCTGCAGTGTGATCATAGAAGCGATGATACTTGCGTCCCTCATCCTGCAAAAAATAAATAAATAAATAAATAAATAAATAAATAAATAAATCTGCTCACATCCAAAAGCGTATAAAGGGACCCCAAGTGCTAAGCAAAACAGCAACAGGAAGTAAAGGAGTGCACAAATTTTCAATGCCTAATCCTACAACTGGACCTGATGTCACAAATACACCTTTCAGCATGTACTGTAATCTAATTAATCATATGACCACGTTTGACCCTAATGGCTTCCCATAATCACAGCACAGTTAACTGGCTTTAAGTTTCATTATAAAAAGCTTCTAGATGGAGGTTTGGATAAAACCAAAGTTATGCGAGTAAGTTACCTTCAAGGGGAACTATTTTTACAAGATTACATTAAATGCAAGATGTGGGAGTGGCTGAAACTCAAGGTTGTTAATTTTCAGATCTGAGGATCCGGGTTTGAGGCCTGATGTTAGTGGGTTGCCACACCCCGTAGTACTCAGCCACTGCGTTTAGTGCCGGTGCCATTTGAGGGATTTTAGTTTAACATTTGTTTAAATGTTTAATGTTAATTTTTTTTCTTATTTCCTCTAATCTGTTTGTCATGCATTTCCTTATTCCAACATTGCATGTTTGTAATCATAAGTAAATCTGAGTATTTTAAAATTGTGATTAATCGCGATTAATCAAAGACTACATCTATGATTAACTAGATAAAAATTTTTAATCAATGGATATTACTTATCAATAGTAAAGAAATTTGACCTGGGGAACTGAAATAACAAGGACCTAAATAATGGACCCTTGATTTAAATTGTGTGGAGAACTAGAGCACAGAAAGGAAGTAAATTTCCACAAGCAATCCTAGACATGCTTGTATATTCTTCAACACTAACTGATTGTCTTGTGTATAAAAATGGTCGGTTCCCGGATTCATCCATACCCATGACCTTGCCTTTCACCATGAGGAAAGCTGAAGCCAAATGTTGTCAAGTTCCTCTAAAAATGAACTTTCTCACAGTTTATAAGAAGCACTCTCTCTGAGTGCCTGAACATGCCGGCATTAATTGAACGTTGACGCAGACAGTCCCCAAGCGGCGGTAATATCATATAAAATCGAGATAGAGGGAAAGAGAGAGAGAGAGAGAGAGCAGAAATGCATGATTAATTTGTTGCCCGTGTTTACATGGGGTTTAAATGGAGGACTGCCAGGGCTTGTAAGATAATTGATAAATCTGTTCCTTTTCATATAAAGTATTTTACAGCAATTTTAGAGCAATTTACAGAAATTGAAAAGACAGTTGCTCGGGGGTTACCATAAGAAATATATCATGCACTGGCATACAGCACCCACAAATAACACCGACTGAACATTATTTCCTAGCTTATGAATATCATATACATAATGTTCCATTCCAGTGGGAGGAAATATGTACTCAGACGCATTAGTTTTCATTATATAATATCCTTCCAGTGCATACATCAACTTCAAACTTTCACATGGATTTTAACTTTGTATTCATTCATATAAACGTAATATAAATGCAATACAAACAATTAATTTGAATATATGCATGATTGTGATGCACAATGATCATTGCTTACTGCAATTTGTGTAATTGTTGTTCCTGCTGCTTTCAGATTGATTTCATTCCTCTGGAATATTATTGAACCAAGAAAGTTTAAGGCTTTTGCTACTGCTCTGGAGCAATATTTCTCAAAATGATGATGTCCTTGGGAATTTCCCTCACCTTCAGAATTATTGCTAATTGCGGAATTTAATTTTATAAAATTCTGCGAGTTTTATAATTTTTTTTTTTTAAATAAATACTTTGTTCATGCTTATGGTTATACATATCAATCTGGCGAAAACACAATAATAGAGATAATAGAGAAACTTCTAAAGTTTATGCAACATGGAAAGGACGAATCTTGCTTCTCTAAAAATTTCAAGTTGCTAACATTAGCCGTTTTGGAGAAATGATTTTATATACGAACTGTATGCCTCAGAAATTATCATTTTCTAGCATTATACACTGTCTCACTTCCAACAATAATAATTAAAAATGCTAATTATTCATTTTTATTCATGAATATTGATACAAAAATTGGTGTAAGCGTCAAGAAGCATGTGTCCTGTAAAAATTGTTGCTTAAAGCGTTCTGTACAAAATGAAGTGTTTTTTCTTTTTTTTTACAAAAAATCTGTAGTGTCTGTAACCATGTCAAATTCATGTTGTGATACTGTAGCTGTAGCTTAACAAGTTTGCACTTTATGTCTTTTCAGGTGAAATCTAAATCGGAATTAAGACAATTAAGATCATTGAAAGATTAAATAAATAAATTAATTAATTTAAGTTACGGACACTACTGTACATAAAAGGCATGAAATTGTATTTAGCACATGTGTTTTTTTTATTTGATAAAAAAATTTATGTGTTTGAACATTTACAATAAAACAGAGCATGGTTTGAGAGATAAGAAGAAATACATTAAGTATTATGAATAATTTGTTATACAGTATGATTCTATCTGGAAATTCACTTTTTCACCTAGACAGGACACTTTTAGCACCAAAATCAAATTTTTTACCGATAGAAGTGCATTCAATTGTCAGAATATTTATTGCCCCTCACTGTAGTTGGCCTGATACAGAACAAACTACAATTAATTGTGGAAAGAAACCCAGACTGTTCTTTTTGCTTTGAACTGTTTTTTGCCCAGACTGCTTCTTTTTGAAAGCTGAAGATATAAAAGACAACAGAGACAATGCTGGACATCCGTTCAAACTTCAAGCATAAAGCTGCAGTATTTCAGGATTCTTGAAAAAAAATTATGTATTGCCTTGAGGGGAAAAAAAGAAATCATTAGAAATAATGTAATATTGCTGTTAACAAGATATGTCCCATGCTCAGTTAACTGTTAATTGTGTAAACAGGTGTGCATCTCATAGTAGACTTTCATACTATGCTACAGCATATAATATACATTTAACTTTTGTTCAGTTTATGTCCTCAAAAGTTTTTCTACTCAAAAGCAATTACGTTTCATGAAAAAACAGTTTGATCTGCTTTGTAGTAGTTGTGTATTTTGGTTAAGTTAAGTTAAGCTAAGCAGCAGCACTACAGTTACAGTTTAATCACATTGTAGTCTTCCTCTACATTTCTATCAGTGAAACTGTTCCACCTTTATAACAGGAAAAAAATTTATGGTTGTAACTGTAATGCTGTGATGAAGTCAGTTATATTAATTATTTCCTTTCACCTACACTCGAAAAAGTTTGTTAGGAACCTCCACTAGAGGTCACTGTTCATGTCTGTCTGTCTGTGTGTAGTTCCTGGTGGTTGACTCAGTTTCCCAGAAGGCACCTCAGTCAGGTGATGAGGCTCACCTGAACTGAGGTGGCTCATTAAAACCTTCTATAAATAGCAGTTTGTTCTGGGAAACTGGGTCGAGCATTGTTTGTGATTGTCTGAGTGTCTGTTGGTGTTTGTTTGTTTGTCTGGATTACCATCATGTGGGCATTCCTTTTTGTTACTTTGAGTTTATATTTGATTTATGTTTTGTAACCTTAGTTATCAGAGGGCTCTAGTTTTGTTTTCTTGATGTTCCTTGTGTCTGTGGATTCATGGAGCTGCTTTGTTCACTGTGTAGTTAGGCTGTGTCTCCTCCTGTGTCCTGTGTAAGTGCTGTTTTGCCTTCTGGTCTCTTCCCTTGTATGTGTAGCCACATGAGTGTTTAGCCATTAGCAGGGTTAGCCGCTAGTAGGCCTGGATGGCTAGTAGGGTTAGCCCCTAGTAGGGTTAGCCTCCAGTAGGCTAATCTCTAGTGGGAGTGACTGCTAGTGGTTCTGGTCACTAGTAGGTTGGCCGCTAGTTTGGTATAGCCTCATGTGTGCCCTGCCTTTTGTCTTCCGGTCCCCTAGGTCAGTACTAACACCATTAGCCACTAACCCGGTTAGGTCAGCCTCCAGTGTCCTCAGTGCAACATGTAGCTACTAACCTCACTAACCCAGCTAGTCTAGTTCCTGTCAGTCTCTGTGCCCCTAGCCCTGTCTCCTGTCTAGCCCTGTCTCCTGTCTAGCCCTGTCTCCTGTCTAGGCCTGTCTCTCCAGTCTCTGTGCTTCCAGTCCTGTCTCTCCAGTCTCTGTGCCTCCAGTCCTGTTTCTCCAGTCCTGTCTCTCCAGTCTCCAGTCCCTGTCTTTAGTTCCCCTCTGTGTCTTAGTTAGCTCCAGCTCCATGTTTCCTCATCCCTAGTTCCCTGTGTCAGCTCCTGGTTCCCTGTGTCAGCTCCTGGTCTCCTGTGTTCAGATCCCTTCCTGTTCCTGTGTTTTTCCTGAGCCCTAGTTTTAGTTTGAGTTTGTTGTTTTAGTTCCTTTGTTCTGTTTTTGAGTTGTCTGTTTATAAATAAAGACTCTTTCTGTTACCCCCCTCTGCGTACATGCCTACCTTCATGCCCACGGCAACACCATCAGCCGGTCTAGCACTACAACCAGCTAGACCCAGGACAGAATGCTCGACCCAACTAAGGCATAGCAGAGGGGTCCCCCCCGGGGAAATTTTTTTGGGGGGGGGCTGGGACCGTAACGCTGGGGCAAACAGGCTGTGGGTAGTCGGCTTGCCCTACAGCAGAACTATGAAAGGTCCCACAAGCACCGCTTCCAGAGCCTCACGTGGAGGCCCCAAAGCACCGCTTCCAGAGCCTCACGTGGAGGTCCCAAAGCACCGCGTCCAAAGCCTCACGGGGAGGCTCCAAGCTGCGTTCCAGGGCCTCACGGGGAGGCCCCAAGCTGCGTTCCAGGGCCTCACGGGGAGGCCCCAAGCTGCGTTCCAGGGCCTCACGGGGAGGCCCCAAGCTGCGTTCCAGGGCCTCACGGGGAGGCCCCAAGCTGCGTTCCAGGGCCTCACGGGGAGGCCGCCAAGCTGCGTTCCAGGGCCTCACGGGGAGGCCGCCAAGCTGCGTTCCAGGGCCTCACGGGGAGGC